>CM064480.1:4932101-5388291 GCA_032716605.1 Paralithodes platypus
TTGCATTTAAGTTAATCCCGATGGCTGTACTTGCATTTAAGTTAATCCTGATGGCTGTACTTGCATTTAAGTTAATCCCGATGGCTGTACTTGCATTTAAGGTAATCCTGATGGCGGTACTTGCATTTAAGTTAATCCCGATGGCTGTACTTGCATTTAAGGTAATCCTGATGGCGGTACTTGCATTTAAGTTAATCCCGATGGCTGTACTTGCATTTAAGTTAATCCCGATGGCTGTACTTGCATTTAAGTTAATCCCGATGGCTGTACTTGCATTTAAGGTAATCCTGATGGCGGTACTTGCATTTAAGTTAATCCCGATGGCTGTACTTGCATTTAAGTTAATCCCGATGGCTGTACTTGCATTTAAGTTAATCCCGATGGCTGTACTTGCATTTAAGGACAAACTAATTAAATTAGCAATATTTGTAATAAGTGTCGGTACTATTGTATTGTATTGGGTTAAGGGGGGTGACCTGTTTTTGTTCTGTCCTTTTCTATCTTTCTCTGGCTTGTATCGATTTGGCCCCATTCAGCCTACTGTTTTAAGACGTTTATCCCCATCCAGGTGTCAATTTTTTACTGGTGAGCGGTAGCGAGCCAGCATATTTTTTATTTTTGTTTGACAGCAGGCTAAATTTGTACATTTTTCGATAGAAAAATTTCTCCGGCGAAGCCGGATTTTTTCATATAATGCTGGCTCGCTATCGCTCGCCAGGAAGAAATCGACACCTAGATGGGGATAAACGTCTTAAAATAGTTGGCTGAATGGGGCCGAATGGATACCAGCCAGAGAAAGAGAGAAAAGGACAGAACTAACAAAAAGCAGGTCACCCCCCTTAAGGAGAACTAAGGTTGCTATTCTATTGTGGGTCCGTAGTAGTACAGTGGGTTACCGCGCCAGTCTGGTAAAACCTACTGAGGTCCCTAACCAGTGTTCGAATCCGCGCCATGCACCATCACTGGGCCTGGGGATTTTCGGGAGGGCTAACCCGTTCAGTACCAGTGTCATCCTTTTAATTATTTTCCGGCAATGATTAGACGATGTTATTAAGCTTAGGAAGGACCTCTCGCAATAATAAGGCTTCAAACTATCACAACCAACCCTTTTAACTACCACAGATCCTTCCTAAGCTGCATAATATCGTCTAAATACGGCTAGCATAAATTGTAACACACGTCGCTGGTACTCAAAGGGTTAAATTCCCTTCACACCCAGCATTTCAATTATGTGTTTTTTCTTCGGGACAGGTTGAATGAGAGCAAACTTCCAGCAAGAAGGGAAGACATTAGAGGAGAGACAGAGACAAAAGAGTTTGCCTAGGCAGGGAGTCAGCACGGAAGCACATTTTTGTTTAGTACTACAGGAGGAACACAGTCCGTCCTGACCGTACGCCTTCTTAGTATTAAGCCCAGAGAGGGTAGAAAATACATCTTTAGAAGAGATTAGGATATTAGGCATAAATAGGAGAGAGGGGGTGGAGAGGGAGGAATAGCACCGGAATCATCATCGAAGGTGGAGTTTCTAGCAAAAGTTTGAGCGAAGAGTTCAGCTTTGTCAGAGGAAGAAGTGATGGTTGTACCATCAGAGTGGAAAAGGTGAGGGAAAGACGAGGGAGAAAAAATATTGGAGAGGTTTTTGGCTAGAGGCCAGCAAGCTTGGGAAGAGCTAGAGTTGGATAGTTCAGTGCATTTTTTATTGATGAAGGAGTGTTTGGCAAGTCGAAGAACAGATTTGGCTTGATTCCGGGCAGAAACATAGGAAGAATGAGTCATGTACCAAGTTAAGGGGAGATTTCCACTTGAGGGATTTTTTTCTGGATCCCTTTCTATCTCGTGTTTAGTCCCATTGTTTTTGATATTCTAAGACGTTTGCCCCATTATTTTGACGATTTTAAGGACTTTCAACCCATTTCTGTCAATTTTAAGACCTTTCGTGCCATTTAGGTGTCGATTTTATCCTGGCGAGCGATAGCGATCCTGTAATTTAAGAGGAACCGGCTTTCAGCCGGGAAATTTTTCTACCGAAAAATTTAAAAATTTATCTTGAAAGGGGGTCGAGGGGGTGTAATTTCAAGTTTGATGGAAGTCTGAGAAACACACCAAATACCTCCCCTTAACCCTCTCCGACACACTAAATACCTCCCCTTAACCCTCTCCGACACACTAAATACCTCCCCTTAACCCTCTCCGACACACTAAATACCTCCCCTTAACCCTCTCCGACACACTAAATACCTCCCCTTAACCCTCTCCGACACACTAAATACCTCCTCTTAATGTTCGGTACTAACTTATAATTGTGTGTTTTCTTCTATTGTTCCAGGTGAGTTGCTCAGACACCGGTCAGGCAGCAGCAGTCAAGGTATAGTGTAAGAGATTTAAACACGATATATATATATATATAATAGATGGGTCACCGGCTTATTTGATCTTCCTCTCCTTATCTCTCTTTCTCTGGCTTGTATCCATTCGGCCCCATTCAGCCAACTGTTTTAAGGGGAGATCTCCACTTGAGGATTTTTTTTTCTTGACCCCTTTCTCCCACATGTTTAGCCCCATTGCTTTTGATAATATAAAACGTTTGCCCCATTAGTTTAGCGATTTTAAGAACTTTCACCCCATATTAAGACCTTTCGTGCAATTCAGGTGTCGATTTTATCCTGGCGAGCGATAGCGAGCCTGTAATTTAAGAGGAACCGGCTTTCAGCCGGGAAATTTTTCTACCGAAAAATGTACAAATTTATCTTGAAAGGGGGTCTAGGGGGTGTAATTTTAAGATTGATGGAATTCTAGGGAACGAACTAAAAACCTCCCCTTAAGACGTGTATCCCCATCTAGGTGTCGATTTCTTCCTGGCGAGCGATAGTGAGCCAGCATTGTATGTAGAAATCCGGCTTCGCCGGAGAAATTTTTCTATCGAAAAATGTACAAATTTAGCTTGCTGTCAAAACAAAGATATACATATGCTGGCTCGCTACCGCTCGCCAGGAAAATATTGACACCTGGATGGGGATAAACGTCTTAAAACAGTAGGCTGAATGGGTCAAATGGATACAAACCAAAGAGAGAGGGGGAGAAAGAGAAAAAAAAAGCGAGGTGGTGTCCCAACACTCCAATTTGCGATTGTATATGCAGTAGATTGAGGTCGGCCGGTTGTAGGGGCCGGGCTGGGTTATAAGGTAAAGTTGAAGGAGAGAGTTTGGTGAACATAGTGGTGTGGTGTAGCGAGGCCTCCTTGTACCGGTGAAGTGTGGTACCATGGTGTAGTGTGGTACGGTACCATGGTGAAGTGTGGTACCATGGTGTTGGTGGTGGTGGTGTAGCGAGGCCTCCTTGTACCGGTGAAGTGTGGTACCATGGTGGAGTGTGGTACCATGGTGTAGTGTGGTACCATGGTGGAGTGTGGTACCATGGTGTAGTGTGGTACCATGGTGGAGTGTGGTACCATGGTGGAGTGTGGTACCATGGTGGAGTGTGGTACATCCGTGGTGACACACTGCCCTCTCAACTCACCATAGTCCTCGGGAAATTATACCCTATATGTCACCTTTCCAGTGTGTGTGTGTGTGTGTGTGTGTGTGTGTTTATGTATGTGTGTGTGTGTGTGTGTGTGGGTGTGGGTGGTCAGGTGAGGGTATTGAGGGATAAGTCTTTTCATCGGCACGTCTTATCTACTTTTTGAAGAGTGCTGAGAGGGGGGAAGGGGTGATGGAGAGAGAGAGAGAGGAAGCTGTTGGAGTGGCTTTGTTGAGTGTGTTAGTCTCTATACGTTGTCGTGTGCGTGTGTTCGTGCATGTATGTGTGTGTAGGTGCAGTTGTGCGTGGGGAAGGGTTGTGTGTGTGCGTTTACTTGTTACGTGTGTGTGTGTGTGTGTGTGTGTGCGTTTACTTGTTACGTGTGTGTTTTTGTTACTGCAGTGTATGCATAATCACACACAGGTGAATGTATACATGTGACTGCTAATGTGTGTACTGTATATATATATATATGATGTGTCCATATGGGTGTGCATACATCTGAGTGTGACTGTGTATGTGTAACTGACTGTGTCTGTGTGTGTGTGTGTGCGCGTGTGTGTGTGAGTGTGTGTGTGACTGGCTATGACTGTATGTGTGTGTGTGTGTGACTGACTGTGTGAGTGTGTGTGTGACTGGCTATGACTGTGTATGTGTGTGTGTGTGTGACTGACTGACTGTGTATGTGTGACTGACTGTATGTGTAACTGACTGTGTGACTGTGTGTGTATATATGTATGTGTGTCGAGACAGATATGGGTGACACGGTCTAGGTGAGATAGGCAGGAACTTTCACCTACACAATCATCATCATCATCATCATTATCTCCAGAGGTAATTACACCTCTCCATCTTGTATGTGCTCATCTCTTGTAACGGGTTAGATTTTCCTGATAACATTAAGGGTCTTTCCTTTCCTCTCTTTCTCTGGCTTGTATCCATTCGGCCCCATTCAGCCAACTGTTTTAAGACGTTTATCCCCATCCAGGTGTCAATTTCTTCCTGGCGAGCGATAGCGAGCCAGCATTGTATGGAGAAATCCGGCTTCGCCGGAGAAATTTTTCTATCGAAAAATGTACAAATTTAGCTTGCTGTCAAAACAAAACAAAATATGCGGGCTCGCTTCCGCTCGCCAGGAAAATATTGACACCTGGAGGGGGGTATACGTCTTAAAACAGTAGGCTGAATGAGGCCGAATGGATACAAGCCAAAGAGAGAGGGAGAGAAAGAGAAACAAAAAGCGAGGTGGGCCCCCTTAATGAACGCTTTTCTATTTTCGTGAAAATATTAGAATATTGAGCGTGTATGTACTGTATTCTCATGATATTATTAGTGTAATGGATGTTTTTATATTCTCATGAAAATACCAATGAATTAAACGTGTTTCTGTTGTCATGAAGATATTTTGTGTCCTGATTTGTTTTTCTTATCTGATGGACACGTTAGTATAGTGAACGTTTTTCTATTATGATGGACACGTTAGTATAGTAAACGTTTTCGTATTCTCATGGACACGTTAGTATAGTGAACGTTTTTCCTATTTTGATGGACATATTAGTATAGTGAACGTTTTCGTATTCTCATGGACACGTTAGTATAGTGAACGTTTTCGTATTCTCATGGACATGTTAGTATAGTAAACGTTTTCGTATTCTCATGGACACGTTAGTATAGTGAACGTTTTCGTATTCTCATGGACATGTTAGTATAGTAAACGTTTTCGTATTCTCATGGACACGTTAGTATAGTGAACGTTTTTCCTATTTTGATGGACATATTAGTATAGTGAACGTTTTCGTATTCTCATGGACACGTTAGTATAGTGAACGTTTTCGTATTCTCATGGACACGTTAGTATAGTGAACGTTTTCCTATTTTGATGGACATATTAGTATAGTAAACGTTTTCGTATTCTCATGGACACGTTAGTATAGTGAACGTTTTTCCTATTTTGATGGACATATTAGTATAGTGAACGTTTTCGTATTCTCATGGACACGTTAGTATAGTGAACGTTTTTCCTATTTTGATGGACATATTAGTATAGTGAACGTCTTCGTATGTTCATGGACACGTTAGTATAGTAAACGTTTTTTCTATTTTGATGGACACGTTAGTATAGTGAACGTTTTCCTATTTTGATGGACATATTAGTATAGTAAACGTTTTCGTATTCTCATGGACACGTTAGTATAGTAAACGTTTTTTCTATTTTGATGGACATATTAGTATAGTGAACGTTTTCGTATTCTCATGGACACGTTAGTATAGTGAACGTTTTTCCTATTTTGATGGACATATTAGTATAGTGAACGTTTTCGTATGTTCATGGACACGTTAGTATAGTAAACGTTTTTTCTATTTTGATGGACACGTTAGTATAGTGAACGTTTTCCTATTATCATGGACACGTTAGTATAGAGAACGTTTTGTTATTATGATGAACACGTTAGTATAGAGAACGTTTTTTTATTCTGATGGACACGTTAGTATAGTGAACGTTTTTCTATTATGATGGACACGTTAGTATAGTGAACGTTTTTCTATTATGATGGAAACGTTAATATACGGTAGTGAACGTTTTTATATTATGATGGACACGTTAGAAAGTAAACGTTTTCGTATTCTGATGGACACGTTAGTATAGTGAACGTTTTCCTATTCTCATGGACACGTTAGTATAGTGAACGTTTTGTTATTATGATGGACACGTTAGTATAGAGAACGTTTTGTTATTATGATGAACACGTTAGTATAGAGAACGTTTTGTTATTATGATGAACACGTTAGTATAGAGAACGTTTTGTTATTAGGATGGACACGTTAGTATAGAGAACGTTTTTTTTATTCTGATGGACACGTTAGTATAGAGAACGTTTTCCTATTCTGATGGACACGTTAGTATAGAGAACGTTTTGTTATTCTGATGGACACGTTAGTATAGAGAACGTTTTGTTATTCTGATGGACACGTTACTATAGAGAACGTTTTGTTATTCTGATGGACACGTTAGTATAGTGAACGTTTTGTTATTCTGATGGACACGTTAGTATAGTGAACGTTTTGTTATTCTGATGGACACGTTAGTATAGAGAACGTTTTGTTATTATGATGGACACGTTAGTATAGAGAACGTTTTGTTATTATGATGGACACGTTACTATAGAGAACGTTTTGTTATTAGGATGGACACGTTAGTATAGAGAACGTTTTGTTATTCTGATGGACACGTTAGTAATGGTCCCCCTTCGCCTTCCAGATGATTGTCAAGTTCGTTGGTGCTACCTTTAATATCCACAGCCTACACCATCCACACATGTCATTATAACACACACTGCACATATGCACCTCACACACCACCACACAACCATAACACACCCTCCACCACTACACATATCCACAGCCTACACCATCCACACACGTCATTATAACACACTCTGCACATATCCACCTCACACACACCACAACACAACCACACACACCCTCCACCACTACACATATCCACAGCCTACACCATCCACACATGTCATTATAACACACACTGCACATATCCACCTCACACACACCACAACACACACACCCTCCACCACTACACATATCCACAGCCTACACCATCCACACACGTCATTATAACACACTCTGCACATATCCACCTCACACACACCACAACACAACCACACACACCCTCCACCACTACACATATCCACAGCCTACACCATCCACACACGTCATTATAACACATTCTGCACATATCCACCTCACAACCACAAAACACACACACACCCTCCACCACTACACATATCCACAGCCTACACCATCCACACATGTCATTATAACACACTCTGCACATATCCACCTCACACACACCACAACACACACACACCCACACCCTCCACCACTACACATAATTGGGACTATTTCACCACACCGGTACATACGATTCCCATGCCACTTTCACACAGCAGATCACACTTCACACACCACCACAACACCCACTTCAACATACACATCCCTATGGTGGCGTATTTACCAATCCTATGGTGCGTATTAGCAACATTGATGGCGTAAGATATCTAATTGATCACTGGCGAGTTTCATGCTATAAGGAAGTTGGTGCCTTAAGGGGAGATTTCCACTGGAGATATTTTTTTCTTGACTCCTTTCTCCCTCATGTTTAGCCCCATTACTTTTCTAATTTTAAGACGTTCGCCCCATTATTTTGACGATTTTAAGAACCTTCGACCCATTTCTGTCAATTTTAAGACCTTTCGTTCCATTTAGGTGTCGATTTTATCCTGGCGAGCGATAGCGAGCCTGTAATTTAAGAGGAACCGGCTTTCAGCCGGGCTCAAGGGGGTTTAATCTTAAGCTTGAAAGATATCTAGGGACAAAACTAAAAACCTCCCCTTAACATCGATTTTATTTGATGTGGGTATAAATGCACTAGGACCGTATTGGATGTGGGTATAAATGCACTAGGACCGTATTGGATGTGGGTATAAATGCACTAGGACCGTATTGGATGTGGGTATAAATGCACTAGGACCGTATTGGATGTGGGTATAAATGCACTAGGACCGTATTGGATGTGGGTATAAATGCACTAGGACCGTATTGGATGTGGGTATAAATGCACCAGGACCGTATTGGATGTGGGTATAAATGCACTAGGACCGTATTGGATGTGGCTATAAATGCACTAGGACCGTATTGGATGTGGGTATAAATGCACTAGGACCGTATTGGATGTGGGTATAAATGCACTAGGACCGTATTTGATGTGGGTATAAATGCACTAGGACCGTATTGGATGTGGGTATAAATGCACTAGGACCGTATTGGATGTGGGTATAAATGCACCAGGACCGTATTGGATGTGGGTATAAATGCACTAGGACCGTATTGGATGTGGGTATAAATACACTAGGACCGTATTGGATGTGGGTATAAATGCACTAGGACCGTATTGGATGTGGGTATAAATGTACCAGGACCGTATTGGATGTGGGTATAAATGCACTAGGACCGTATTGGATGTGGGTATAAATGCACTAGGACCGTATTTGATGTGGGTATAAATGCACTAGGACCGTATTTGATGTGGGTATAAATGCACTAGGACCGTATTGGATGTGGGTATAAATGCACTAGGACCGTATTGGATGTGGGTATAAATGCACCAGGACCGTATTGGATGTGGGTATAAATGCACTAGGACCGTATTGGATGTGGGTATAAATACACTAGGACCGTATTGGATGTGGGTATAAATGCACTAGGACCGTATTGGATGTGGGTATAAATGCACTAGGACCGTATTGGATGTGGGTATAAATGCACCAGGACCGTATTGGATGTGGGTATAAATGCACTAGGACCGTATTGGATGTGGGTATAAATGCACTAGGACCGTATTGGATGTGGGTATAAATGCACTAGGACCGTATTGAATGTGGGTATAAATGCACCAGGACCGTATTGGATGTGGGTATCAATGCACTAGGACCGTATTGGATGTGGGTATAAATGCACCAGGACCGTATTGGATGTGGGTATAAATGCACTAGGACCGTATTGAATGTGGATATAAATGCACTAGGACCGTATTGAATGTGGGTATAAATGCACTAGGACCGTATTGGATGTGGGTATAAATGCACCAGGACCGTATTGGATGTGGGTATAAATGCACTAGGACCGTATTGAATGTGGATATAAATGCACTAGGACCGTATTGAATGTGGGTATAAATGCACTAGGACCGTATTGGATGTGGGTATAAATGCACCAGGACCGTATTGGATGTGGGTATAAATGCACTAGGACCGTATTGGATGTGGGTATAAATGCACTAGGACCGTATTGAATGTGGGTATAAATGCACTAGGACCGTATTGGATGTGGGTATAAATGCACTAGGACCGTATTGAATGTGGGTATAAATGCACCAGGACCGTATTGGATGTGGGTATAAATGCACTAGGACCGTATTGGATGTGGGTATAAATGCACCAGGACCGTATTGGATGTGGGTATAAATGCACTAGGACCGTATTGAATGTGGATATAAATGCACTAGGACCGTATTGAATGTGGGTATAAATGCACTAGGACCGTATTGGATGTGGGTATAAATGCACCAGGACCGTATTGGATGTGGGTATAAATGGACTAGGACCGTATTGAATGTGGATATAAATGCACTAGGACCGTATTGAATGTGGGTATAAATGCACTAGGACCGTATTGGATGTGGGTATAAATGCACCAGGACCGTATTGGATGTGGGTATAAATGCACTAGGACCGTATTGGATGTGGGTATAAATGCACTAGGACCGTATTGGATGTGGGTATAAATGCACTAGGACCGTATTGGATGTGGGTATAAATGCACCAGGACCGTATTGGATGTGGGTATAAATGCACCAGGACCGTATTGGATGTGGGTATAAATGCACTAGGACCGTATTGGATGTGGGTATAAATGCACCAGGACCGTATTGGATGTGGGTATAAATGCACTAGGACCGTATTGGATGTGGGTATAAATGCACTAGGACCGTATTGGATGTGGGTATAAATGCACTAGGACCGTATTGGATGTGGGTATAAATGCACTAGGACCGTATTGGATGTGGGTATATATGCACTAGTACCGTATTGGATGTGGGTATAAATGCACTAGGACCGTATTGGATGTGGGTATAAATGCACTAGGACCGTATTGGATGTGGGTATAAATACACTAGGACCGTGTTGGATGTGGGTATAAATGCACTAGGACCGTATTGGATGTGGGTATAAATGCACTAGGACCGTATTGGATGTGGGTATAAATGCACTAGGACCGTATTGGATGTGGGTATAAATGCACCAGGACCGTATTGGACGTGGGTATAAATGCACTAGGACCGTATTGGATGTGGGTATAAATGCACCAGGACCGTATTGGATGTGGGTATAAATGCACTAGGACCGTATTGGATGTGGGTATAAATGCACTAGGACCGTATTGGATGTGGGTATAAATGCACTAGGACCGTATTGGATGTGGGTATAAATGCACCAGGACCGTATTGGATGTGGGTATAAATGCACTAGGACCGTATTGAATGTGGGTATAAATGCACTAGGACCGTATTGGATGTGGGTATAAATGCACCAGGACCGTATTGGATGTGGGTATAAATGCACCAGGACCGTATTGGATGTGGGTATAAATGCACCAGGACCGTATTGGATGTGGGTATAAATGCACTAGGACCGTATTGGATGTGGGTATAAATGCACTAGGACCGTATTGGATGTGGGTATAAATGCACCAGGACCGTATTGGATGTGGGTATAAATGCACTAGGACCGTATTGGATGTGGGTATAAATGCACTAGGACCGTATTGGATGTGGGTATAAATGCACCAGGACCGTATTGGATGTGGGTATAAATGCACCAGGACCGTATTGGATGTGGGTATAAATGCACCAGGACCGTATTGGATGTGGGTATAAATGCACTAGGACCGTATTGGATGTGGGTATAAATGCACTAGGACCGTATTGGATGTGGGTATAAATGCACTAGGACCGTATTGGATGTGGGTATAAATGCACCAGGACCGTATTGGACGTGGGTATAAATGCACTAGGACCGTATTGGATGTGGGTATAAATGCACTAGGACCGTATTGGATGTGGGTATAAATACACTAGGACCGTATTGGATGTGGGTATAAATGCACCAGGACCGTATTGGATGTGGGTATAAATGCACCAGGACCGTATTGGATGTGGGTATAAATGCACTAGGACCGTATTGGATGTGGGTATAAATACACTAGGACCGTATTGGATGTGGGTATAAATGCACCAGGACCGTATTTTAGCTGGTAATTCTGTTAAATATTGATGTCATACGGCTCCAACTTCCATATAGACCAAAACTCGCAAGTGGTCAAATTAAGGGGGGATGGGCGTATTTGTTCGCTTATTTGTTGTTGTTGTTGTTGTTGTGGTTTATTTGTTGTTGTTTTTGTTGTTGTTGTTTATTTGTTGTTGTTTTTGTTGTTGTTTTTGTTGTTGTTGTTGTTGTTGTTGTTTTTGTTGTTGTTGTTGTTGTGGTTGTGGTTGTTTTTGTTTGTTTATCTTTATATTTGTTCATTTATATATCTTTTTATTATTTGTTTAGTTTCCTCCCTAGACCTCCATCAAACTTAAATCAACCATTAGCTCCCTACTAGATTAATTTGTACATTTTTCGGTAGAAAAATGTCCAGGCCGAAGGCCGGTCCTTCCAAAATTACAGGCTCACTATCGTTCGCCAGGATAAAATCGACACTTAATCTTGACAAAGGAATGTGGCGAAAGGTCTTAAAATCGACAAACTAATGGGGCAAACGTCTTAAAATGTGAACACTAATGGGGCGAAACATGAGGGAGAAGGGGGGTCTATAAAACGACCCATCCCCCCTTAACCCCTTCTGTACCGGCGACGTCATTTTGTTATTATTGAAGCTATATATATTTAGAGGATGTTGTGTGCAGTTTCGGAAGGATCTGGGGTGGTAAAGAGGGTTAGGAGAGATAGTTCGAAGCCTGTTCATTGCTGGAGGCCCTTTTTAAGGGGAGGTATTTAGTTTGTTCCCTACGTTTTCATCAAGCTTAAAATTACACCCCCTAGACCCCATTTCAAGATAAATTTGTACATTTTTCGGTAGAAAAATTTCCCGGCCGGAGGCCGGTTGCTCTTAAATTACAGGCTCGCTATCGCTCGCCAGGATAAAATCGACACCTGAATGGCACTAAAGGTCTTAAAATTGACAGAAATGGGGCAAAATTTCTTAAAATGTCAAAACTACTAGGGCGAACGTCTTAAAATCTCAAAAAGCAATGGGGCTAAACATGAGGGAGAAAGGGGTCCAGAAAAAAAAAATCCCTCCAGTGGAGAAAACTCTCCCCTTAAGAGTGTTGTGGTGAAGTTTGAATGCAGCGTGTGTTGTGTTGTGTATACTAGCCTCTAGCCTCCGTTCAGTCTAGGTTGGCCACACATCCCCTCTGCCTCCCTAGACCTCCATCAAGCTTAGAAAACACCCCCTCGGACCCCCCCCCCCCCCTTCAAGATAAATGGTGTACCTTTTTCGGTAGACCAATGTAAATTCCTCTTAAAATTACAGGCTCGCTATCGCTCGCCAGGAAAAAGATCCACACGTAAGTGGCACGAAGGATCCTAAAATTGACAACGAAATGGGGCGAAAGGTGTTAACATCGCCAAACTGATAAGGTCAAACGTCTTATAATCTCAAAACTAATGGGGCTAAACGCGAGGGAGAAAGGGGTCCAGAAAAACGGCCCATCTCCCCTTTAGTGTGTGTGTGTGTGTACTGTGAAGTGTGTGTGTGTGTGCGCTGTGAAGTGTGTGTGTGTGCTGTAAAGTGTGTGTGTGTGTACTGTGAAGTGTGTGTGTGTGTGCTGTGAAGTGTGTGTGTGTGTACTGTGAAGTGTGTGTGTGTGTACTGTGAAGTGTGTGTGTGTTACTCAGTTACTCAGTTACTTGTTCGTCAAGGGGAATCCACGCAATGCGAGCTAAGCTCATTATTATCGCGCCTCCTTAACTGGAAATGTATTGCGTGAAATGCATGTTAAGTGTTTTATGTACTGTTGGAATGGCTGTGGATGTGTGTGTAGTCTGTATTTAGCCAATTGGCGACATCGGAAACGAAGGCTGAGGGTGGATCTGTATGGTACCATTCTCACTATAGACGGTACCGTCTCGCCCGAAGGCTTAGGTAGCCATCAGCTTAGGTGAACCATATGATACCCATCTCGCCTTGTACCATTTTTGTCACTTTTGTGTGCTGTAAAGTGTGTGTGTGTGTGTACTGTGAAGTGTGTGTGTGTGTGCTGTGAAGTGTGTGTGTGTGTACTGTGAAGTGTGTGTGTGTGTGTGCTGTGAAGTGTGTGTGTGTGTGTGCTGTGAAGTGTGTGTGTGTGCTGTGAAGTGTGTGTGTGTGTGTGCTGTGAAGTGTGTGTGTGTGTACTGTGAAGTGTGTGTGTGTGTACTGTGAAGTGTGTGTGTGTGTGTGCGCGCTGTGAAGTGTGTGTGTGTGTGTGTGTGTGTGTGTGTGTGTGTGTGTGTGTGTGCGCGCGCTGTGAAGTGTGTGTGTGTGCGCGCTGTGAAGTGTGTGTGTGTGTGTACTGTGAAGTGTGTGTGTGTGTGCTGTGAAGTGTGTGTGTGTGTACTGTGAAGTGTGTGTGTGTGTGCTGTGAAGTGTGTGTGTGTGTGTGTACTGTGAAGTGTGTGTGTGTGCTGTGAAGTGTGTGTGTGTGAAGTGTGTGTGTGTGTGTGTGTGTGTGTGTGTGTGTGTGTGTGTGCGCGCGCGCTGTGAAGTGTGTGTGTACTGTGAAGTGTGTTGGAGGCCCCAGAGAGAGTATATTGTATGTGGAGGTAGAGTTATAGACGCCGTTATATCTAGCTCTATAAGTGCAGCCTTTCTTCCCGTGAACCACCACCACCACCACCCACTCCACCCCTCTCTGCGGTGTGTGCTCCACTCTACACACACACACCACCTACACACACACACCACCACCTACATATCTCCACACACACATACCACACCACCTACACACACACACACCCACCACCTACACCACACACACACACACACACACCATCTACACACGCACACACACCACACCTACACACACACACACCACCTACACCTCCACACACACACACACACACCCACCACCTACACCTCCACACACCCACCACCTACACCACACACACACCACACCTACACACACACACACCACCTACACCTCCACACACACACACACCCACCACCTACACCTCCACACACACACACACCACCTACACACGCACACACACCACACCTACACACACACACCACCACCTACATATCTCCACACACCACACCACCTACATATCTCCACACATACACCACACCACCTACACACCTCCACACACACCACACCACCTACACACTTCCACACACACACCCCACACCACCTACACACCTCCACACACTCACCACCTCCTCACACACCACACCACCTCCATACACACACCACCTACACACCTCCACACACACACACACCACCTACACACCTCCACACACACCACACCACCTACACACCTCACCTACACACCTCCACACACCACCTACACACCTCCACACACACACACACCACCTACACACCTCCACCACCTACACACACACACACCACACACACACACACCACCTACACACCTCTACACACACACCTCCACACACACCCACCACCTCCACACACACACACACCACACCACCTCCACACACACACACACACCACACCACCTCCACCTACACACCACACCACCCACACCACCTCCACACACCACACCACCCACACCACCTCCACACACACACCACACCACCTCCACACACACCACACACCACCTACACACACACCACCCACCACCTACACACACACACACACACCACCTCCACACTAAGTGGACTGAGGCTCACGGTCTACTAAACTGCGTTGGTGGTGTAATGGTTTAGATGCTAATGTTCTGGGTGTGGTGTCCCGAGTTCGAACCCCGGGAGGACCATATGCTTTCATTAGTTTATTCAAGTGCATTAGAGTTTGTAATTGATGATTAATGTTAAGAACGGGGTTATAAAAAAATTTGAATTCCATATATTTGTATCTATGCAATTATAACCATCTGTATTGAATTTTCAGAGGGAACTTGCTTTTCAATAAATATTTGTTATAGTTTTGCAGTTGATGTATAGAAAATGGTGTTCATAAATTGATGTATAGAAAATGGTGTTCATAAATTGGTTTCCAGAGATAGACCTCCATAACTAGAAATAGGGAAGGTCCACGAATTGTTAGGAGTGGCTGTACAGTCGGCCTAATAAGTGATGTCTCGGCACCAATTATGTTTTGATCAATATAATTGGTATCAGCACAATCTAAGCTTTAATTCATCGTTTCGAGTGAGATATACAAACATGTTCCTATACTTACCCACCTTATTCAACATCTGACAGACATTAATACAGCACAGAACAAGCCAAACGTAATGGCAGATGGGACATGAAATATACAAACATGTTCCTACAATTACCCACCCTATTCAACATCTGACAGACATTAATACAGCACAGAACAAGCCAAACGTAATGGCAGCTGGGACATGATTTATTAGCGCAACTGTACACCTTGGCTAAACCACACATGCGCACACGATCACGCCCAGGGTTTTGTTCCTATTTATAGGTTAGTAGTTTCTGATGGCGTGTAGTTGTGATCTAGCGTTATTGAGGGGGAGGTACTCGCTTTTTATGGACCTCCTTCTCCCTCATGTTTAGCCCCATTAGTTTTTAAGATTTTAAGACGTTCGGCCCATTAGTTTGACGGTTTTAAGATCTTTCGCCCCTTTTATTTGTCATTTGTGTAAGTGTCGATTTTTTTTCATGGCGAGCGATAACGAGCCTGTAATTTATGAGAACCTGGACTACGACCGGGACATGTTTCTACCGAAAAATGGGCAAATATTTCTTGAAGGGGGATCCTGGGGTTGTTTTCTTAAGTTTGATGGAGGTCTAGGGAGAAAAATCGAAAAAAAAAAAAAAAAAAAAAAATCGACCAAATATGAAATATATATATATATATATATATATATATATATATATATAATGAAGTACAAGCACGCGGCAGAAAGACGGAACTAATAATTGAAACCATTATATATTTATCAATAAGAGTAGGGAATAACCGATTCAACTATACAAGGTGAATTATAATGGACTATTAACCCCTTCAGTACCAGGGACGTTCTTTTGATCGTAGTATGGCAACTATTAGACGATTTTATTCACCTTAGGAAAGACCTTTAGGAATAATAAGGCTTCAATATATCTCGACCAACCCTTTTTAACTACCACAGATCCTTCCTAAGCTGCGTAATATCGTCAACACATAGCTAGAATAAAATATAACACACGTCGCTGGTACTGAAAGGGTTAACAGGAAAATTGTCATTCAAGAACGGGTAAAATGCGAAGGAACGGTACCTCCCTAAGCTGAACACAGAGAACGGCGTATTATTGCGTACGTACGAGGGTTGGACTGACGTATGAGGGAGGTCGTCGCTTTTTCTGGACCCCCCTCCCCCCCCCCCCCCTTCTCCCTCTTGTTTAGCATAGTAGTTTTGATATTTTATGACGTTCGTTCCGTTAGTTCGGCGATTCTAGGATCTTTCGCATCAGTATTTATGTTCGTGACTGTACAATCGTGGTCTGGAAGCCAAGACGGTGAGTGTTAGGGGGGGGGGGGGGGGTGGCCTGTTTTGTTCTCTCTGTCTCTGGCTTGTATCCATTTGGCCCCATTCAGCCTACTGTTTTTAAGACGTTTATCCCCATCCAGGTTTTAAAAATTTACTGGTGAGCGGTAGCGAGCCAGCATTTTTTTTTTTTTGACAGCAGGCTAAATTTGTACATTTTTTGATAGAAAAATGTCTCCGGCGAAGCCGGATTTCTTCATATAATGCTGGCTCGCTATCGCTCGCCAGGAAGAAATTGACACCTAGATGGGGATAAACGTCTTAAAATAGTTGGCTGAATGGGGCTGAATGGATACAAGCCAGAGAAAGAGAGAAAAGGAGAGAAATAAAAAAAAACACAGGTCACCCCCCTTAAGCCGGTATCACACGAGCGCTTTTTCCATCAACATTTATCCTCAACACTGGTCTGGCAGCTTATGAGGTCAACATTTAGAATATTTGGGCCACCTAAATTCATCTACCATCAGTCTAGTTTCCGATACCAGTGCAAAATATTCCACAACTGTTGCCCTAGAAAAATGTTGATCATCGAATGTTGACTATAAAAGCTCTCGTGTGATACCGGCTTTATGGGGAGGTTTTTAGTTGATTCCCTAGACTTCCATCAAGCTTAAAATTACTCCCCCTAGACCCCCTTTCAAGATAAATTTGTACATTTTTCGGTAGAAAAATGTCCCGGCCGAAGGCCGGTTCCCCTTAAATTACAGGCTCGCTATCGCTCGCCAGGAAAAAATCGACACCTAAATGGCACGAATGGTCTTAAAATTGACAGAAATGGGGGGAGGGGTCTTAAAATCGCCAAACTAATGGGGCAAGCGTCTTTAACTCTCACAAGCAATGGGGCTAAACATGAGGGAGAAAGTGGTCCAGAAAAAAATCCTCCAGGTGGAAATCTCCCTTCTTAACCAGTGAAACCCAATACATCGATCGTTTGTAGCTCGAACGGTTAGCAATATATGTCGATAGTGTATCGTAAGGCGAGATTTCCACTTGAGGGATTTTTTTCTTGACCCCTTTCTCCCTCATGGTTAGCCCCATTGCTTTTGATATTATAAGACGTTCGCCCCATTAGTTTGGCGATTTTAAGAACTTTCGCCCCATTTCTGTAAATTTTAAGACTTTTCGTGCCATTTAGGTGTCGATTTTTTCCTGGTGAGCGATAGCGAGCCTGTAATTTAAGAGGAACCGGCCTTTGGCCGGGACATTTTTCTACCGAAAAATGTACAAATTTATCTTGAAAGGGGGTCTAGGGGCTGTAATGTTAAGCTTGATGGAGGTCTAGGGAACTAACTAAAAACCTCCCCTTAACCCTTTGAAGCTCGGACGCGTTTTAGTTTGTTTTGGCTATTTTCAGACGTGCAGCTTAGGAAGGAGCTGTGGGAATTAAATCCATGGGTAAATGCCATCTCAATCAACCCTTTGACTTCCATATACCCCCTTCCTAATCTGAATAAAATCGTCTAATGGTAGCCAGAAAACAGAACCGAAACGCGTATGGGAGCTTGAGAGGGGTTAATTGTGCCTTCAGACATTATCCAGAAATTCGTGTCCTAGATTGTACGATGTGGTGGCACGACCAAAGACAGAGCACGAATGAGGACAAAATGTGTAGACAAAATATACTTAGTCGCAAGTTAAGGAGAGATGGTTCACTTTTCGGGCGATTTTTGCCTGTATTCATTATTTTAATTTTTGCATGTATTCATTATTTTTCTAGTTTCCTCCCTAGACCTCCATCAAATTAAAACAAAAAAACATCCATTAGATCCCCCTTCTAGATTAATTTGTACATTTTTCGGTAGAAAAATTTCCTGGCCGAAGGCCGGTTCTTCCAACATTACAGGCTCACTATCGTTCGCCAGGGACAAAATCGATACCTAAATAGCACGAAAGGTCTAAATATTGACGAAGAAATGGGGGCGAAAGGTCTTAAAATCAACTAACCAATGGGGCAAACATCTTAACATCTAAAAACTAATGGGGCTAAACATGAGGGAGAAAGTGGGTCCAGAAAACTGGGAGTGGATGATCACGAGCCAGGAAAATAACTAGAGGTGAAAGTGGATCAATATAACAAGAGAAAAGCTTAATTGGCGAGTCGGGCTGAAAGGACCAGGTTTGTCTTAAGGGGAGATTTCCACTTGAGGGACTTTTTACTTGACCCCTTTCTCCCTCATGTCTAGCCCCATTGCTTTTGAGATTTTAAGACGTTTGCCCCATTAGTTTGGTGATTTTTAAGAATATCCGCCCCATTCTGTAAATTTTAAGACCTTTCGTGCCATTTAGGTGTCGATTTTATCCTGGCGAGCGATAGCGAGCCTGTAATTTAAGAGTAATCGGCCTTGGGCCGGGACATTTTTCTACCGAAAAATGTACAAATTTATCTTGAAAGGGGGTCAAGAGGGTGAAATTTTAAGATTGCTGGAGGAGTAGGAAACAAACTAAAAACCTCCCCTTAAGGGGGGGTTACCGGCCGTTTTTGTTTAGCTTTCTCTCCTTTTCTCTCTTATTTCTCTGGCTTGTATCCATTCGGCCCCATTCAGCCAACTGTTATAAGACGTTTATCCCCATCCAGGTGTCGATATATTCCTGGCGAGCGATAGCGATCCAGCATTGTGGGAAAAAATCCGGAAATTTTTCTATCGAAAAATGTACAAATTTAGCTTGCTGTCAAAACAAATATATATATATATATACTGGCTCGCTACCGCTCGCCAGGAAAATATTGACACCTGGATGGGGGTAAACGTCTTAAATCAGTAGGCTGAATGGGGCCGAATGGATACAAGCCAAAGAGAGAGTGAGAGAAAGAGAAAAAAAGCGAGGTGGGCTCCCTTAATTAACGTGGAGGCGTTCATCATATTATCTTCGTCTGGTGTGTGTGTGTGTGTGTGTGTGTGTGTGTGTGTGTATGTATGTATGTATGTATGTATGTATGTATGTTTGGTGTGTGTTTGGTGTGTGTGTGTGTTTGCTGTGTGTGTGTGTGTGCTGTGTGTGGTGCATGTGTATATTAAACACACATTATCTTCAACGTCTTCAAACTATAATATTATTCATGGCAGACAAGGCGAATTCGTTTAATTACATTTATTTTATCGTAAATGTCATTCACTGATTAATTGTTGTGTGCAGTGTATATTGCCGACATATCCTGATGACAAATATTGAAGTGCTTGACAATTTGTCAAAAGACAAACATGTTAAATTAAGGGGAGGTTTTTAGTGTGTTTCCTAGACCTCCATCAAGCTTGAAATTACACCCCCTTGACCCCCTTTCAAAATAAATTTGTAAATTTTTCGGTAGAAAAATGTCCCGGCCGAAGGCCGGTTCCTCTTAAATTACTGGCTCGCTATCGCTCGCCAGGAAAAAATCGACACCTAAATGGAACGAACGGTCTTAAAAGTGAAATAAATGGGGCAAAAGTTCTTAAAATCACCAAACTAATGGGGCAAACGTCTTAAAATCTCAAAAGCAATGGGGCTAAACATGAGGGGTAAAGAAAAAAATACCTCGAGTGGAAATCTCCCCTTAAGGGTGACTCGCCAATTCCTGCAATAAAAGCCTGTGTCGGGTCTGTTGCGTTATATTGTTCAGGTACAGTCGCGCTAATAAGTCATGTCGCGGCACCAAGTATGTTTTGGTCAATAATTTGGTATCAGCAATATCTAAGCTTCATTTCTTCATATCGAGTGCCATATACAAACATGTTCCTTACACTTACCCACCCTATTCAACATCTGACAGACATTAATACAGCACAGAGCCAGCCAATAGTAATGACCGCTGGGACATGACTTATTAAAGCGACTGTACACAGATGATATTTTGGCCTTCTAGTTTAAGGGGAGATTTCCACTTAAGGGTTTTTTTCTTTACCCCCTTCTCCCTCATGTTTAGCCCCATTGCTTTTGAGATTTTGAGACGCTTGCCCCATTAGTTTGGCAATTTTAAGAACCCTCGCCCCATTTCTGTCAATTTTAAGACTATTCGCGCTATTTAGGTGTCGATTTTTTCCTGGCGAGCGATAGCGAGCCTGTAATTTAAGAGCAACCGGCCGACATTTTTCTACCGAAAAATGTACAAATTTATCTTGAAAGGGGGTAAAGGGGGTGTAATTTTAAGCTTGATGAAAAGTAGGGAACAAACTAAATACCTCCCCTTAAGATATGTTAATTAATAAAAAGGTCAGGAAGATAGAAATTATGATGTTGTGAATTACAGATCCGTATCATCGTTATTATCGTCACTTCAATGTTAAAGGGAGCCCACCTCGCTTTGTTTACTATCTTTCTCTCCCTCTCTCTCTCTTTGGCTTGTATCCATTCGGCCCCATTCAGCCTACTGTTTTAAGACGTTTACCCCCATCCAGGTGTCAATATTTTCCTGACGAGCGGTAGCGAGTCAGCATGTATATATTTTTTGTTTTGACAGCAAGCTAAATTTGTACATTTTTCGATAGAAAAATGTCTCCGGCGAAGCCGGGTTTCTCCATACAATGCTGGCTCGCTATCGCTCGCCAGGAATAAATCGACACCTGGATGGGGATAAACGTCTTAAAACAGATGGCTGAATGGGGCCGAATGGATAAAAGCCAGGGAAAGAGAGAAAAGAAGAGAAAGATAAAAAGATAGCCGGTGACCCCCTTTAAAGCGATCAGTGTGTTGGCATAGGATATAGTTGATCAGTGTGTTGGCATAGGATATAGTTGATCAGTGTGTTGGCATAGGATATAGTTGGCACATTTGTGAGAACACATCTAAAATAGCAAACTCTTATGAAACTACCCATGCGTATTATCATAACCCAATGCCATTATATAAAACCCATTCCATTTTTCCCTTTGCCCCTCAACTTTCTCTTCATAATTGCTGAGGGGCACAGGGCCCTGGGTGGGGCTTTGGTTTCCCGGGCGTTTCCACACCCTCCTCAGCTCCCCGCCATGGAGTGGCTTCGGTCACCCAGGCTTTATTGTGGTCGGCAGGGAGGGTTCTGTGGGGGCGCTCGGTTATGGCCTTGGCTTTGCTCGGGGCCTTGGGGCTGTTCGGCCAGGCAGCTTGGGGAACAACAACAACAACAACAACCCATTTCATATCAATGCATCATGATATGTGCGATTATTGTGTAATACCGGTACTGTAGATAAAGCTATAAAGAGCCCTATATGTACTGTATGTGTATTGCAGACACTTAGTGATCATTGTGAAATGTTTCCTGGTTTTACATTACAATGACATGTTATTACTTCACTGACGCTGTTGGCGACGCTCTACTTCATATAAATTACACCCAGCTGGCATATGCTGTGATATTAAGTTACGTTACACCATCAGCCTAATAAATAAATAATGCATTTTATAAATTAAATAAAAATAATAATAATAATAATAATAATAAAAATAATAATAATAATAAAAATAATAATAATAATAATAATAAAATAAAAATAACAATAAAAATAATAATAAAAATAAAAATAAAAATAATAATAATAATAATAATAATAATAAACTATGCTATTGTCCGTACTGTGAACCAGTAATTGTTGTGCAACGTCATATATTTTAAGTGAGCCCACCTCGCTTTTCTTTCTCTTTCTCTCCCTCTCTCTTTGGTTTGTATACATTCGGCCCCATTCAGCCTACTGTTTTAAGACGTTTACCCCCATCCAGGTGTCAATATTTTTTCCTGGCGAGCGGTAGCGAGCCAGCATATATATATTTTGTTTTGACAGCAAGCTAAATTTGTACATTTTTCGATAGAAAAATGTCTCCGGCGAAGCCGGATTTCTCCATACAATGCTGGCTCGCTATCGCTCGCCAGGAATAAATCGACACCTGGATGGGGATAAACGTCTTAAAACAGTTGGCTGAATGGGGCAGAATGAATACAAGCCAGAGAAAGAGAGAAAAGGACAGAAAGATAAACCAAACCGGTGACCCCCCCCCCCCCCCCTTAAGGCGTTAATGCACATATCACACCGTATCGTATATATACAGTATTAATACTAACACGAGTCCTACTGTCTTAACATCCACTTGGGTTATATCCCTAGTAAAACACACACACACACACACACACACACACACAGAAGGTCCCGCGTTCGAAACCCGGGCGGGGAAGAGACATTTGGGCAAGTCTCCTAACGGTGTAGCCTCTGTTCACCTAGCAGTATAAATAGGAACCTGGAATAAGTGGACGAAGTTGTGACGTCCCATCTGGGGTTGGTGATCGGTTACAAGGTGAGATGGGTATCTTACTGGTCAACCTAAGCTACTGGTCAACCTAAGCCTTCGGGTGAGACTGGTACCGTACAGATTAACCCTAAGCCTTCGTTTCCAGATGTCGCCAATTGGCTAAAATACAGACTACACACACATCCACAGCCATTCCAACGATACATAAACACTTAACATGCATTTCACGCAATACATTCCCAGTTAAGGAGGCGCGATAATAATGAGCTTAGCTCGCATTGCGTGGATTCCCCTTGACGAACAAGTGAGTGAATACACACACCATATCTCTATGAACAAGTGACTGAATACACACACCATATCTCTATGAACAAGTGAGTGAATACACACACCATATCTCTATGAGTGAATACACACACCATATCTCTATGAGTGAATAACACACCATATCTCTATGAGTGAATAACACACCATATCTCTATGAGTGAATAACACACCATATCTCTATGAGTGAATAACACACCATATCTCTATGAGTGAATAACACACCATATCTCTGAGTGAATAACACACCATATCTCTATGAGTGAATAACACACCATATCTCTATGAGTGAATAACACACCATATCTCTATGAGTGAATAACACACCATATCTCTATGAGTGAATAACACACCATATCTATGAGTGAATAACACCATATTTCTATGAGTGAATAACACACCATATCTCTATGAGTGAATAACGCACCATATCTCTATGAGTGAATAACACACCATATCTCTATGAGTGAATAACACACCATATCTCTATGAGTGAATAACACACCATATCTCTGAGTGAATAACACACCATATCTCTGAGTGAATAACACACCATATCTCTATGAGTGAATAACACACCATATCTCTATGAGTGAATAACACACCATATATCTATGAGTGAATACACACACCATATCTCTATGAGTGAATAACACACCATATTTCTATGAGTGAATAACACACCATATTTCTATGAGTGAATACACACACCATATCTCTATGAGTGAATAACACACCATATCTCTATGAACAAATCCTATATATTATTTGTGCAATTATCTTGAGTGATTTTATTTGAAGAGTATATATATATATACGGTATATATATATATACGGTATATATATATATATATACGGTATATATATATATATATATATACCGTATATATATATATATATATATATATATATATATATATATATATATATACGGTATATATATATATATATATATATATACGGTATATATATATATATATATATACGGTATATATATATATACGGTATATATATATATACGGTATATATATATATATATATACAGTATATAGTCATTCGGGGTAAAAAAAAATAGTTTGTCTTAAGTTTGCTGTGCCTCAGGCATTATTAATACTAGGGAGAAACTACATATATCATAGAATAGGGTACATATGAGGCCTTTACTGGCAGCAGTAAATATAGCCTAGCACATAAGAATAACCAGGTATTCCAGAATAAACAAATTTTTTATTACCCCGGCCAAAGGGGTAAAAACGAATCATGTATGGGGTAAAAAAAACAGCAAAAAAATGGAAGTAAATGAAAACCGAGATATAACTACTGCTCCTCTGCAGAGAATGGGTGACCTATTGTGGCACACATCATTCAATTGTGTGATAATTGTATTCTGTTCAATCTCAGTGCGGATTATTTTTTATTACCCCAACTGCATGTTAATAGTCGGGGTAAAAAAAATCATATATACATCTATGCTGGAGTTGTTTTTTATTACCCCCATTGCATGTCAATAGTCGGGGTAAAAAAAACATACCTGTGTGTTGGATACTGGAGTTGACAGGAGAATCACTGCAGGGGAGTGAAGAAACCAACTATAGTATAACACCTTAAAGCAGAGAAAAAAAGCGCTGCATGCAAACCATTCCAGGTTATTGAACATTAACAAAAAATAATAAAAAAGTTGAACGGACAAAAAAAAAAAAAAAATCTGTCGCGTAGCGATATATACGTCCCACACATTTTTATAGAAAAAAACCGTTTGCATAAAATGTTGCTTATATTGTGGGCAATCTGTAAAAAAAAAAAAAAAAAAAATTATTCAAAAAAAATAACATAGATGACCTATGTTTGTTTTTACCCCAACTACCCCTATGTTTTTTTTTACCCCGATTGATTATATACTGTATAACCAGCAAAATATAATAACAATTCTTAGTAGAATAAGAGTAAGCTGCAGTAGTTATGTAGGTAATAAGCATAAAATAAGTACCGGTATGCATCCACTTAAATTTCATGTTATTAGGTCGCCTTTATCCGAGTCCCATCTCTGGCCGCGACGTGCCTTTTCTAACTTTTTTTTTTTTTTTTTTTTTTTTTCCTGGGGGTTAGCTTTCACTTGTGGTTAATAGAGTGGTTTGGGCTCTCTCCCTGGAGGCTGGTCAGGACAACCCCCTACTTTCACTGCGGCTCAATACACACACACACACACACACACACACACACACACACACACACACACACACATATGAACAGAGTTGAAATTAACACAGATATATGAAAAATATAGAGAGACAGTCAAACACCCACCCCAAGGCAAAATAGAGAGGCGGATGGACTTCATCAGGCCACAGCCATCCGCCGTAATCGGTTTTCTGTTATAACTGTAGCAAACCGGCTATCTATATAATACCTGGTGTAGAGTGTTTGAACTTAAAGAAAAAGTAGTATAGTACTAATGAAATAGTCAAAATCAGGGGGTTGACAAATTCGGAAAGTCAATTTTGTAGTCAGAAGTAGAGTAGACAAAATCAGTTAGTTCAAATTGGGGAAGTCACATTTTGTTGTCGTCGGATATCGAAGAAGAAATCCATTAACTACCGGTACGTCAAAAAGTATTGAAACATATTTAGCATGACACACACACACACACACACACACACACACACACACACACACACACACACACACACACACACACACACAATATATAATAATAGTGATGGATATACAAAAGCGCTTCCTTCCGCAGTTGTATATAAGCATCTCATTCACTGGTAACAAATTGTAGTTATATCATGCCTTGATATCGGCAATTAGAGTGAAGACAGATTATAACAGGTTGCATGATTCTTCCGAAGGTATATTCCTAAGCTGCCAGATCTACGTTGTCTATAAAATGAACTCTTGTAATTTTGCTTTAAGGGGAGATGGTTCACTTTTTGGGCGATTTTTGCATGTATTCATTATTTTTCTAGTTTCCTCCCTAGACCTCCATAATTTTTGCATGCATTCATTATTTTTCTAGTTTCCTCCCTAGACCTCCATCAAATTTAAAAAAAAACATCCATTAAATCCCTCTTCTAGATTAATTTGTACATTTTTCGGTAGACAAATGTCCCGGCCGAAGGCCGGTTCTTCCAACATTACAGGCTCACTATCGTTCGCCAGGGAAAAAATCGACATCTAAATAGCACGAAAGGTCTAAATATTGACGAAGAAATGGGGCGAAAAGTCTTAAAATCGACTAACTAATGGAGCAAACATCTTAACACCTGAAAACTAATGGGGCTAAACATGAGGGAGAAAGTGGTCCCGAAAACCTGCCTGTGGACATATAGAAAATTATGGTGATGTTGACAGGCTGTGTAATGGTTTACGTAACAACCACATTACCAGCGTGTACCCTGCAGGCTACACGCATTATGGATAATGCGTCTTGCTAGTGTATTGTTCCCGTAATCGTCATTAAGTGAAACCTTCCTGTACTTGTCCTTAAGCGCACAATCAAGTAAACCCTGTTATGAGGTACACTCGGTAATTTGTGTGAGCATCATGGAACACTTAGCGTCAACAAACAAGCTATCCAACTCCAGCTCTCCTCAAGCCTTCTGGCATCTAGCCAAAAACCTCTCCAACAATTTTTCTTCTTTGATTTTCCCTTCTCTTTTACACTCTGACGGCACCACCATCACTTCTTTCTCTGACAAAGCTGAATTCTTCGCTAACACTTTCGCTAAAAACTCCACTTTGGATAATTCCGGTGCTATTCCTCCCTCTCCAACCCCCTTTCTCCTACTTATGCCTAACATCACATTCTCTTCCAAGGATGTACTTTCCACCCTCTCTGGGCTTAATATTAAGAAGGCGTACGGTCCGGAAGGTGTTCCTTCTGTTGTACTCAAATACTGTGCTTCCGTGCTGACTCCCTGCCTAGGCAAACTCTTCCGTTTCTGTCTCTCCTCTAACGTCTTTCCTTCTTGCTTGAAGTTTGCTCTCATTCAACCTGTCCCAAAGAAGGGTGACCTTTCAACTATCGTCCAATTGCTCTTATTTCTTGCATCTCTAAAGTTATTTAAACTATTCTTGCCTCAAAATATCTTAAGCATTGATCTTCCCATAACCTACTCTCAGACCACCAGTATGGCTTCCTTAACCCTTATTTAGCGGGCTAGGTAGTCCTAAATCCTAAATAGGGTTGTTTCCGTGCTCATTTTCATGGTCTAAATAAGACCCAGAGCGTAAAACAAGTATCTATCTCTGAAAGGGCGTAAACAGAGCTTTCCAATGACACCTGAACCATCCTTGTACGACCACTGGTTCTCTTGCAACGATCGTGCAACACGAGTACAAAAAAAACTAAAATAAGGTAATTTCCTTACATAATTCCCTGTCTAGCGAGTGAGAAAGGGGGGAGAAGGGTGGGATACAGTTCAGTAGGTCCACCGCGGTGGTGGGGACCGGTCATAAGGTTACTACGCTCGTCCCACCGCTCAGCTCTCTCTCTCAGCAACATTACGTGCTGAAAATGGTGCTCGACAGATGTCGTGCACCTCCACATAGTCCAAATTTATTTCACTCGACATATGCCGTGCGCCGCCAATAAGGGGTTAAGGGCCGCTCTACTGGTGATCATCTTTCTTATCTTACTAACTCTTGGTCATCCTCCATTCAGGACTTCGGTGAGACTATTTCTGTTGCACTAGACATATCGAAGGCCTTCGATAAAGCCTGGCACAAATCCCTTATTTCTAAACTACCCTCCTTCGGTTTCTATCCCTCCATCTGTGCCTTTGTCTCTAATTTCCTTTCCAGCCATTCCATAGCTGCGGTTATGGACGGCCAC
Source organism: Paralithodes platypus (assembly GCA_032716605.1). NCBI lineage: Eukaryota > Metazoa > Arthropoda > Malacostraca > Decapoda > Lithodidae > Paralithodes > Paralithodes platypus. Next base: position 4,960,344 of record CM064480.1, read on the forward strand.
CGTTCATTTCCTCAACCTATCATCTCCGGTGTTCCTCAGGGTTCTGTCCTATCTCCAATTATCTTCCTTTTATTCATTACCGACCTTCTCAACTGCACCTCCAGCCCCATTCACTCATATGCTAACGACTCTACATTACACTATTCAACTAGCCTTCCACAACACCATTCACAGCAGGAACTCCAAAACTCACGTAAGGAGGCCATAAAACACCTACCTTCTGAGCTCTCTACTATCTCTAATTGGGGTAGAGAAAACCTTATTACTTTCAATGATTCCAAAACTCAGTTTCTCCCTTCCAGAAAACTATGAACTACTCTTCAACAACATACGGTGCAAATTAACCCTTCATCTGCTCTTAATATTTTTGGTGTCTTTTTTTTCTTCAGATCTCTCTTGGAAAGATTATATTACCTCTCTTGCTAAAACAGCTTCCCAGAAGCTGGGTGTCCTCAACTGCCTCCGGGGGTTATTTACCCCTGCACAGCTTCTTGCTCTGTACAGGGGCACAATGTGTCCATGTATTAAGTATTGTTCACATTTGTGGGGAGGCTCCTCTCACACAGCACTTCTAGACAAAGTACAAAAAGAAAGCCTTCCGTCTCATTAACTCACGTCCACTCACCAATTCTCTGCAGTCTCTCTCTCCTCGCCACAATGTTGCATCTCTCACTATTCTACTGCTACTACAATAATCAGTGTTCCTCAGAGCTCTCTCAGTGTATACGGTACCACCCCCTCTAAGTAGAGCATGTAGCACCCGTCTTGCAACACAATTCTACTCCTACTCTGTGCAACTCTCCAATCCGAGAGTGAAGCATTATTATCAGTCTTTCTTCTATTCAACAGCTGAACTCTGGAACTCTCCCAGAATCAGTCTTTCCCTCTTCCTATGACTTAAATTGCTTCAAACTCCGTGTGTCTAGGCATTTTGGCTCGAACGTCCCTTGATTAAGGCGCTGTCACTCTTTTAACTCTGGATTAGGCACTCTCTACAGGCAGTTCTGCCTTTTGTCTCCCTCACTCACATAGATTTTTTTTTCTTTTTTTTCCGTAGTAGTCCCTACAAATTGTGCGGTTGGGGGAACAAGCCTTTACCTAAACAAACTAGAGAATCGAACGGGATACACAGGCGATTCATCCATGGCCACCCCCTCTCGCATCAACGTGTCCGCCAATAAACACATATATACTGTAGATCCTACAACACAAATTACACAATGCTATCACATGTAATATACTGGATGTTATTACATATACATTTACAAACACATTCACTTGGAAATGGGTGAATAATGAGCATATAATTTGCATGTTAATTTGTTCACTAGTTTGGCAGAACGTATTAGGGCAGACGAGTCGCTTTTCTAGACCACCTTCTCCCTCATCTTTAGACCCATTAGTTTGGCGATTTTATGAGCTTTCGCCCCATTTCTGTCAATTTTAAGAACTTTCCTGTCAATTAGGTTCGATTTTTTCCTGGCGAGCGATAGCGAGCCTGTAGTTTAAGAGGAATCCGCCTTCGGCCAGGACATTTTTCTACCGAAAAATGTAAAAACTTATCTTGAAAGGGGGTCTAGGGGGCTTCATTTTAAGCTTGATGGAGGTCTAGCGAGGAAACTAGAAAAATAATAAATAAATTTTTTTTTTTTTACAAAAAGTGAAGGATCTGCACTTAAATAAATTATATAAACATATTTCAAAAGCCATATAAATGTGTTCCAATAATTAAGTAAGTCGACTATTAAACATTATTATGCATAGTATTGTTCTTACAGTATGTGTTTTATATTGTACATGGATTTTTACAATATATTTGATGCTTCTGATTCCCAGTGGGCGGGTACACCGTGTATATAACAAACTTTCTCTGAGGGCGAGTACTGTGTCGGGGCTTTCACTGGCTTATCATCACACACTATTATTATATTGTTACACCCATTACCGTAGTTACCGTTACATACAGTACAATAGTTACCGTTACACCCAGTACAATAGTTACTGTTACACCCAGTACCGTAGTTACTGTTACACCCAGTACAATAGTTACTGTTACACCCAGTACAATAGTTACTGTTACATACAATAGTTACTGTTACACCCAGTACAATAGTTACTGTTACATACAGTACAATAGTTACTGTTACACCCAGTACAATAGTTACTGTTACATACAGTACAATAGTTACTGTTACACCCAGTACAATAGTTACTGTTACATACAGTTACTGTTACATAGTTACGGTTACACCCAGTACAATAGTTACGTACAACCAGTACAATAGTTACTGTTACCACCCAGTACAATAGTTACTGTTACACCCAGTACAATAGTTACTGTACACCCAGTACATAGTACATAGTACAATAGTTACTGTTACACCCAGTACAATAGTTACTGTTACACCCAGTACAATAGTTACTGTTACACCCAGTACAATAGTTACTGTTACACCCAGTACAACAGTTACTGTTACTGTTACACCCAGTACAATAGTTACCGTTACACCCAGTACAATAGTTACTGTTACACCCAGTACAATAGTTACTGTTACACCCAGTACAATAGTTACTGTTACACCCAGTACAATAGTTACCGTTACACCCAGTACAATAGTTACTGTTACACCCAGTACAATAGTTACTGTTACATACAGTACAATAGTTACCGTTGCACCCAGTACAATAGTTACTGTTACACCCGGTACAATAGTTACCGTTACACCCAGTACAATAGTTACTGTTACACCCAGTACAATAGTTACTGTTACACCCAGTACAATAGTTACCGTTACACCCAGTACAATAGTTACTGTTACACCCAGTACAATAGTTACTGTTACACCCAGTACAATAGTTACCGTTACACCCAGTACAATAGTTACCGTTACACCCAGTACAATAGTTACTGTTACACCCAGTACAATAGTTACTGTTACACCCAGTACAATAGTTACTGTTACACCCAGTACAATAGTTACTGTTACACCCAGTACAATAGTTACCGTTACATACAGTACAATAGTTACTGTTACACCCAGTACAATAGTTACTGTTACATACAGTACAACAGTTACTGTTACACCCAGTACAATAGTTACTGTTACACCCAGTACAATAGTTACCGTTACATACAGTACAATAGTTACTGTTACACCCAGTACAACAGTTACTGTTATACCCAGTACAACAGTTACTGTTACATACAGTACAACAGTTACTGTTACATACAGTACAACAGTTACTGTTACACCCAGTACAACAGTTACTGTTACACCCAGTACAACAGTTACTGTTACATACAGTACAACAGTTACTGTTACACCCAGTACAATAGTTACTGTTACACCCAGTACAACAGTTACTGTTACACCCAGTACAACAGTTACTGTTACACCCAGTACAATAGTTACTGTTACACCCAGTACAACAGTTACTGTTACACCCAGTACAATAGTTACTGTTGCATACAGTACAACAGTTACTGTTACACCCAGTACAACAGTTACTGTTACACCTAGTACAATAGTTACTGTTACATACAGTACAACAGTTACTGTTACACCCAGTACAACAGTTACTGTTACATACAGTACAACAGTTACTGTTACATACAGTACAACAGTTACTGTTACACCCATTACAACAGTTACTGTTACATACAGTACAACAGTTACTGTTACACCCAGTACAACAGTTACTGTTACATACAGTACAACAGTTACTGTTACACCCAGTACAACAGTTACTGTTACACCCAGTACAACAGTTACTGTTACATACAGTACAACAGTTACTGTTACATACAGTACAACAGTTACTGTTACATACAGTACAACAGTTACTGTTACACCCAGTACAACAGTTACTGTTACATACAGTACAATAGTTACTGTTACATACAGTACAACATTTACTGTTACACCCAGTACAACAGTTACTGTTACATATAGTACAATAGTTACTGTTACACTCCGTACAACAGTTACTGTTACACCCAGTACAGTAGTTACCGTTATATACAGTACAACAGTTTCTGTTACATACAGTACAACAGTTACTGTTACATATAGTACAACAGTTACCGTTACACCCATTACAGTAGTTACCGTTACATACAGTACAACAGTTACTGTTACACCCAGTACAACAGTTACTGTTACATACAGTACAACAGTTACTGTTACATACAGTACAACAGTTACTGTTACACCCAGTACAACAGTTACTGTTACATATAGTACAATAGTTACTGTTACACTCAGTACAACAGTTACTGTTACACCCAGTACAGTAGTTACCGTTACATACAGTACACCAGTTACTGTTACACCCAGTACAACAGTTACTGTTACATACAGTACAACAGTTACTGTTACATATAGTACAACAGTTACTGTTACACCCATTACAGTAGTTACCGTTACATACAGTACAACAGTTACTGTTACACCCAGTACAACAGTTACTGTTACATACAGTACAACAGTTACTGTTACATACAGTACAACAGTTACTGTTACATACAGTACAACAGTTACTGTTACACCCAGTACAACAGTTACTGTTACATACAGTACAATAGTTACTGTTACACCCAGTACAACAGTTACAGTTACATACAGTACAACAGTTACTGTTACATACGGTACAACAGTTACTGTTACATACAGTACAACAGTTACTGTTACATACAGTACAATAGTTACTGATACACCCAGTACAACAGTTACTGTTACACCCAGTACAACAGTTACTGTTACATACGGTACAACAGTTACTGTTACATACAGTACAACAGTTACTGTTACATACAGTACAACAGTTACTGTTACATACAGTACAACAGTTACTGTTACATATAGTACAACAGTTACTGTTACACCCATTACAGTAGTTACCGTTACATACAGTACAACAGTTACTGTTACACCCAGTACAACAGTTACTGTTACATACAGTACAACAGTTACTGTTACATACAGTACAATAGTTACTGTTACACCCAGTACAATAGTTACAGTTACATACAGTACAACAGTTACTGTTACTGTACAAGTACAACAGTTACTGTTACATACAGTACAACAGTTACTGTTACATACAGTACAACAGTTACTGTTACATACAGTACAACAGTTACTGTTACATACAGTACAATAGTTACTGTTACACCCAGTACAACAGTTACTGTTACACCCAGTACAACAGTTACTGTTACATACAGTACAACAGTTACTGTTACATACAGTACAACAGTTACTGTTACACCCAGTACAACAGTTACTGTTACATACAGTACAACAGTTACTGTTACATACAGTACAACAGTTACTGTTACACCCAGTACAACAGTTACTGTTACATACGGTACAACAGTTACTGTTACATACAGTACAACAGTTACTGTTACATACAGTACAACAGTTACTGTTACATACAGTACAACAGTTACTGTTACATACAGTACAACAGTTACTGTTACATACAGTACAACAGTTACTGTTACATACAGTACAGTACGTTACATACGGTACAACAGTTACTGTTACATACAGTACAACAGTTACTGTTACACCCAGTACAACAGTTACTGTTACACCCAGTACAACAGTTACTGTTACACCCAGTACAACAGTTACTGTTACATACAATAACATTCTGGAAATGACTGACCTGCAAAGGATGTTCTGCTTATATTACCAGTGGCGTCAAATGTTTTCCAAACAGTGTATTGGAGTAGAAAGGATAGCCCAGAAATGATTAGGGTATATTAAGAGACAGTTCCAATATAGAATCTATTTATTAATTTCACCACAACACCAAACACCCCCAATTAAATTAATTAAAGTATATATGATGAGCCGGGATTCGAACCCGGGTTATCACACACAGTTTTTTGCCACCTTAACCATTACACCACCAGAAATAGGGATATACAGGTAGTACCGGTACTTACACTTTGAAACGCCTCTTCTAGAATATGTTGTTTAATTCTAGTCTCCAGCACCCAGGACAGATGTAGAACGACTAGAAAGAGAGTAAACAGTATTTTGCACACTCTGCAACTAGTGCAGTGTTCTACATAATATATCTCCTTCCACTTTGTTTATCTCCCTGGAATGGACCGCAAGGACTTTGAATTATTCCTTGTAACTCCTAGTATCAACTCTTCTATGGCCGTGGGTGGGTGCCCAACCCCGAAAGGGTTGAAATAAGGGAGCTATCCCTCCGCCAAAGGCGGCTTTCTAGGGCCTTTCCTAGCTGATGCTGAGAGGATTGGGTTCTAGTCATGTTGTGGTGATGGGCTGGTCTATCAGAGTGAGAACTGAGTGATCTCTGCCATACCCATAGCTTACTCTGACTGTTCCTTTTACTTATATATTTTCTAGATCTCAAGTGATGGCGTCTCTTCTGTGGATTGACCTCCCAATCTGCCAGATTGGAAGCCAAAGCATCACATTTTTTCCTTTGCCCCTCAACTTTCTCTTCATAATTGCTGAGGGGCACAGGGCTGGGTGGGGCTTTGGTTTCCCGGGCGTTTCCGCACCCTCCTCAGCTCCCCGCCATGGAGTGGCTTCGGTCACCCAGGCTTTATTGTGGTCGGCAGGGAGGGTTCTGTGGGGGCGCTCGGTTATAGCCTTGGCCTTGCTTGGGGCCTTGGGGCTGTTCGGCCAGGCAGCCTGGGGAACAACAACAACAACAACAACAACAACAACTCTTCTATGGCCGTTGTAGCATGGTTGGTTGCTCGTTTGTCTGCGATCAATGTGTTCAGGGTTCACTACCAGGTGGGGTGTGGGGGAAGGTTAGGTTAATTAGGCTAGGCTTAAGGGGAGATTTCCACTTGAGGGACTTTTTTCTGGACCCCTTTCTCCCTCATGTTTAGCCCCATTGCTTTTGAAATTTTAAGACGTTCGCCCCATTAGTTGTATTATTTTATGAACTTTCGCCCCATTTCTGTCAATTTTAAGACCTTTCGTTCCATTTAGCTGTCGATTTTTTCCTGGCGAGCGATAGCGAGCCTGTAATTTAAGAGAAATCGGCCTTTGGCCTGGAAATGTTTCTACCGAAAAATGTACACATTTATCTTGAAAGGGGGTCTAGGGGTGTAATTTTAAGATTGATGGAATTCTAGGGAACTAACTAAAAACCTCCCTTTAATTAGGCTAAGGTAGATTAGGTTAGAATAGGTTAAGTACCGGTAATGTTAGGTTAGGTCTAGTTAGGTTTACACAGGGAACCGGAGTAATGAGAATATGACAATTCTGGATGTGGCCGTTTCGGAGTGTAGCAGTTAAGGGGAGATTTCCACTTGAGGGATTTTTTTCTTTTACCCCTTTCTCCCTCATGTTTAGCCCCATTGCTTTTGAGATTTTAAGACGTTCGCCCAATTAGTTTGGCGATGTTAACCACTTTCACCCCATTCATGTCACTTTTAAGACCATTCGTGGCATTTAGGTGTCGATTATTTCCTGGCGAGCGATAACGAGCCTGTAATTTAAAAGGAACTGGCCATCGGCCGGGACATTTTTCTACCGAAAAATGTACAAATTTATCTTGAAAGTGGGTCTAGGGGATGTAATTTCAAGCTTGATGGAAGTCTAGGAAACACACTAAAAACCTCCAATTAAGACTTGTGAAATCGTTTACTTCATAAAGCCGGTATCACACGAGCGCTTTTTCACTCAACATTTATCCTCAACACTGGTCTGGCAGCTTATGAGGTCAACATTTATAATATTTCGGCCACCTAAATTCATCTATCAACAGTCTAGTTTCCGATACCAGGGCAAAATGTTCCAGAAATGTGGCCCCTAGAAAAATGTTGATCCTCGAATGTTGACTATAAATGCTCTCGTGTGATACCTACCGGCTTTAAGGGCTTGCCATTATCGTTCATGCCAGTAGATTATTGTAGGCAAGAGCAACCAACCTGGTATAACAGATGTTGGTATGATGTGGAGGCTCAGATGAGAAAGTTACCCCGGGGCCACCACCACCGGAAGATGATGTTGTCACGTACAACCGTCTGCATATGTATATCTGATAGGCTACTAGAAGCTTAAGGGAGGTCACCGTTTTTTTTTGTTTTTTTTTTTATCTTTCTCTCCTTTCCTCTATTTCCCTGGCTTGTATCCATTCGGCCCCATTCAGCCAACTGTTTTAAGACGTTTATCCCCATCCAGGTGTCGATTTCTTCCTGGCGAGCGATAGCGAGCCAGCATTGTATGAAGAAATCCGGCTTTGCCGGTGTAATTTTTCTATCGAAAAATGTACAAATTTAGCTTGCTATCAAAACAAAAAATATATATATGCTGGCTCGCTACCGCTCGCCAGGAAAATATTGACACCTGGATGGGGGTAAACGTCTTAAAACAGTAGGCTGAATGGGGCCGAATGGATACAAGCCAAAGAGATGGGGAGAGAAAGAGAAAAAAAGCGAGGTGGGCTCCCTTAATTAACTTGACCCAATGACCAGGAACTCTTTCAATCCCGAGGAAGTGCTTTTATTTGTGTTTCTTCTGCTATGCAATATATGAGTTTATGCAGCTTAGGAATGATCTATAAGAGTTACAAGGATATATGGATATAGTTTGCAGCTAGACATCCTTCCTAATCTGAATAAAATCGTTTCATAGTTGTCAGAGTATAGTTCAAAGGGCGTCAACGGTACTGAAGGGGTTAAATTAGGGACAACACTAACTGTAAACTCGCCCACAGTTAAATTAGGGACAACACTAACCGTAAACTCGCCCACAGTTAAATTAGGGACAACACTAACTGTAAACTCGCCCACAGTTAAATTAGGGACAACACTAACTGTAAACTCGCCCACAGTTAAATTAGGGACAACACTAACTGTAAACTCGCCCACAGTTAAATTAGGGACAACACTAACTGTAAACTCGCCCACAGTTAAATTAGGGACAACACTAACTGTAAACTCGCCCACAACTGTAAACTCGCCCACAGTTAAATTAGGGACAACACTAACTGTAAACTCGCCCACAGTTAAATTAGGGACAACACTAACTGTAAACTCGCCCACAGTTAAATTAGGGACAACACTAACTGTAAACTCGCCCACAGTTAAATTAGGGACAACACTAACTGTAAACTCGCCCACAGTTAAATTAGGGACAACACTAACTGTAAACTCGCCCACAGTTAAATTAGGGACAACACTAACTGTAAACTCGCCCACAGTTAAATTAGGGACCAACACTAACTGTAAACTCGCCCACAGTTAAATTAGGGACAACACTAACTGTAAACTCGCCCACAGTTATATTAGGGACAACACTAACTGTAAACTCGCCCACAGTTAAATTAGGGACAACACTAACTGTAAACTCGCCCACAGTTAAATTAGGGACAACACTAACTGTAAACTCGCCCACAGTTAAATTAGGGACAACACTAACTGTAAACTCGCCCACAGTTAAATTAGGGACAACACTAACTGTAAACTCGCCCACAGTTAAATTAGGGACAACACTAACTGTAAACTCGCCCACAGTTCCTTTCATCTCCGTCTGTATCCAGCAATTATCAGGCTTCGAACGATCTTAAGGGGAGGTTTTTAGTTGATTCCCTAGACTTCCATCAAGCTTAAAAAGACACCCCTAGACCTACTTTCAAGACAAATTTGTACATTTTTCGGTAGAAAAATTTCCCGGCCGAAGGCCGGTTCCCCTTAAATTACAGGCTCGCTATCGCTCGCCAGGAAAAAATCGACACCTGAATGGCACGCAAGTTCTTAACATTGACAGAAATGGGGCGAAAATTCCTAAAATCGCCAAACTAATGGGGCGAACGTCTTAGATGATAAAGAAGCAACGGGGCTAAACATGAGGGAGAAAGCGGTTCAGAAAAAAAAAAGTCCCTCAAGTGGAAATCTGCCCTAACTTTTTTTTTTTTTTTTTTTGTTTTTTTTTTTGTAATTAACACCGATCCTTCCTAAGCTGCATAAAATCGTCTCAATAAATATATATAGGTACAATAAGTTAATACAACAACAACAACAACAACAGACGTCGCCGGTACAGAAGGGGTTAAGGGCAGCGTAGCGAGAGAGTCTTGGGGGGGGGGGGGGGAAAGCAAGCAAGCATCCCATTAATTAAGGGGAGCTTTCCACTGGAGGGAGTTTTTTTTTTCTGGACCCCTTTCTCCCTCATGTTTAGCCCCATTGCTTTTGAGATTTTAAGACGTTCGCCCCATTAGTTTGGCGATTTTAAGAACTTTCGCCCCATTTATTTCACTTTTAAGACCTTGCGTGTCATTTAGGTGTCGATTTTTTCCTGGCGAGCGATAGCGAGCCTGTAATTTAAGAGGAACCGGCCTTCGGCCGGGACATTTTTCTACCGAAAAATGTACAAATTTATTTTGAAAGGGGGTCAAGGGGGTGTAATTTCAAGCTTGATGGAGGTCTAGGAAACACACTAAAAACCTCCCCTTAACAATAGGATTTAAGATTTTTGGATTAGTTGTCTTGTCTTTTTACTGTGTTCGTATAAGTTTTGGTTGGTTTATTTTGCAAGTTTTACATTATAATTATCAAACTAATCGGGGTTTTTTGCTATGTGGACGAAGGAGACAAAAGGTAAAACTGCCTGTAACAAGTGTCTCCCCCAAAGTTGAAAGAGTGACAGAGAGCCAGATTCAAGGTACGTTAGGGTCAACATGTCTGGACTCACGGAATTTGAAGCACTTAATCATCATAGAATAAGGGAAGGACAGATTGAGGGAGAGAGTTCCAGAGCGGTATACTAGTTGATTAGAAGAATGGCTGGGAAAATCGGTTCACTCTTGGGTTAGAGAGTTGGACAGAGATTAGAAGAATGACTGGGAAAATCGGTTCACTCTTGGGTTAGAGAGTTGGACAGAGATTAGAAGAATGACTGGGAAAATCGGTTCACTCTTGGGTTAGAGAGTTGGACAGAATAGGGGTGGGATTGTGTTGAAAGGCCCCCCCCAACTCTCCACAAGGGCGTAACTATACACTGAGAAAGCTTTGTCTCTCAAGAACAATTATTAAATGAATACATACATATATAGACCAAAAAAGCCAGCACTACCCCCTTAACAACGGTGTCACTGGAAACGGTAAAGTGAAGGGGCTAGTGACCGTTTCTTTGGTCTATTAATTCATTTATTCATATATTTTTTTTAGTTTCCTCGCTAGACCTCCATCAAGCTTAGAAAAACACCCTCTAGTCCCCCCTTCAAGATAAATTTGTACATTTTTCGGTAGAAAAATGTCCCGGCCGAAGGCCGATTCCTCTTACAATTGCAGGCTCGCTATCGCTCGCCAGGAAATAATCGACACCTAAATGGCACGAAAGGTCTTAAAATTGACAACAAAATGGGGCGAAAAGTGTTAAAATCGCCAAACTAATGGGCCGAACGTCTTATAATCTCAAAACTAGTGAGGCTAAACATGCGGGCGAAGGGGGTCCAGCAAAAACGGTCTCCCTCCCCCCTTAACAGACGACGAGCTACACACCACACCACACACACCACCGCTCCGAGAAGAAGAAGAAGAGTAGTACCGGTAGTAATTATGACGTCTCTCACACGGTCTGCATAGTATTATGATAGGAGTGTGTCACCCATCAGACCGAGAGAGGAGGGGAGCCGCCCCCCCCCCCCAGGGATTATCCTACCTAACTGTCCATGTTGGAAGTGTGTCCAAAGGTACCGTACTACACAGTTAAGGAGGGGGGGGGGGTTACCGTTTTTTTTTTTTTAATCTTTCTCTCCTTTTCTCTTTCTCTGGCTTGTATCCATTCGGCCCCATTCAGCCAACTGTTTTATGACGTTTATCCCCATCCAGGTGTCGATTCCATCCCCAGCATTGTATGGAGAAATCCGGCTTCGCCGGAGACATTTTTTCTATCGATAAATGTACAAATTTAGCTTGCTGTCAAAACAAAAATATATATGCTGGCTCGCTACCGCTCGCCAGGAAAATATTGACACCTGGATGGGGGTAAACGTCTTAAAATAGTAGGCTGCATGGGGCCGAATGGATACAAGCCAAAGAGAGAGGGAGAGAAAGAGAAACAAATAGAGCAGGGCCCCCTTAACTGTCTGTACAAAAGTAGTAATATATACCCACCCACTTTAAGATTTCCTTCTTATAATGCTTATATTCAAATGTAGGTGTGGGCATGAATTGATATATTATTATGGCTAGCAAACTATACAACCTCTCTCTCTCTCTCGCTCTCGCTCTCTCTCTCTCTCTCTCTCTCTCTCTCTCTCTCTCTCTCTTCTCTCTCGCTCTCTCGCTCTCTCTCTCTCTCTCTCTCTCTCTCTCTCTCTCTCTCTCTCTCTCTCTCTCTCTCTCTCTCTCTCTCTCTCTCTCTCTCTCTCTCTCTCCTCTCTCTCTCTCTCTCCTCTTCTCTCTCTCTCTCTCTCCTCTCTCTCTCTCTCTCTACTCTCTCTCTCTCTCTCTCTCTCTCTCTCTCTCTCTCACTAAAGAATGTCCTATATACTACAATTCCCCCAAGCTGTCTCTACTGTTTTTTATATCCTTGTTTTGTTCTCTACCGAGGATTAACCTCCCATTGTAGTAGGCTTTACCTGACCCTACCTGTACGGACTTGAAGGCCGCTCCCTCTTTACCCTTTTCAACTCATCACCTGACCCTACCAAAACAGTTTTTGTATGTATGTATGTTTGTGTGCATACGTGAGCGTTTGTGTATACGGACATGTGCACACTTACTGCATGTTCTTATGTTCTTATATATGTATGCGTATGTATGTGTGTACGTACGTGTATATATGTATGTTCTGTATATGAGTAAGTAAAATAAATGTGTATATGTACTGTATATCACTTACTCTCATGGTTATTTTATGATAATTTGTATTCTGTACCTGCATCATTATTGTATTTATTTATTTTTGTTTTGTAAACTGAGCTTACCATCTTCATATCTGTACATCTCATGTTCATCCACTAAATTGTAAAATGTGTATTTTCAGCTCATGAGGCTGCCATTCTTTAATAAACCGTTAATTATTATTATTATTATTATTACACACACACACACACACACACACACACACACACACACACACACACACTGACTTACTTACTTACTTATGGCAGTCCATCGTAATCCGATGTTGACGTCCTCTCCTGCTATCATCATCTATGGGTTCTGTGGTGACTGTCGAGGCCAATCCTCGATGAGCACCGCCTGTCACAGTCAGCACATTGAAGGTTTGGGGCAGGTGGGGATGGTGGTTGTTCCCGTCTAGCGTGCCTGCCAACACGCTTTTCACGCTGGTGATTTTGGTGATCATCTTCAAAAACCTCCACTCCTTAAGGGGAGATCTCCACTTGAGGGATTTTTTTCTTGACTCCTTTCTCCCTCATGTTTAGCCCCATTGCTTTTGATATTGTAGAACGTTTGCCCCATTAGTTTAGCGATTTTGAGAACTTTCACCCCATATTAAGACCTTTCGTGCAATTCAGGTGTCGATTTTATCCTGGCGAGCGATAGCGAGCCTGTAATTTAAAAGGAACCGGCCTTCGGCCGGGAAATTTTTCTACCGAAAAATGTACAAATTTATCTTGAAAGGGACTCAAGGGGGTGTAATTCTAAGCTTGATGGAGGTCTAGGGAACAAACTAAATACCTCCCCTTAATCGATGTGTCGTCTCCAGTCTTCTCTGTTTGCACCTTTTGAGAATCTCGTTCATGTAGTCTTTATATCACAGTCTGGGTCCACCTGTTGTCCTCTTGCCCTCGTGAAGTTAAGCATAAAACACTTTACGCAGAAGTCTCTCCTCAGGCACACGGATCATGGTGTGGTCCACCCAGCAAAGTTGGTGCTTATAGGAATGGTTACCTCTCTACTGGTGCTATTAGTTCTTTCCAGTGCACACATAACAAAGCCACTCCAACAGCTTCCTCTCTCTCTCTCCAACACCCCTTCTCCCCTCTCTACGCTCTTCTGTCCAGTATTGTGATATGTGAGACTCTGTCTTGCCATGTGATGCCTAGGATCTTTTGAAGGCATCTGATGTGAAACGCATCCAGAGGATTTGTGGGTAAGAGTTGTGTTATCGGGCGTACCACTACCAACATACAACATAAATCATCTATAAATACTTAACCTAACTAAAAAACCTAACCTAACTTAGTATTCTCATTACTACATGAATACTAGGTTAGGTTAGGTTAGGTTGCTTGGTTAGGTTAATGTTTTAGAGAGGTTGAGTTATGCTGTATGTCGGTAGTGGTACGCCCGATAACACAACTCTTACCGATTTGTGTTTCGTCAGTATGTTGTCCATGATGCATAGGCATTAAGGGGAGGTATTTAGTTTATTCCCTAGACCTCCATCAAGCTTAGAATTACACCCTGTTGACCTTTCAATATAAATGTGTACATTTTTCGGTAGAAAAATGTGCCGGCCGAAGGCCGATTCCTCTTAAATTACAGGCTCGCTATCGCTCGCCAGGAAAAAATCGACACCTAAATGGCACGAAAGGTCTTAAAATTGACAGAAATGGGTCGAAATGTCTTAAAATAGCCAAATTAATCGGGCAAACGTCTTAAAATCTCAAAAGCAATGTAGGGGCTAAACATGATAGAGAAAGGGGTCAAGAAAAAAATCCCTCGAGTGGAAATCCCCCCCTTAAAGACTGTCAGGCAGAGGCGGCCAAGGAATGCTGCTGTTTGTTCAAGATGGTGCGTATCTCCTCATCGAAGCTGATGTTGCATGATAAGTTAGTAGCTCTTAAGGAGAGATTTCCACTTAAGGGATTTTTTTCGGGACCCCTTTCTCCCTCGTGTCTAGCTCCATTGATTTTGAGATTTTAAGACGTTCGTCCCATTAGTTTGGCGATTTTAAGAACTTTCGCCCCATTTCTGTCAATTTTAAAACATTTCGTGCCATTTAGGTGTCGATTTTTTCCTGGCGAGCGATAGCGAGCCTGTAATTTAAGAGGAACCGGCCTACGGCCTGGACATTTTTCTACCGAAAAATGTACAAATTTATTTTGAAAGAGGGTCTAGGGAGTATAATTTTAAAGTTGATGGAGGTCTAGAGAACAAACTAAAAACCTCCCCTTAAGGTACTTGAGAGATCGGACAATTGACCACTTGCGAGTTTCTGGCTATAAGGAAGTTGGAGCTTTTTTTATCGATATTAAGGGGGGTGACCTGCTTAAGGGGGGTGACCTGCTTAAGGGGGGTGACCTGCTTAAGGGGGGTGTTGACCTGCTTAAGGGGGGACCGTGACCTCCTTAAGGGGGGTGCCCTGCTTAAGGGGGGTGACCTCCTTAAGGGGGGTGGCCCGCTTAAGGGGGGTGACCTCCTTAAGGGGGATGACCTGCTTAAGGGGGGTGACCTGCTTAAGGGGGGTGACCTGCTTAAGGGGGGTGACCTGCTTAAGGGGGGTGACCTGCTTAAGGGGGGTGACCTGCTTTAGGGGGTGACCTGCTTTAGGGGGTGACCTGCTTTAGGGGGTGACCTGCTTAAGGGGGGTGACCTGCTTTAAGGGGGATGACCTGCTTAAGGGGGATGACCTGCTTAAGGGGGGTGACCTGCTTAAGGGGGGTGACCTGCTCAAGGGGGGTGACCTGCTTCAGGGGGGTGACCTGCTCAAGGGGGGTGACCTGCTTTTTGTTATTTGTCTGTCCTTTTCTCTTTCTTCTGGCTTGTATCCATTCGGCCCCATTCAGCACCTATTTTTAGTCTTTTATCCCCTTTTGGGTGTGTTTTTCTTCCTGGCGAGCAAAGGCGACCCAGCATTATATGAAGAAATCCGGCTTCGCCGGAGACATTTTTCTATCGAAAAATGTACAAATTTAGCCTGCTATCAAACAAAAATACAAAATATGCTGGCTCGCTACCGCTCACCAGTAAAAAATTAACACCTGGATGGGGATGAACGTCTTAAAACAGTAGGTTGAATGGGGCCAAATGGATACAAGCCAGAGAAAGATAGAAAAGGACAGAACAAAAGCAGGTCACCTCCCTTAAGTGGATTTATAGGCTATAATACAGTCGTCGTGCATAGAACACCAAATTAATCATACCTTCTATCCATCAGTTAAAATGTAAAACTTGCAAACTAAACAAACCAAAATTGGGACAAGGACAATATAAAGTCAAATTAAATTATCAAAATCAGTAACCTACCTTATTATTGCGTCATCTGTTAAATATCGATGTTTACGGCTCCAACTTCCTTGTAGCCTGAAACTCGCAAAGTGGTCAATTGTCAGCTAATCTGATTATTGGTGGTTCAGGTGGCATGTCAACTGACCATTGTTGACAACAAATGGGGTGAAAGGTCTTAAAATCGCCAAGCTAATGGGCCCGAACGTCTTATCATCTGAAAACTAATGAGACTAAACACGAGGAAGAGAGGGGGGGGGGGGGTCAGAAAAACGACCCCTCTCCCCTTAAGGGGGGTGACCTGTTTTTGTTCTGTCCTTTTCTATCTTTCTCTGGCTTGTATCCATTTGGCCCCATTCAGCCTACTGTTTTAAGACTTTTATCCCCATCCAGGTGTCAATTGTTTACTGGTGAGCGGTAGCGAGCCAGCATATTTTTGTTTGTTTGACAGCAAGGTAAATTTGTACATTTTTCGATAGAAAAATGTCTCCGGCGAAGCCGGATTTCTTCATATAATGCTGGGTCGCTTTCGCTCGCCAGGAAGAAAACGACACCTAGATGGGGATAAACGTCTTAAAATACTTGGCTGAATGGGGCCGAATGGATACAAGCCAGAGAAAGAGAGAAAAGGACAGAAATAACAAAAAGCAGGTCACCCCCCTTAAGCAGGTCACCCCCCTTAAGCAGGTCACCCCCCTTAACTCGAGATGACTGGGACTGAATGTCAAAATCCTTCTCTGTATAGCTCACTCCCACTTCCCCTTCAGGTCAGGTCAGGTGAAGGTTTTGAGGGAGAAGCCTTTACAACGGCACCTTGTATCTACTTTTCGAAGAGTGTTGAGAGGGGAGAAGGGGCGTTGGAGAGAGAGTAAGCTGTTGGAGTGGCTTGGTTGTGTGATTGTCCTCTTCCTTCCCACCTCTGTTTGGACACTTGATCTTCAGTGTTTTGGAGGACAAGCAGCCTAGAAGGGTCACTAGATCTGTTGTTGCTTGATTTCCTCTGTATTTCATCTTATAGTTCTCACACTGCCACAATCACACTTGACCATATTGCCACCAGACCATCACTACTACCACACCACATCTCACCCCTCCTACCACACCTCCACTACTACCACACCACATCTCACCCCTCCTACCACACCTCCACTACTACACACGCCACATTCTCAAACCCTCCTACCACACCTCCACTACTACCACACCACATCTCAACCCTCCTACCACACCACCACTACTACCACACCACATCTCACCCCTCCTACCACACCACCACTACTACCACACCACATAACCTCTACCAAGCCTCACTACCACACCCCATCTCACCCCTCCTACAACTTTACTACCACAACCACTCTCACCACATACCCCACCCTACCACTACTACCACACCACATCTCACCCCACTACCACACTCCATACAACCACATCACATAACACCACACTACCGCACCTCCACTACTAACCACACCACATCTCAACCGTCCTACCACACCACCAATACTACCACAACCACATCCTAACCACCTAAACCTACCACACCACATACTACCACACCACATCTCACCCTCTACCACCACCTCCACTACTACCACACAACTCTCCCACCCCTCCTACCACACCACCACTACTACCACACCACATCTCAACCCTCCTACCACACCTCCACTACTACCACACCACATCTCAACCCTCCTACCACACCTACACTACTACCACACCACATCTCAACCCTCCTACCACACCTCCACTACTACCACACCACATCTCACCCCTCCTACCACACCTCCACTACTACCACACCACATCTCACCCCTCCTACCACACCTCCACTACTACCACACCACATCTCACCCTAACCACACCACCACTACTACACCACCACATCTCACCCCTCCTACCACACCACCACTACTACCACACCACATCTCAACCCTCCTACCACACCTACACTACTACCACACCACATCTCAACCCTCCTACCACACCACCACTACTACCACACCACATCTCACCCCTCCTACCACACCTCCACTACTACCACACCACATCTCAACCCTCCTACCACACCTCCACTACTACCACACCACATCTCAACCCTCCTACCACACCTCCACTACTACCACACCATATCTCAAACCTCCTACCACACCTACACTACTACCGGTACCACACCACATCTCACCCCACCCACCACACCTTCACTACTACCACACCACATCTCACCCCACCTACCACACCTCCACTACTACCACACCACATCTCACCCCACCCACCACACCTCCACTACTACCACACCACATCTCAACCCTCCTACCACACCTCCACTACTACCACACACCATATCGCACCCTCCTACCACACCACCACTACTACCACACCACATCTCAACCCTCCTACCACACCTCCACTACTACCACACCACATCTCACTTCACCTACCACTCCACCACTACTACCACACCACATCTCAACCCTCCTACCACACCTACACTACTACCACACCACATCTCAACCCTCCTACCACACCACCACTACTACCACACCACATCTCACCCCTCCTACCACACCTCCACTACTACCACACCACATCTCACCCCTCCTACCACCAAACCTCGAACACACCTACACTACTACCGGTACCACACCACATCTCACCCATCCTACCACACCTCCACTACTACCACACCACATCTCACCCCACCTACCACACCTCCACTACTACCACACCACATCTCACCCCACCTACCACACCTCCACTACTACCACACCACATCTCACCCCACCTACCACACCACATCTCAACCCTCCTACCACACCACCACACCACATCTCAACCCTCCTACCACACCCCCACTACTACCACACCACCACTACTACCACACCACATCTCAACCCTCCTACCACACCTCCACTACTACCACACCACATCTCAACCCTCCTACCACACCTCCACTACTACCACACCACATCTCACCCCACCTACCACACCTCTACTACTACCACACCACATCTCACCCCACCCACCACACCTCCACTACTACCACACCACATCTCACCCCACCTACCACACCTCCACTACTACCACACCATATCTCAACCCTCCTACCACACCACCACTACTACCACACCACATCTCAACCCTCCTACCACACCTCCACTACTACCACACCACATCTCACTTCACCTACCACTCCACCACTACTACCACACCACATCTCAACCCTCCTACCACACCTACACTACTACCACACCACATCTCAACCCTCCTACCACACCACCACTACTACCACACCACATCTCACCCCACCTACCACACCTCCACTACTACCACACCACATCTCAACCCTCCTACCACACCATATCTCAAACCTCCTAACACACCTACACTACTACTGGTACCACACCACATCTCACCCATCGTACCACACCTCCAATACTACCACACCACATCTCACCCCACCTACCACACCTCCACTACTACCACACCACATCTCACCCCACCTACCACACCTCCACTACTACCACACCACATCTCACCCCACCTACCACACCACATCTCAACCCTCCTACCACACCACCACACCACATCTCAACCCTCCTACCACACCCCCACTACTACCACACCACCACTACTACCACACCACATCTCAACCCTCCTACCACACCTCCACTACTACCACACCACATCTCAACCCTCCTACCACACCTCCACTACTACCACACCACATCTCAACCCACCTACCACACCTCCACTACTACCACACCACATCTCAACCCTTCTACTACACCTACACTACTACCACATCTCACCCTACCTACCACACCTCCACTACTACCACACCACATCTCAACCCTCCTACCACACCTCCACTACTACCACACCACATCTCAACCCACCTACCACACCTCCACTACTACCACAGCACCACATCTCACCCACCTACCACACCTCCACTACTACCAAACCACATCTCAACCCTTCTACTACACCTACACTACTACCACACCACATCTCACCCTAACCTACCACACCTCCACTACTACCACACCACATCTCAACCCTCCTACCACACCTCCACTACTGCCACACCACATCTCACCCCTCCTACCACACCTCCACTTCTACCACACCACCACTACTACCACATCTCACCCTACCTACCACACCTCCACTACTACCACACCACATCTCAACCCTCCTACCACACCACCACTACTACCACACCACATCTCACCCCACCTACCACACCACCACTACTACCACACCACATCTCAACCCACTTACCACACCTCCACTACTACCACACCACATCTCACCCCACCTACACTTCTACCACATCTCACCCTACCTACCACACCTCCACTACTACCACATCACCGTACCTACCACACCTCCACTACTACCACAATTACTTTTCATCCCTACCAATTTAACCATATGCATTGTGTTGTATTGCTATTTTGTATGTGTGTTTAACCCTTTGAGTACCAGCGACGTGGGTTATCTTTTATTCTAGCTATATTTAGACGATATTATGCAGCTTAGGAAGGATCTGTGCTAGCTAAAAGGGTTGGTGGAGATCATTTGAAGCCTTATCATCGCTTGAGGTCCTTCCTAATCTGAATGAAATAGTCTACTAGTTGCCACACTATACTGGAAGGGACGCCACCGGTACTGTGTTGGTTAACCCTTTGAAGCTCTGACGCGTGTTAACAGTTTATTTTGGCTATCATTAGACGATTTTATGCAGCTTAGGAAGGATCCGTGGGTATTTAAAGGGTAAATACTATCTCAATCAACCCTTTGACCTCCGTATGCCGTTACTAATCTGAATAAAATCGTCTAATAGTAGCCAGAAAACAGAACAGAAACGCGTATTGGAGCTTGAAAGGGTTAATACAATATGTAGATTTAGTATTAAGTCATTGTTTGTCAGTTTTCGTGTAGCTTGAATATAATATTATTTTGTTTCCAATGTGCCACCTTGCAAGAGCTTATACCCTGTCTACAACATCCCTATAACCTACCTTTTCCCTTCAACACACATACACACGAACAGACACATACATACACACACAAAAACAAACACACAGACAAACAAACAGACACACACAAACAAACACACACACACACAAACAAACAAACAAACAAACAAACAAACAAACAAACAAGCACAAGCACACACACACACACACACACACACAAACACAAACAAATTAACAAACAAACAAACACAAACAAATGAACAATCAAACACACACAGAAACACAAGCAAACAAACAAACACACACACACAGACACACACACACACACAGACACACACACACACACACACGCAGCTCACCCCATCACGGCCCAATGACCACACTCTCTCCACTCCCAATAAAAGCCGATCGTGTTGCGTCGAGGGAAAGCAGAGGCAACACAAATATACTGTGGGTTTTGGGATACCATTTATTGGGGGTTCTTTTTGTTGTTGTTGTGTGTGTTGCGGTTGTTGTTGTGTGTGTTGCGGTTGTTGTGTGTGTTGCAGTTGTTGTGTGTGTTGCGGTTGTTGTGTGTGTTGCAGTTGTTGTGTGTGTTGCAGTTGTTGTGTGTGTTGCAGTTGTTGTGTGTGTTGCAGTTGTTGTGTGTGTTGCAGTTGTGTGTGTTGCAGTTGTGGCGGCTTGAGTGAGACGCCGCTCCTCTGTCTTAAGGGAGGTGACCTGCTTTTCGTTATTTCTCTCCTTTTCTCTCTTTCTCTGGCTTGTATCCATTCGGCCCCATTCAGCCAACTATTTTAAGACGTTTATCCCCATCTAGGTGTCGATTTTTTCCTGGCGAGCGATAGCGAGCCAGCATTATATGAAGAAATCCGGCTTCGCCGGAGACATTTTTCTATCGAAACATTTACAAATTTAGCCTTCTGTCAAAAACGTTTAAAACATATGCTGGCTCGCTACCGCTCACCAGTAAAAAAAATATACCTGGATGGGGATAAACGTCTTAAAACAGTAGGCTGAATGGGACCAAATGGATACAAGCCAGAGAAATATAGAAAAGGACCGAACAAAAGCAGGTCACCCCCTTAACCCCTTCCACTGCCACAGATCCTTCTTAAACTGCTTACCATCGTCTATGAAATTAATAATACGTCGCCGGTACAGAAGGGGTTAATCCTAATAGGTGCAGGGCGGGCCAATTTGGATCCTCCCTTTTTTAACTCCATTAGTTTGGATATTTTAAGACGTTGCACCTCATTGCTTTGGCGATTATAAGATGCTCCAACCCAATAAGGTGTCGATATTTCCTGGGCGAGCGATAGCGAGCCTGCAATTTGGGAGAAACTGGCGGTAGAAAAATTTATATATATAGCTTGAAGGGGGTCTATGGGACGTTTGTTTAGCTTGAAGGGGGTCTATGGGACGTTTGTTTAGCTTGAAGGGGGTCTATGGGACGTTTGTTTAGCTTGAAGGGGGGTCTATGGGACGTTTGTTTAGATTGAAGGGGTCTATGGGACGTTTTGTTTAGCTTGAAGGGGGTCTATGGGACGTTTTGTTTAGCTTGAAGGGAGTCTATGGGACGTTTTGTTTAGCTTGAAGGGGGTCTATGGGACGTTTGTTTAGCTTGAAGGGGGTCTATGGGACGTTTTGTTTAGCTTGAAGGGGGTCTATGGGACGTTTGTTTAGCTTGAAGGGGGTCTATGGGACGTTTGTTTAGCTTGAAGGGGGTCTATGGGACGTTTTGTTTAGCTTGAAGGGGGTCTATGGGACGTTTTGTTTAGCTTGAAGGGGGTCTATGGGACGTTTGTTTAGCTTGAAGGGGGTCTATGGGACGTTTGTTTAGCTTGAAGTGGGTTTATGGGACGTTTTGTTTTAGCTTGAAGGGGGGCTATGGGACGTTTGTTTAGCTTGAAGGGGGTCTATGGGACGTTTTGTTTAGCTTGAAGGGGGTCTATGGGACGTTTTGTTTAGCTTGAAGGGGGTCTATGGGACGTTTGTTTAGCTTGAAGGGGGTCTATGGGACGTTTTGTTTAGTTTGAAGGGGGTCTATGGGACGTTTGTTTAGCTTGAAGGGGGTCTATGGGACGTTTTGTTTAGCTTGAAGGGGGTCTATGGGACGTTTTGTTTAGCTTGAAGGGGGTCTATGTGGGCATTGTTTAGTTTAGCTTGAAGGGGGTCTATGTGGGCATTGTTTAGTTTAGCTTGAAGGGGGTCTATGGGACGTTTGTTTAGCTTGAAGGGGGTCTATGGGACGTTTGTTTAGCTTGAAGGGGGTCTATGGGACGTTTGTTTAGCTTGAAGGGGGTCTATGGGACGTTTTGTTTAGCTTGAAGGGGGTCTATGGGACGTTTTGTTTAGTTTGAAGGGGGTCTATGGGACGTTTTGTTTAGCTTGAAGGGGGTCTATGGGACGTTTTGTTTAGCTTGAAGGGGGTCTATGGGACGTTTTGTTTAGCTTGAAGGGGGTCTATGGGACGTTTTGTTTAGCTTGAAGGGGGTCTATGGGACGTTTTGTTTAGTTTGAAGGGGGTCTGGGGAACGTTTGTTTTAGTTTGAAGGGGGTTTGGAGAGGCGTTTTTCCAAGTCTCGGGATAAACTAAAAACACATTGTTCGAAAATGGCTAAACCAATGAAAACCCTGGATAATAATACAACAGAATACCATAATAAGAACCCCCGAGACGTTGCACCAGATAGTGTTAAATGCGGCGGATGTCAGTCACGCTCCCGTACAAAGGAAAGTAATGGTTGATAGTCGGTTACGGTAGAGTGCCCCGTGGAAGTATTATAAGGGGAGATGGGCCGTTTTCCTGGTCTCCTTTCTTCCTCGTGCTTATCCCCATTAGTTTAGACATTTTAAGACGTTTGCTCCATTAGTTTGTCGATTTTAAGTCTTTTTGCCCCATTTTTTTTCTTTCAATATTATGACCTTTCGTGCCCTTTAGGTGTCGAATTTTGTTCATGGCGAGTGATAGCGAGCCTGTAATTATAAGAGGAACCGGCCTTCGTCCGGGACATTCTTGTACCGAAAAATATAAAAAATTATCTTGAGGGGGCTTTTCTAATTTTGAGGGAGGTCTAGCCAAAAAAAAAAAAAAAAAAAAAAAACACACACACACACACACACACACACACACACACACACACACACACACACACACACACACACAACCACTATTCCACGTTCACAAACACCTTTCACCCAGTTTCTATAGATTTTTTTTTTTTTTTTTTTTTTTTTTTTTTTCAATTTCAACCGTCATTAACCACTTCAGTAAAATCGTGCAAGTGTAATTGACCACTTGCGAGTTTCAAGATATAAGGAAGTCGGAGTAATAAACCTCGATATTACACATAACTGCAATAATAATAATAATATAGGTTTTGGATGGATGAAAAGTATGTTGAATTGCCTTGTGTGCAATTATATATATATATATATATATATATATATATATATATATATATATATATACTTTGACCGTATGTAAGCTGGTAATTCTGCTAAATATCGATGTCTACAGCTCCAACTTCCTTATAGCCTGAAACTCGCAAGTGGCTAATTACATGTTGGCAGGTTTTAGAAGAGTCTACTCAAATTAAGGGGGTAGTTCTTGTTTGTTTGTTTGTTTTTTTTATACAAATGATTTCTTCTTTTTGAGAGAGGTATACAAACATGTGCCTATCTTTACCCACCCTATTCAACATCTGACAGACATTAATACAGCATAGAGCCAGCCAAACGTAATGCCAGCTGAGACATGACTTATTAGCGCCACTCTACAGTCGCGATAATAAGTTATGTCCCAGCTGTCATTATGTTTGGCTGGCTCTGTGCTGTATTAATGTCTGTCAGATGTTGAATAGGGTGGGTAATTGTAGGAACATGTTTGTATATCTCACTCAAAAAGAAGAAATCATGCTGTATTAATGTCTGTCAGATGTTGAATAGGGTGGGTAAGTGTAGGAACATGTTTGTATATCTCACTCAAAAAGAAGAAATCATGCTGTATTAATGTCTGTCAGATGTTGAATAGGGTGGGTAAGTGTAGGAACATGTTTGTATATCTCACTCAAAAAGAAGAAATAGGGTGGGTAAGTGTAGGAACATGTTTGTATATCTCACTCAAAAAGAAGAAATCATGCTGTATTAATGTCTGTCAGATGTTGAATAGGGTGGGTAAGTGTAGGAACATGTTTGTATATTTCACTCGATATGAAGAAATGAAGCTTAGATATTGCTGATACCAATTATTGATCAAAAGATACTTGGTGCCGAGACATGACTTATTAGCGCGACTGTACCTGTGTGAGTCAGCGTGATAATGGCACTGACCACTACTAATGCGTACATTCACCTCGAAACTTCACTCGGAACAGTTTTCAGTATTTATAATCTTTATTGAAAATACGAATGGATTTCGTTGAATATGCTTACCACTCAATTGACAAGTTTCGTTCAAGAAGGAAGTTGGAGCTGTTGATATTGATATTCAACGAAATTAACTGTTAAAATGCGGTTGTAGTAAAGTGGCGCTAATAAGTGATGTCGCTGCACCAATTATGTTTTGATCAATAATTGGTATCAGCAATATCTAAGCTTCATTTCTTCATATCGAGTGAAATATACAAACATGTTCCTACACTTACCCACCCTATTCAACATCTGACAGACATTAATACAACATGATTTCTTCTTTTTGAGTGAGATATACAAACATGTTCCTACACTTACCCACCCTATTCAACATATGACAGACATTAATACAGCATGATTTCTTCTTTTTAAGTGAGATATACAAACATGTTCCTACACTTACCCACCCTATTCAACATCTGACAGACATTAATACAGCATGATTTCTTCTTTTTGAGTGAGATATACAAACATGTTCCTACACTTAACCACCCTATTCAACATCTGACAGACATTAATACAGCATGATTTCTTCTTTTTGAGTGAGGTATACAAACATGTCCCTACACTTACCCACCCTATTCAACATATGACCGACATTAATACAGCACAGAGCAAGCCAAACGTAATAACAGCTGGGACATGACTTATTAGCGCGACTGTACCTTTATAGATACATAAAACCCAATTGAACCTACTTTTTAGCCATTACAAACTTACATAATTAGTGTATTTGTATTTAAAATCGATGTCTACAACTCCAACTTCCTTATAGCCTGAAACTCGCAAGCGGTCCATTATTCTCTAAACATAATATTCAGTCTCGCTTGAAATGAGATCATACCGCCGTCCCATTAATTCTACTTAAGGGGGGATGGGCCGGTTTTCTGGACTCCTTTCTCCCTCATGTTTAGCCCCATTAGTTTTCAGATGTTAAGATGTTTGCCCCATTAGTTAGTCGATTTTAAGACCTTTCGCCCCATTTCTTCGTCAATATTTAGACCTTTCGTGCTATTTCGGTGTCGATATTTTCCCTGGCGAACGATAGTGAGCCTATAATGTTGGAAGAATCGGCCTTCGGCCGGGAAATTTTTTCTACCGAAAAATGTACAAATTAATCTAGAAGGGGGATCAAATGGATGTGTGTTTTTTTGTTTTAATTTGATGGAGGTCTAGGGAGGCAACTAGAAAAATAATGAATACATGCAAAAATCGCCCAAAAAGTGAACCATCTCCCCTTAATAAAATAATTGTCCAAAATTCAATGTTAACTTTCCAAACATGTATTGGTCATCAGTATTTCTCTCTCTCTCTCTCTCTCTCTCTCTCTCTCTCTCTCTCTCTCTCTCTCTCTCTCTCTCTCTCTCTCTCTCTCTCTCTCTCATCTCTCTCTCTCTCTCTACTCTCTACGATATAATCTCTCTCTCTCTCTCTCTCTCCTCTCTCTATCTCTCCTCTCTCTCTCTACTTTCTCTCTCTCTCTCCCCTCCACTCTTCCCTCCCTCTCTCTCCCCTTCCCTCTCCTCTCTCCCTCTCCCTATCACTCCTCTCCATCTCCTCTCTCTCTCTCTCTCCTCTGGTATGTAGTCCTTTGACACACCTGTATTGGTTTGTGTATATCTTACCCTTGACTTTGTAATATGTTATGTTACCATATATAAATACTTTAATTGAAGCCGTAAAGAATAACCACTTACTAGTGGAAATAAAATTATTTGAATTTGAATTATTTGAATTTGAATTATTTGAATTTGAATTATTTGAACACTCTCACTCTCTCTCTCTCTCTCTCTCTCTCTCTCTCTCTCTCTCTCTCTCTCTCTCTTTTAATGTCCTCGCTACACTTTCCTCAACCTTTAAAAACAAGCCCCCTAGACCCCCTTTCAAGATACATTTGCAAATTTTTCGGTAGAAAATGTGCAGACCCTTCGGTTCCTCCTAATATTACAGGCTCGCTATCGCTCGCTAGGATAAAATAGACATCTAAATGGCACGAAAGGTCTTAACCCTTTCCTTGCGGGAGATATTCCGGAACGTCATGGCAATTTACAGCAATCTACAGGCTTTTAAAGCCTCTTAAAGCCTGTACAATCGAATGCGAGGGAGCGGAATCACGACAGGCCACCCGTCCTTCTCCCAGGCAGCCGCCCGGTACACTAAAGGGTCTGAGTCAGAGTCTCGCTAGATATACAATGCTGTCAAAGGCAAAAATACGGCGACATTAGTGAGAATTGCTAATTATAGCCAATGTCTATGGTAGCGCTGCAGGTGAACCCCGGGAGCTACGAAGCTCTTTCTGGCGTCATTTTGAAGCTATTTTCTTCCATTTTTCGGCTGACTACATTTAATTTCATGCAGACACTTGCCTAAACAATCAGGAGAGCCTGAATGAGCCCTAATATGGCGGAGATAGGCGGAAACATGCCCGCACCGTAAGTGTTAATATTGACAAAGAAATGGGGCGAAACATCTCAAAATCGCCAAGCTAATTGAATGAACGTCTTTAAATGTCAACACTAATGGGGCTAAAAAGTCATGAGGGAGAAGGTGGTCCCTAAAAATCGACTACCTGCCCCTTACCTGGTCCGCCACCTGCAGGGACCCTACTGCCCCCCCTCCCCCCCCACCCTACCCTAAGTCGCAGGCCTTGATGTGGTCCTAGCATCCTCACCTCCCCCTCACACCAGATCTTCCCCTCTTCCCCACAAACACCACCTCCCACCCTCCCCACCCCCCCCCTCCCCCCCCCCCCCCCTCCCTCCCTCCCTCCTCCACCCTACCCTCCACCTCACCCTCACCCTCACACTCCACCCCAACCCTCTTCTCCTCTCCCCTCCCCCCACCCACCCTCACCCGCACCTCCTCTCCCTCACCCTCACCCTCCACCTCACCCTCTTATCCCTCTCCCTCCCCCCCCCCCTCACCCTCACCCTCCTCCCTCCACCCTCACCCTCCACCCTCACCCTCTTCTCCCTCACTCCCCTCCTCCCCCCCCTACCCCCACCTCCCTCCCAACCCACCCTCACCCTCTCCTCCCTCACCCTCCTCCCTCCACCCTCCACCCTCCACCTCCTCTCCCTCCACCGTCCACTGGTTGGGTCCGTGTGGTCACCGCTGTTATAATTGGGGCTTCTGTACTGCTCAGGTGGTTCATCCTCTTGTAGTACTAATGCTGTTTTCATTTTTTTTTTTTTTTTTTTTTAAATGTGGATGAGGGAGACAAAAGCCAACACTGCCTGTGACGAGTGACTCCCCAGAGTTGAAAGAGTGACTTGGCCAAAATCAAGGAATGTTCGAGCCAAAATGTTTGGACACACGGAGTTTGAAGCAATTTATGTCCTAGGAGAAGGGAAAGATGGATTCAGGGATAGAGTTCTAGAGCTCAGCTGTTGAATAGACGAAAGACGGAGTATCGTTTCACTCTTGAGTTGGAGAGTTGCACGGAGTAGGGGTGGGATTGTGTTGCAAGACGGGTACCACGTACCCTGCGTAGAGGAGGTGGTATACACTGAGAGAGCTCTGAGGAACACTGATTATTATAGTAGCGATAGAATAGCGAGAGAGATGCAACATTGCGGCGAATGTTGACATGTGTGTCTTGGTGTAAGTATCGGTGTGCGTGTGTGTGTTACCGTGTGTGTTACTGTGTGTATGACTGACTGTGTATCGTAGTATGTGTGTGTGTCCTGGTATAAGTATCGGTGTTCGTGTGTGTGTTACCGTGTGTGTTACTGACTGTGTATCGTAGTATGTGTGTGTCCTGGTGTAAGTATCGGTGTGCGTGTGTGTGTTACCGTGTGTGTTACTGACTGTGTATCGTAGTATGTGTGTGTGTCCTGGTGTAAGTATCGGTGTGCGTGTGTGTGTTACCGTGTATATGACTGTGTGTGTATCGTAGTATGTGTGTGTGTCCTGGTGTAAGTATCGGTGTGCGTGTGTGTGTTACCGTGTATATGACTGTGTGTGTTGTATAGTAGTATGTGTGGGTTGTCCTGGTGTAAGATATCGGTTGTGCCGTGTGTGTGTTACAGTGTGTGTTACTGAACTTGTGTATCGTAGTATGTGTTGTGTGTCATTGGTGTAAGTATCGGTGTGCGTCGGTGTGTGTTAACCGGGATGACTGACTGTGTATCGTAGTATGTGTGTGTGTCCTGGGTGTAAAGTATCGGTTGTGCGTTGTGTGTGTTACCGTGTATGTGTATCGTAGTATGTGTGTGTGTTCTGGTGTAAGTATAGGTTTGTGCGTTGGTTGTGTGTGTTACAGTGTGTGTGATCGTAGTATGGTGTGTGTGTCCTGGTGTAAGTATCGGTGTGCGTGGTGGTTGTTTAACGTGTTGGTGTGTGTAATCGTAGGTATGTGTGTGTGTCATGGTGGTAAGTAGTATCCGGTTGTGAGTGGTGTGTGTTAACGTGTATATGACTGTGTGTGTATCGTAGTATGTGTGTGTGTAATGGTTGTAAGTCATTCGGTGTCGGTGTGTGGGGGGTGTAAGTGGTTACTTGTCTGATGATGTATGTCGTATCGTAGTATGGGTGTGGGTTCCTGGTGTAAGTATCGTTTGGCGTGCGTGGTGTGTCCTGGTGTAAGTATCGGTGCGTGTGTGTTTGATTGGGTATCGGTATAGGAGGTGTGTGTGTCCTGGTGTAAAGTAACTCCCCCCCCGGTGTGCGTGTGTGTGTTACCGTGTATATGACTGTGTGTGTATCGTAGTATGTGTGTGTGTCCTGGTGTAAGTATCGGTGTGTGTGTGTGTGTGTGTGTGTTACTGTGTGTATGACTGTATGTGTATCGTAGTATGTGTGTGTGTCCTGGTGTAAGTATCGGTGTGCGTGTGTGACGGCTGTACAGTAGTTATTCAGACAAACGGAGCTCGGAGGTAATTAGGTTATCATGTATTCGTCACTCATCATGTATTCGTCACTCATCATGTATTCGTCACTCATCATGTATTCGTCACTCATCATGTATCATCATACCGCTCACCAGTAAAAAAATTACACCTGGATGGGGATAAACGTCTTAAAACAGTGGGCTGAATGGGGCCAAATGGATACAAGCCAGAGAAAGAGAGAAAAGGACAGAAATAACAAAAAGCAGGTCACCCCCCTTAAGAGCATGCTGAGCAGTTAGTTACCCGCCAAGTTATAGTCTACGGGTTAACCACACACACTTTAACCATGTACCAATACGGCCACAGTACCAATACGGCCACAGTACCAATACGGTCACAGTGCCAATACGGCCACAGTACCAATACGGCCACAGTACCAATACGGTCACAGTGCCAATACGGTCACAGTACCAATACGGCCACAGTACCAGGCCCAAACAGTAATATAATAATAGTAATAGTCTACGGGTTAAACACATACACTTTAACCATGTATCAAATACGGCCACAGTACCAATACGGCCACAGTACCAATACGGCCACAGTACCAATACGGCCACAGTACCAGGCCCAAACAGTAATAATAAAGCTGGGTTAGGTAAAGCTTAGTTGGGTTAGGTTAAAGGGAGATTTCCACTTAAAGGATTTTTTTTTCTTGACTCATTTTCCTCCCTCATGTGTAGCCCCATTGTTTTTCATATTTTAAGACGTTCGCCCCATTAGTTTGGCGATTTTAAGAACTTTCAACCCATTTCTATCAATTTTAAGACCTTTCGTGCTATTTAGGTGTCGATTTTTTCCCTGGCGAACGATAGTGAGCCTGTAATGTTGGAAGAACCGGCCTTCGGCCGGGAAATTTTTCTACCGAAAAACGTACAAATTAATCTAGAAGGGGGATCTAATAGATGTTTTTTTAAATTTGATGGAGGTCTAGGGAGGAAACTAGACAAATAATGAATACATGCAAAAATCGGCCAAAAAGTGAACCATCTCCCCTTAACCCTTCCAGTACCGGTGACGTCCTTTTCGTTACATTCTGGCAGCTATTAGACCGTTTTATTCAGCTTAAGAAGGACGTCTACCCATTAAATGATCACAGACTATCTCCATTACTCCTTTAAGGGGAGGTTTTTAGTGTGTTTCCTAGACTTCCATCAAGCTTAACATTACAGCCCCTAGACCCCCTTTCAAGATAAATTTGTACATTTTTCGGTAGAAAAATGTCTCGGCCGAAGGCCGGTTCCTCTTAAATTACAGGCTCGCTATCGCTCGCCAGGAAAAAATCGACACCTAAATGGGACGAAAAGTCTTAAAATTGACAGAAATGGGGCGAAAGTTCTTAAAATCGCCAAACTAATGGGGCGAACGTCTTATAATATCAAAAGCAATGGGGCTAACCATGAGAGAGAAAGGGGTCAAGAAAAAAATCCCTCGAGTGGAAATCTCCCCTTAAGCTACACTATATCCTTCCTAAGCCTCATCAAATCTTCTAAATGCAGCTAAAATATCAATATACGTCTTAGAATATACGTCTTAAAATATACGTCTTCGAATATACGTCTTCGAATATACGTCTTAAAATATACGTCTTAGAATATACGTCTTAAAATATACGTCTTAGAATATACGTCTTAAAATATACGTCTTAAAATATACGTCTTAGAATATACGTCTTAAAATATACGTTTTAGAATATACGTCTTAAAATATACGTCTTAGAATATCAAATATGATATGCTAAACATGAGGGAGAAGGGGATTCAGAAAAAGCGACTACCTCCCCCTTATTAAATGCTGGCCCAATTTTCAGGTAACGACAAAACCCATTATTATAAATTTACCAGAACGTCCCGGACTTCCCAAATTGACTAATTCCTCGAACGTGACGATAGTGCGTTGTTACATGTGCGATTAATTTGCTTGGGACCCAGATTAACTTGCTCATGTAGTGATGGGCACCCTATGTGGTGGATTGTGTTCTTTTATTTAATAATTATTAATTTACTTAAGGGAGGTGACCTGTTTTTGTTCTGTCCTTTTCTATCTTTCTCTGGCTTGTATCCATTTGGCCCCATTCAGCCTACTGTTTTAAGACGTTTATCCCCATCCAGGTGTCAATTTCTTCCTGGCGAGCGATAGCGAGCCAGCATTATATGAAGAAATCCGGCTTCGCCGGAGACCTTTTTCTATCGAAAAATGTACAAATTTAACCTGCTGTCAAACAAAAATAAAAAATATGCTGGCTCGCTACCGCTCACCAGTAAAAAATTGACACCTGGATGGGGATAAACGTCTTAAAACAGTAGGCTGAATGGGGCCAAATGGGTACAAGCCAGAGAAAGATAGAAAAGGAGAGAACCAAAGCAGGTCACCCCCCTTAACCCCTTCATGTACCGGCTACGGCTTCTTAACTTTATTATTGCTATATTTAGTACATGTTGTGCAGCCTAAGAAGAATCTGTGGTAGCAAAAATGGTTTGTTGTTGTTGTTGTTGTTCCCTCAGGCTGTCTGACCGAACAGCCCCACGGCCCCGAGCAAGGCCAAGGCCATAACCGAGCGCCCCCACAGAACCCTCCCTGCCGACCACAAAAAGGCCTGGGTGACCGAGGAGCTAATAAGGAGGGTGCGAAAACGCCCGGGATAACGAAGCCCCACCCAAGGCCCTGTGCCCGTCTGCAATTATGAAGGGAAAGTTGAGGGCCACAGGGAAAATGTGACGCTTTGGCTCCCAATCTGCCAACCTCTAGGTTGGCAGTAGGGAGGTCGATCCACGGAAGAGACGCCGTCACTTGAGATCTAGAAAATATATAAGTAAAAGGAACAGTCAGAGTAAGCTATGGGTATGGCAGAGATCGCTCAGTTCTCACTCTGATAGACCAGCCCATCACCACATGACTAGAACCCAATCCTCTCAGCATCAGCTAGGAAAAGTCCCTAGGGAGGCCACCTTTGGCGGGGGATAGCTCCCCTATTTCAACTCCTTTCGGGGTTGGGCACGGTACCCGCCAAAGCAAAAATGGTTAAGTGAGATAGTTGGAAGCCTGTTAATTGCTGGAGGCCCTTTTTAAACTGAATATAATCAGATCAGATGAAGGTATTGAGGGATAAGCCTTTACAACGGCACCTCGTATCTATCATTCTACTTTTCCTATTTTTCTGAAGAGTGTAGAGAGGGGAGAAGGGGTGTTGGAGAGAGAGAGAGGAAGCTGTTGGCGTGGCTTTGTTATGTGTGTTATTAGTGAGTGTAGGAGAGGGGAGAAGGGGTGTTGGAGAGAGAGGAAGCTGTTGGAGTGGCTTTGTTATGTGTTATTAGTGAGTAGAGAGGGGAGAGAGGACGCGGAGTGGCTTTGTTATGAGAGAGAGAAGGTGTGTGGAGAGAGAGGAAGCTGTTGGAGTGGCTTTGTTATGTGTGTTATTAGTGAGGGTAGAGAGGGGAGAAGGGGTGTTGGAGAGAGAGAGGAAGCTGTTGGAGTAGCTTTGTATGTGTGGTATTAGTGAGTTGTAGAGAGGGGAGAAGGGGTGTTGAGAGAGAGAGGAAGCTGTTTGGAGTGGCTTTGTTATGTGTGTTATTAGTGAGTGTAGAGAGGGAGAAGGGGTGTTGAGAGAGAGAGGAAAGCTGTTGGAGTGGCTTTGTTATGTGTGTTATTAGTGAGTGTAGAGGGGAGAAGGGGTGTTGAAGAGAGGAAGCTGTTGGAGTGGCTTTGTTATGTGTGTTATTAGTGAGTGTAGAGAGGGGAGAAGGGGTGTTGAAGAGGGAGGAAGCTGTTGGAGTGGCTTTGTTATGTGTGTTATTAGTGAGTGTAGGAGAGGGGAGAAGGGGTGTTGGAGTGGCTTTGTTATGTGTGTCATTAGTGAGTGCAGAGAGGCTAGAAAGGGGTGATGGAGAGAGAGGAAGCTGATGGAGTGGCTTTGTTATGTGTGATATTAGTGAGGGGAGAAGGGGTGTTGGAGAGAGAGACAGTAAGCTGTTGGCGTGACTTTGATATGTGTGATATTAGTGAGTGTAGAGAGGGGAGAATGGGTGTTGGAGAGAGAGGAAGCTGTTGGAGTGGCTTTATTATGTGTTTTATTAGTGAGTGCAGAGAGGCGAGAAAGGGGTGATGGAGAGAGAGGAAGCTGATGGAGTGGCTTTGTTATGTGTGTTATTAGTGAGTGTAGAGAGGGGAGAAGGGGTGCTGGAGAGAAAGAGAGGAAGCTGTTGGAGTGGCTTTGTTATGTGTGTTATTAGTGAGTGGTAGAGAGGGGAGAAGGGGTGTTGGAGAGAGAGGAAGCTGTTGGAGTGGCTTTGTTATGTGTGTTTAGTCTGTATACGTCTTCGTCTAATGGTAGCCAGAATATTGTCTCATAAACCCGTCGCCGTTACAGAAGTGGTTAAAGGATCTTATAAGTGTTATGACGTGAGAGGCTAATTAACCCTTTCAAGCTCCAATACGCGTTTCTGTTCTGTTTTCTGGCTACTATCAGACGATTGTATTCAGATTAGGAAGGGTCTATGGAAGTCAGAGGGTTGATTGAGATAGTATTTACCCTTTTAATACCCACAGATCCTTCCTAAGCTGCATAAAATCGTCTAATGATAACCAGAAGATACTGCTAAAACGCGTCAGAGCTTCAAGGGGTTAATTGTTTCCTGCGAACTCCAGAACAATGACTTAAGGGGAGATTTCCACTTGAGTTTTTTTTTTTTCTTGATCCCTTTCTCCCTCGTGTTTAGCCCCATTGCTTTTGAGATTTTAAGACTTTCGCCCCATTAGTTTGACGATCTTAAGAACTTTCGCCCCATTTCTGTCAATTTTAAGACCTTTTGTGCCATTTAGGTGTCGATTTTTTCCTGGCGAGCGATAGCGAGCCTGTAACGTACAGTAAGAGGAATCGGCCTTCGGCCGGGACATTTTTCTACCGAAAAATGTACATATTTATCTTGTAAGGGGGTCTAGGGGATGTAATTTTAAGTTAGATGAAAGTCTAAGCAAAACACTAGAAACCTCCCCCTGTTTTTTTGTATTTATCTTCTTTCTCTGGCTTGTATCCATTCGGCCCCATTCAGCCAACTATTTAAAGACGTTTATCCCCATCTAGGTGTCTATTTCTTCCTGGCGAGCGATAGCGAGCCAGCATTATATGAAGAAATCCGGCTTCGCCGGAGACATTTTTCTATCGAAAAATGTACAAATTTAGCCTGCTGTCAAAAACATTTAAAAGATATACTGGCTCGCTACCGCTCACCAGTAAAAACTTGACACCTGGATGGGGATAAACGTCTTAAAACAGTAGGCTGAATGGGGCCAAATGGATATAAGCCAGAGAAAGAGAGAAAAAAGGCAGGTGAACCCCCTTAAAGGGTCTTATAAGTGTTATGACGTGAGGGTAATTATATTGTGTCCTGCTAACTCCAGAACAATGTCTATAACCGGCTATTGTAAATTAACAAAGGCTTGCATTCATAAGGTATTTTGGTCACACATCATGGTCACGCGCAGGCAGACACTTTCACAGCCAGTCGTGCGATACACACACACACACACACACACACACAAACACACACACACACAGCCTTTTGGCAACCATATATTTATCCTAAGCTTCATAAAATCGTCTAAATGTAGCTGAAGTCCAATCCAAAATACTACGTCGGTACACAAGGGGTTAATGTGGAATCCAAAATACGTCTCCGGTACAGTATGGATACAGTATGGATACAGTATGGGTACAGTATGGATGCAGTATGGATACAGTATGGATACAGTATGGGTACAGTATGGATACAGTATGGATACAGTATGGATACAGTATGGATACAGTATGGATACAGTATGGGTACAGTATGGATACAGGATGGATACAGGATGGATACAGTATGGATACAGTATGGGTACAGTATGGATACAGTATGGATACAGTATGGGTACAGTATGGGTACAGTATGGATACAGTATGGGTACAGTATGGGTACAGTATGGATACAGTATGGATACAGTATGGGTACAGTATGGATACAGTATGGGTACAGTATGGATACAGTATGGATACAGTATGGATACAGTATGGATACAGTATGGGTACAGTATGGGTACAGTATGGGTACAGTATGGATACAGTATGGATACAGTATGGATACAGTATGGGTACAGTATGGATACAGTATGGATACAGTATGGATACAGTATGGGTACAGTATGGATACAGTATGGATACAGTATGGGTACAGTATGGATACAGTATAGATACAGTATGGATACAGTATGGGTACAGTATGGATACAGTATGGATACAGTATGGGTACAGTATGGGTACAGTATGGATACAGTATAGATACAGTATGGGTACAGTATGGATACAGTATGGATACAGTATGGATACAGTATGGATACAGTATGGATACAGTATGGGTACAGGATGGATACAGTATGGATACAGTATGGGTACAGTATGGATACAGTATGGATACAGTATGGGTACAGTATGGATACAGTATGGGTACAGTATGGATACAGTATGGGTACAGTATGGATACAGTATGGATACAGTATGGATACAGTATGGATACAGTATGGGTACAGGATGGATACAGTATGGATACAGTATGGATACAGTATGGATACAGTATGGGTACAGTATGGATACAGTATGGGTACAGTATGGATACAGTATGGATACAGTATGGATACAGTATGGGTACAGTATGGATACAGTATGGATACAGTATGGATACAGTATGGGTACAGGATGGATACAGTATGGATACATACAGTATGGATACAGTATGGGTACAGTATGGATACAGTATGGATACAGTATGGGTACAGGATGGATACAGTATGGATACAGGGGGTAGTGCTTCTTTTGTGGGTCTATATATTTAAGGGAAGGTATTTAGTTTGTTCCCTAGACCTCCATCAAGTTTAAAATTACACTCCCTCGAGTCCCTTTCAAGATAAATGTGTACATTTTTCGATAGAAAAATGTCCCGGCCGAAGGCCGATTGTTTCTAAAATTACAGGGTCGCTATCGCTCGCCAAGAAAAAAAATCGACACCTAAATAGCACGAAAGGTCTTAATATTCACAAATAAATGGGGCGAAAGGTCTCAAAATCGCCAAACTAACGGAACGAACGTCTTAGAACCTCAACACTAATATGCTAAACATGAGGGAGGAGGGGGGACCAGGACCAAGCGAGTACCACCCCCCCCCCCCCCCCACCCCAATGACGTGGTTTGATGGTTACCCCCTTAATATAACTGACAACGGCACATTATATATACGGTACCTCCTTTACCTCCTTTACCTCCTTTACCTCCTTTACCTCCTTTACCTCCTTTACCTCCTTTACCTCCTTTACCTCCATTACCTCCTTTACCTCCTTTACCTCCTTTACCTCCATTACCTCCATTACCTCCTTTACCTCCATTACCTCCTTTACCTCCATTACCTCCTTTACCTCCTTTACCATTACCTCCTTTACCTCCATTTACCTCCATTACCTCATTACCTCCTTTACCTCCATTACCTCCATTACCTCCTTTACCTCCATTACCTCCTTTACCTCCATTACCTCCTTTACCTCCATTACCTCCTTTACCTCCATTACCTCCTTTACCTCCATTACCTCCTTTACCTCCATTACCTCCTTTACCTCCATTACCTCCTTTACCTCCATTACCTCCATTACCTCCTTTACCTCCATTACCTCCTTTACATTTACCCCTCCATTACCCTCCTTTACCTCCATTAACTCCATTACCCTCCATTACCTCCTTTACCTCCATTACCTCCTTTACCCATTACCTCCTTTACCCTCCCTCCTTTACCTCATTACCTCCATTACTCCTTTACCTCCATTACCTCCATTACCTCCTTTACCTCCATTACCTCCTTTACCTCCTTACCTCTTTTACCTCCATTACCTCCTTACCTCCATTACCTCCATTACCTCCTTTACCTCCCCTTTACCTCCATTACCTCCCTTCATTACCTCCATTACCTCCTTTACCTCCATTACCTCCTTTACCTCATTACCTCCATTACCTCATTACCTCCTTTACCTCCATCCTTTACCTCCATTACCTCCATTACCTCCATTACCTCCAGTACCTCCATTACCTCCTTTACCTCCATTACCTCCTTTACTCCATTACCTCCTTTACTCCATTACCTCCTTACCATTACCTCCTTTACCTCCATTACCTCATTACCTCCATTACCTCCTACCTCCATTACCTATTACCTCCATTACTTTACCTCCCATTACTCCTTTACCTCATTACCTCCATTACCTCCCTTTACCTCCATTACCTCCTTACCCATTACCTCCTTTACCTCCATTACCTCCTTTACCTCATACCATTACCTCCATTACCTCCATTACTCCTTTACCTCCATTTCCATTACCTCCATTACCTCCATTACCTCCATTACCTCCTTTACCTCCATTACCTCCTTTACCTCCATTACCTCCATTACTTACCTCCATTACCTCCATTACCTCATTACCTCCATTACCTCCATTACCTCTTACCTCCATTACCTCCATTACCTCCATTTACCTCCTTTACCTCCATTACCTCATTACCTCCATTACCTCCATTACCTCCTCCATTACCTCCTTTACCTCCATTACTCCTTCCTTTACCTCCATTACCTCCTTTACCTCCATTACCTCCTTTACCTCCATTTTCCTTACCTCCATTACCTCCTTACCTCATTACCTCCTTACCCATTACCTCCTTTACCTCCATTACCTCCTTACCTCTATCTTACCTCCTTACCTCCGTCTCTTACCTTCTTACCTCCATCTCTTACCTCCTTACCTCCATTACTCCTTTACCTCCATTACCTCCTTTACCTCCTTACCTCCATTACCTCCTTTACCTCCATTACCTCCATTACCTCCTTTACCTCCATTACCTCCTTTACCTCCATTACCTCATTACCTCCATTACTCCTTACCTCCATTACCTCCTTTTACCTCCATTACCTCCATTACCTCCTTTACTCATTACCTCCTTTACCTCCATTACCTCCTTTACCTCCTTTACCTCCATTACCTCCTTTACCTCCATTACCTCCATTACCTTTTTACCTCCATTACCTCCTTTACCTCCATTACCTCCTTTACCTCCATTACCTCCTTTACCTCCATTACCTCCTTTACCTCCATTACTTCCTTTACCTCCATTATCTCCTTTACCTCCTTTACTTTACCTCCATTACCTCCATTACCCTCCATTACCTCCTTTACCTCCATTACCTCCATTACCTCCTTTACCACCTCCATTACCTCCTTACCTCCATTACCTCCATTACCTCCTTTACCTCCATTACTTCCTTTACCTCCATTATCTCCTTTACCTCCATTACCTCCATTATCTCCTTTACCTCCATTATCTCCTTTACCTCCATTACCTCCTTTACCTCCATTACCACCTCACTTACTTACCCATTACCTCCATTACCTCCATTACCTCCTTTACCTCCATTACCTCCATTACCTCCTTACCTCCATTACCTCCTTTACCTCCATTACCTCCTTTACCTCATTACCTCCAGTTACCTCCTTTACCTCCATTACCTCATTACCTCCTTACCTCCATTACCTCCTTTACCTCCATTACCCATTACCTTATTACCTCCTTACCTCCATTACCTCCATTACCTCCTTTACCTCCATTACCTCCATTACCTCCCTTACCTCCTTTACCTCCTTTACCTCCATTACCTTTACCTCCATTACCTCCTTTACCTCCATTACCTCCTTTACCTCCATTACCTCCATTACCTCCTTTACCTCCTTTACCTCCATTACCTCCATTATTACTCCTTTACCTCCATTACCTCCTTACCTCCATTACCTCCTTTACCATTACCTCCTTTACCTCCATTACCTCCTTTACCTCCATACCTCCTTATTACCTCCATTACCTCCTTTACCTCCTTACCTCCTTTACCTCCATTACCTCCTTACTTTACCTCCATTACTCCTTTACCTCCATTACCTCATTACCTCCATTACCTCCATTACCTTTTACCTCCATTACCTCCTTTACCTCCATTTTACCTCCTTACCTCCTTTATCTCCATTACCTCCATTAACTCCATTACCTCCTTTACCTCCATTACCTCCTTTACCTCCATTACCTCCATTACCTCCTTTACCTCCATTACCTCCTTTACCTCCATTACCTCCTTTACCTCCATTACCTCCATTATATATACCTCCATTACCTCCTTTACCTCCATTACCTCCATTATATATACCTCCATTACCTCCTTTACCTCCATTACCTCCATTATATTTACCTCCATTACCTCCTTTTCCTCCATTACCTCCTTTACCTCCATTACCTCCTTTACCTCCATTACCTCCATTACCTCCATTACCTCCTTTACCTCCATTACCTCCATTATATATACCTCCATTACCTCCTTTACCTCCATTATATATACCTCCATTACCTCCATTACCTCCTTTACCTCCATTACCTCCTTTACCTCCATTACCTCCATTATATATACCTCCATTACTTCCATTACCTCCTTTCCCTCCGTTACCTCCTTTACCTCCATTACCTCCTTTACCTCCATTACCTCCATTACCTCCTTTACCTCCATTACCTCCTTTACCTCCATTACCTCCTTTACCTCCATTACCTCCATTACCTCCATTACCTCCTTTACCTCCATTACCTCCTTTACCTCCATTACCTCCATTACCTCCTTTACCTCCATTACCTCCATTACCTCCTTTACCTCCATTACCTCCTTTACCTCCTTTACCTCCATTACCTCCATTACCTCCTTTACCTCCATTACCTCCTTTACCTCCATTACCTCCTTTACCTCCTTACCTCCTTTACCTCCATTACCTCCATTACCTCCTTTACCTCCATTACCTCCATTACCTCCTTTACCTCCATTACCTCCATTACCTCCTTTACCTCCATTACCTCCTTTACCTCCATTACCTCCTTTACCTCCATTACCTCCTTTACCTCCTTTACCTCCATTACCTCCTTTACCTCCATTACCTCCATTACCTCCCTTTCCCCCATTACCTCCTTTTCCTCCATTACCTCCTTTACCTCCATTACCTCCTTTACCTCCATTACCTCCTTTACCTCCATTACCTCCATTATATATACCTCCATTACCTCCTTTACCTCCATTACCTCCTTTACCTCCATTACCTCCTTTACCTCCATTATATATACCTCCATTACCTCCATTACCTCCTTTACCTCCATTACCTCCTTTACCTCCATTACCTCCATTATATATACCTCCATTACCTCCTTTACCTCCATTACCTCCTTTACCTCCATTACCTCCTTTACCTCCATTACCTCCATTACCTCCATTACCTCCTTTACCTCCATTACCTCCCTTACCTCCATTACCTCCATTCGGTCCTTTACCTCCATTACCTCCTTTACCTCCATTACCTCCTTTTCCTCCTTTACCTCGATTACCTCCTTACCTCCATTACCTCCTTTACCTCCATTACTTACCTCCCTTTACCTCCATTACCTCCTTTACCTCCATTACCTCCTTGACCTCCACTACCTCCTTATTCTCCTTTACCTCCATTACCTCCATTGCCTCCTTTACCTCCATTACCTCCTTTACCTCCTTTACCTCCATTACCTCCTTTACCTCCATTACCTCCTTTACCTCCTTTACCTCCATTACCTCCATTACCTCCTTTACCTACCCTCCTACCTCCTTTACCTCCATTACCTCCTTTACCTCCTTTACCTCCATTACCTCCATTACCTCCATTATATATACCTCCATTACCTCCTTTACCTCCATTACCTCCTTTACCTCCATTACCTCCTTTACCTCCATTACCTCCATTACCTCCATTATATATACCTCCATTACCTCCATTACCTCCTTTACCTCCATTACCTCCTTTACCTCCATTACCTCCTTTACCTCCTTTACCTCCTTTACCTCCATTATCTCCTTTACCTCCATTACCTCCATTATCTCCTTACCTCCTTTACCTCCATTACCTCCTTTACCTCCATTACCTCCATTACCTCCTTTACCTCCATTACCTCCATTACCTCCTTTACCTCCATTACCTCCATTACCTCCTTTACCTCCATTACCTCCTTTACCTCCATTACCTCCTTTACCTCCATTACCTCCTTTACCTCCATTACCTCCATTACCTCCTTTACCTCCATTACCTCCATTATATATACCTCCTTTACCTCCATTACCTCCTTTACCTCCATTACCTCCTTTACCTCCATTACCTCCTTTACCTCCATTACCTCCATTACCTCCTTTACCTCCATTACCTCCATTACCTCCATTACCTCCTTTACCTCCATTACCTCCTTTACCTCCATTACCTCCATTATATATACCTCCATTACCTCCATTACCTCCTTTACCTCCATTACCTCCATTACCTCCATTATATATACCTCCATTACCTCCTTTACCTCCATTACCTCCTTTACCTCCATTACCTCCTTTACCTCCATTACCTCCTTTACCTCCATTACCTCCTTTACCTCCATTACCTCCTTTACCTCCATTACCTCCATTACCTCCTTTACCTCCATTACCTCCTTTACCTCCATTACCTCCATTACCTCCATTACCTCCATTACCTCCTTTACCTCCATTACCTCCTTTACCTCCATTACCTCCTTTACCTCCATTACCTCCTTTACCTCCATTACCTCCTTTACCTCCATTACCTCCTTTACCTCCATTATATATACCTCCATTACCTCCTTTACCTCCATTACCTCCTTTACCTCCATTATATATACCTCCATTACCTCCATTACCTCCATTACCTCCTTTACCTCCATTACCTCCATTACCTCCTTTACCTCCATTACCTCCTTTACCTCCATTACCTCCATTATATATACCTCCATTACCTCCTTTACCTCCATTACCTCCTTTACCTCCATTACCTCCTTTACCTCCATTACCTCCTTTACCTCCATTACCTCCATTACCTCCATTACCTCCTTTACCTCCATTACCTCCTTTACCTCCATTACCTCCTTTACCTCCATTACCTCCTTTACCTCCATTACCTCCTTTACCTCCATTACCTCCTTTACCTCCATTACCTCCTTTACCTCCTTTACCTCCATTACCTCCATTACCTCCTTTACCTCCATTACCTCCTTTACCTCCATTACCTCCATTACCTCCTTTACCTCCATTACCTCCTTTACCTCCATTACCTCATTTACCTCCATT
This sequence comes from Paralithodes platypus, assembly GCA_032716605.1. Taxonomy (NCBI): domain Eukaryota; kingdom Metazoa; phylum Arthropoda; class Malacostraca; order Decapoda; family Lithodidae; genus Paralithodes; species Paralithodes platypus. Next base: position 5,004,028 of record CM064480.1, read on the forward strand.
ACCTCCTTTACCTCCATTACTTCCATTACCTCCTTTACCTCCATTACCTCCTTTACCTCCATTACCTCCTTTACCTCCATTACCTCCTTTACCTCCATTACCTCCTTTACCTCCATTACCTCCATTACCTCCTTTACCTCCATTACCTCCTTTACCTCCATTACCTCCTTTACCTCCTTTACCTCCATTACCTCCTTTACCTCCATTACCTCATTTACCTCCTTTACCTCCATTACCTCCTTTACCTCCATTACCTCATTTACCTCCTTTACCTCCATTACCTTCTTTACCTCCATTACCTCCTTTACCTCCATTACCTCATTTACCTCCTTTACCTCCATTACCTCCTTTACCTCCATTACCTCATTTACCTCCTTTACCTCCATTACCTCCTTTACCTCCATTACCTCCTTTACCTCCATTACCTTCTTTACCTCCATTACCTCCTTTACCTCCGTTAATGGTTCACTTTTTGGTATATTTTGTCATGTATATATTTTGTTCTTTAGTTTCCTCCCTAGACCTCCATCAAACTTAAAAAAACATCCATCAGATCCACCTTCTAGATTAATTTGTACATTTTTCGGTAGAAAAAATTCCCGGCCGAAGGCCGGTTACTCTTAAAAATTACAGGCTCGCTATCGCTCGCCAGGAAATAATCGACACCTAATTGACAGGAAAGGTCTTAAAATTGACAGAAATGGGGCGAAAGATCATAAAATCGCCAAACTAATGGGTCTAAAGATGAGGGAGAAGGTGGTCTAGAAAAGCGACTCGTCTCCCCTTTAAGCCGGTATCACACGAGCGCTTTTTCCTTCAACATTTATCCTCAACACTGGTCTGGCAGCTTGTGAGGTCAACATTTTAAGTATTTCGGTCACCCAAACTCAGCTATCATCAGCCTAGTTTCCGATACCAGTGCAAAATATGCCAGACATGTTGCCAGAAAAAATTTTGATCATCGAATGTTGAGTATAAAAGCTCTCGTGTGATACCGGCTTTCACGTGCAAGATAGTGCCATAATGCTTGTTCCGTCCATTAAGCCGGTATCACACGAGAGCTTTTATAGTCAACATTCGATGATCAAAACATTTTCTGACAACATTTCTGGACTGTTTTGCCCTGGTATAGGAAACTAGACTGTTGGTAGATGAATTTAGAAGACATAAATATTATAAATGGTCACCTCTTAAGGGGAGATTTCCACTTGAGGGATTTTTTTCTTTACCCCTTTCTCCCTCATGTTTAGCCCCGTTGCTTTTGAGATTTTAAGACGTTCGCCCCATTAGTTTGGCGATTTTAAGAACTTTCACCCCTTTTATGTCACTTTTAAGACCTTTCGTGCCATTTAGGTATCGATTTTTTCCTGGCGAGCGATAGCGAGCCTGTAATTTAAGAGGAACCGGCCTTCGGCCGGGACATTTTTCTACCGAAAAATGTACAAATTTATCTTGAAAGGGGGTCAAGGGGGTGTAATTTCAAGCTTGATGGAGGTCTAGGAAACACACTAAAAACCTCCCCTTAAGCTGCCAGACCAGTGTTGACGATAAATGTTGAGGGAAAAAGCGCTCGTGTGATACCGGCTTTATGAAGATGAGCTATGATGACTACGAGGTTAAGGGGAGGTTTCCACTTGAAGGACCTTTTTTCTTGACCCCTTTCTCCCTCATGTCTAGCCCTATCGCTTTTTAAGATTTTAAGACGGTCGCCCCATTATTTTGACGATTTTAAGAACTTTCGACCCATTTCTGTCAATTTTAAGACCTTTCGTGCCATGTAGGTGTCGATTTTATTCTGGCGAGCGATAGCGAGCCTGTAATTTAAGAGGAACCGGCTTTCAGCCGGGACATTTTTCTACCGAAAAATGTACAAATTTATCTTGAAAGGGGCTCAAGGGGGTGTAATCTTAAAGCTTGATGGATATCTAGGGACCAAACTAAAAACCTCCCCTTAACTCACTTTAAAATGCTAAATAGTTTTAACCATATGCATATAACACGAAACAATGGGGCTGGAAGGTGGAAGTGAAGAGATTTAGCGTTGGTCTCGAGCCAAAACCACATTCCGTGAGCGAGGCCTCGATCACGATGGAGACGTGTTTTATATTTTAAGAAAAACTAAGATTTTGTCCTTCGGCCGGGACATTTCCTTTTTTTTTTGGGGGGGGGGGGGTTTGGGAAGAGTCGACCAGGAAATAGGTGCGAACATATTTTGCGTTGACCACTTGCTATAGAGGAAGTTGGAGCTGTAAGTATGGATGTTGAGGGGAATTAACAGGTGACCTCGCTTGTGTTTTCTCTCTCTCTCTCTCCCTCTCTCTTTGGCTTGTATCCATTCGGCCCCATTCAGCCTACTGTTTTAAGACGTTTACCCCCATCCAGGTGTCAATATTTTCCTGGCGAGCGGTAGCGAGCCATATATATATATATTTTTTTGACAGCAAGCTAAATTTGTACATTTTTCGATAGAAAAATTTCTCCGGCGAAGCCGGATTTCTCCATACAATGCTGGCTCGCTATCGCTCGCCAGGAAGAAATCGACACCAGGATGGGGATAAACGTCTTAAAACAGTTGGCTGAATGGGGCCGAATGGATACAAGCCAGGGAAAAAGAGAGAAAAGGAGAGAAAGATAAAAACAAAAGCCGTTGGGGAGTAAAATAAGCCTAACCGAGGTTTATTAGGGTTAATAGGGCTTTACGGTTAGTTAAGGGGAGGGATTTCCACTTGAGGGATTTTTTTCGTGACTCCTTTCTCCCTCATGTTTAGCCCCATTGCTTTTGAGTTTTTAAGATGTTTGCCCCATTAGTTTGGCGATTTTAAGAACGTTCGCCCCATTTCTGTCAATTTTAAGACCTTTCGTACCATTTAGGTGTCGATTTTTTCCTGGCGAGCGAAAGCGAACCTGCAATTTAAGGGGAACCGGCTTTCGGCCGTGACATTTTTCTACCGAAAAATGTACAAATTTATCTTGAAAGGGGGTCAAGGGGGTGTTATTTTAAGCTTGATGGAGGTCTAGGGAATAAACTAAATACCTCCCCTGTATTTATTTGCTCATTTAGGCAGTGTATCATTTTATTATTTTCCTCGCTAGACCTCCACCAAGCTTAGACCCCCCCCCCCCCCCCCCTTCAAGAAATATTTATAAATTTTTCGGCCGGTTCCTCTTAAAATTTCAGGCTCGCTTTCGCTCGCCAGGACAAATACGATACCTAAATGGCACGAAAGGTCTTAAAATTGACAACGAAATGGGGCGATAGGTGTTAAAATCGGCAAACTAAAAATGGACCGAACGTCTGTCTCGTAATCTCAAAACAAACGGGGCTTAACACGAGGGCGAAAGGGGCCCCAGAAATACGGGCCCTCTTCTCCCTTAAGGGGGGTGACCTGCTTTTTGTTATTACTGTCCTTTTCTCTCTTTCTCTGGCTTGTATCCATTCGGCCCCATTCAGCCAACTATTTTAAGACGTTTATCCCCATCTAGGTGTCGATTTCTTCCTGGCGAGCGATAGCGAGCCAGCATTATATGAAGAAATACGGCTTCGCCGGAGACATTTTTCTATCGAAAAATGTACAAATTTAGCCTGCTGTCAAACAAAAATAAAAAATATGATGGCTCGCTACCGCTCACCAGTAAAAAATGGACACCTGGATGGGGATAAACGTCTTAAAACAGTAGGCTGAATGGGGCCAAATGGATACAAGCCAGAGAAAGATAGAAAAGGCCAGAACAAAAACAGGTCACCTCCCTTTAGTGGATGTTAACGAAGGGGTATATAATTACGTATAGAGTGTGTGTGTGTGTGTGTGTGTGTGTGTGAGTGTGTGTGTGTGTGTGTGTGTGTGTGTGGTAGGTAGGTAGGCAGTAGGTTAGTAGTGTTAGTGGTGGTGGAGTCATCTGTTGGGGAGCGAGAGAGAGAGAGTGAGTGTGTGTGTGTGTGAGTGAGAGAGAGAGAGACAGTTATTTACATTTGCATAGAAACACTGGCCACACAGACCTTACGATCCAAACGAGGTGGTCAGGACTTAATTCTAGTAGATATCCGATAGAAAAGGAAAGTTGAAGGAAAGGATAGAAGAGAGAGAGAGAGAGAGAGAGAGACTCTCTGGCCGCACAGATATTACCATCCTGAAGAAGCGGTCAGGACTAAAGGGGGCCCACCTCGCTTTTTTTCTCTTTCTCTCCCTCTTTTTGGCTTGTATCCATTCGGCCCCACTCAGCCTACTGTTTTAAGACGTTTACCCCATCCAGGTGTTAATATTTTCCTGGCGAGCGATAGCGAGCCAGCATATATATAATTTTGTTTTGACAGCAAGCTAAATTTGTATATTTTTCGATAGAAAAATGTGTCCGGCAAATCCGGATTTCTCCATACAATGCTGGCTCGCTATCGCTCGAAAGGAAGAAATCAACACCTGGATGGGGATAAACGTCTTAAAACAGTTGGCTGAATGGGGCCGCATGGATACAAGCCAGGGAAAGAGAAAAGGAGAACAAAAACAGCCGGTGACCCCCCTTAACCCTTTCAGTACCAGCGACGTGTTATATTTTGACGATATTATGCAGCTTAGGAAGGATCTGTGGTAGTTGAAAGGGTTGGTTGAGATAGTTTGAAGCCTTATTATGGCTAGAGGTCCTTCCTAAGCTGAATAAAATCGGCTAATAGTTGCCAGAATCTGATGAAAAGGACGTCCCCGGTACAGAAGGGGTTAAGGGGGCCCACCTCGCTTTTGTTATCTTTCTCTCCCTCTATCTTTGGATTGTATCAGTTCGGCCCCATTCAGCCTACTGTTTTTAAGACGTTTACCCCCATCCAGGTGTCACTATTTTTCTGGTGAGCGGTACGGTAGCGAGCCAGCATATATATATATTTTTGTTTTACAGCAGGCTAAATTTGTACATTTTTCGATAGAAAAATTTCTCCGGCGAAGCCGGATTTCTTCATGCAATGCTGGCTCGCTTACGCTCGCCAGGAAAAAACCGACACCTGGATGGGGATAAACGTCTTAAAACAGTTGGCTGAATGGGGCCAAATGGATACAAGTCAGAGAAAGAGAGAAAAGGAGACAAAGATAAAAAAACAAAGCAGGTGATCCTCCTTAACGAGGGTGAGAGAAACTTGGAGCATCTGTTGTGAATACCAGATGTCAGACAAGTTAAGGGGAGACTGGCCGTTTGTTTGGTCTATTAATTAATTTATTCATATATTTTGTTAGTTTCCTCCCTAGACCTCCATCAAGCTTAGAAAATCACCCCCTAGAACCCCCTTCAAGATAAATGTGTAAATTTTTCGATAAAAAATGTCCCGGCCGAAGGCCGATTCCTCATAAAATTGCAGGCTCGCTATCGCTCGCCAGGAAATAATCGACACCTAAATGGCACGAAAGGTCTTAAAATTGATAACGAAATGGGGTGAAAGTTGTTAAAATCACCAAACTAATTTGCCGAACGTCTGATAATCTCAAAACTAGTGGGGCTAAACATTAGGGAGAAGGGGGTCCAGAAAAAGGGTCTGCCTCCCCTTAATTAATGACAAGTTAAAATAATTTATTTTATATAGTATGAAGCTCAAACGTTTCATATTTATTTGTGTAGTATGAAGCTCAAACGTTTCATATTTATTTATATAGTATGAAGCTCAAACGTTTCATATTTATTTATAGTATGAAGCTCAAACGTTTCATATTTATTTATATAGTATGAAGCTCAAACGTTTCATATTTATTTATATAGTATGAAGCTCAAACGTTTCATATTTATTTATATAGTATGAAGCTCAAACGTTTCATATTTATTTATATAGTATGAAGCTCAAACGTTTCATATTTATTTGTGTAGTATGAAGCTCAAACGTTTCATATTTATTTATATAGTATGAAGCTCAAACGTTTCATATTTATTTATATAGTATGAAGCTCAAACGTTTCATATTTATTTATATAGTATGAAGCTCAAACGTTTCATATTTATTTGTGTAGTATGAAGCTCAAACGTTTCATATTTATTTATATAGTATGAAGCTCAAACGTTTCATATTTATTTATATAGTATGAAGCTCAAACGTTTCATATTTATTATAGTATGAAGCTCAAACGTTTCATATTTATTTATATAGTATGAAGCTCAAACGTTTCATATTTATTATATAGTATGAAGCTCAAACGTTTCATATTTATTTATAGTATGAAGCTCAAACGTTTCATATTTATTTGTGTAGTATGAAGCTCAAACGTTTCATATTTATTTATATAGTATGAAGCTCAAACGTTTCATATTTATTTGTATAGTATGAAGCTCAAACGTTTCATATTTATTTGTGTAGTATGAAGCTCAAACGTTTCATATTTATTTATATAGTATGAAGCTCAAACGTTTCATATTTATTTATATAGTATGAAGCTCAAACGTTTCATATTTATTTATATAGTATGAAGCTCAAACGTTTCATATTTATTTGTATAGTATGAAGCTCAAACGTTTCATATTTATTCGTGTAGTATGAAGCTCAAACGTTTCATATTTATTTGTATAGTATGAAGCTCAAACGTTTCATATTTATTTGTGTAGTATGAAGCTCAAACGTTTCATATTTATTTATATAGTATGAAGCTCAAACGTTTCATATTTATTTATATAGTATGAAGCTCAAACGTTTCATATTTATTCGTATAGTATGAAGCTCAAACGTTTCATATTTATTCGTATAGTATGAAGCTCAAACGTTTCATATTTATTCGTGTAGTATGAAGCTCAAACGTTTCATATTTATTCGTGTAGTATGAAGCTCAAACGTTTCATATTTATTCGTGTAGTATGAAGCTCAAACGTTTCATATTTATTCGTGTAGTATGAAGCTCAAACGTTTCATATTTATTCGTGTAGTATGAAGCTCAAACGTTTCATATTTATTCGTGTAGTATGAAGCTCAAACGTTTCATATTTATTCGTGTAGTATGAAGCTCAAACGTTTCATATTTATTCGTGTAGTATGAAGCTCAAACGTTTCATATTTATTCGTGTAGTATGAAGCTCAAACGTTTCATATTTATTCGTGTAGTATGAAGCTCAAACGTTTCATATTTATTCGTGTAGTATGAAGCTCAAACGTTTCATATTTATTCGTGTAGTATGAAGCTCAAACGTTTCATATTTATTCGTGTAGTATGAAGCTCAAACGTTTCATATTTATTCGTGTAGTATGAAGCTCAAACGTTTCATATTTATTCGTGTAGTATGAAGCTCAAACGTTTCATATTTATTCGTGTAGTATGAAGCTCAAACGTTTCATATTTATTCGTGTAGTATGAAGCTCAAACGTTTCATATTTATTCGTGTAGTATGAAGCTCAAACGTTTCATATTTATTCGTGTAGTATGAAGCTCAAACGTTTCATATTTATTCGTGTAGTATGAAGCTCAAACGTTTCATATTTATTCGTGTAGTATGAAGCTCAAACGTTTCATATTTATTCGTGTAGTATGAAGCTCAAACGTTTCATATTTATTCGTGTAGTATGAAGCTCAAACGTTTCATATTTATTCGTGTAGTATGAAGCTCAAACGTTTCATATTTATTCGTGTAGTATGAAGCTCAAACGTTTCATATTTATTCGTGTAGTATGAAGCTCAAACGTTTCATATTTATTCGTGTAGTATGAAGCTCAAACGTTTCATATTTATTCGTGTAGTATGAAGCTCAAACGTTTCATATTTATTCGTGTAGTATGAAGCTCAAACGTTTCATATTTATTCGTGTAGTATGAAGCTCAAACGTTTCATATTTATTCGTGTAGTATGAAGCTCAAACGTTTCATATTTATTCGTGTAGTATGAAGCTCAAACGTTTCATATTTATTCGTGTAGTATGAAGCTCAAACGTTTCATATTTATTCGTGTAGTATGAAGCTCAATATGAAGCTCAACGTTTCATATTTATTCGTGTAGTATGAAGCTCAAACGTTTCATATTTATTCGTGTAGTATGAAGCTCAAACGTTTCATATTTATTCGTGTAGTATGAAGCTCAAACGTTTCATATTTATTCGTGTAGTATGAAGCTCAAACGTTTCATATTTATTCGTGTAGTATGAAGCTCAAACGTTTCATATTTATTCGTGTAGTATGAAGCTCAAACGTTTCATATTTATTCGTGTAGTATGAAGCTCAAACGTTTCATATTTATTCGTGTAGTATGAAGCTCAAACGTTTCATATTTATTCGTGTAGTATGAAGCTCAAACGTTTCATATTTATTCGTGTAGTATGAAGCTCAAACGTTTCATATTTATTCGTGTAGTATGAAGCTCAAACGTTTCATATTTATTCGTGTAGTATGAAGCTCAAACGTTTCATATTTATTCGTGTAGTATGAAGCTCAAACGTTTCATATTTATTCGTGTAGTATGAAGCTCAAACGTTTCATATTTATTCGTGTAGTATGAAGCTCAAACGTTTCATATTTATTCGTGTAGTATGAAGCTCAAACGTTTCATATTTATTCGTGTAGTATGAAGCTCAAACGTTTCATATTTATTCGTGTAGTATGAAGCTCAAACGTTTCATATTTATTCGTGTAGTATGAAGCTCAACGTTTCATATTTATTCGTGTAGTATGAAGCTCAAACGTTTCATATTTATTCGTGTAGTATGAAGCTCAAACGTTTCATATTTATTCGTGTAGTATGAAGCTCAAACGTTTCATATTTATTCGTGTAGTATGAAGCTCAAACGTTTCATATTTATTCGTGTAGTATGAAGCTCAAACGTTTCATATTTATTCGTGTAGTATGAAGCTCAAACGTTTCATATTTATTCGTGTAGTATGAAGCTCAAACGTTTCATAAGATTTTAAGTTTAAGATTTGAGTTACCTAGAGTTTCATGGGTGTTAAGGGGAGGTTTTTAGTTAGTTCCCTAGACCTCCATCAAGCTTAAAATTACACCCTATAGGCCCCCTTTCAAGATAAATGTGTACATTTTTCGGTAGAAAAATGTCCCGGTCAAAGGCCGCTTCCTCTTAAATTACAGGCTCGCTATCGCTCGCCGAGAAAAAATCGACACCTAAATTGCATGAAAGGTCTTAAAATTGACAGAAATGGGGCGAAATTTCTTAATTATGGGGCGAACGTCTTAAAATATCAAAAACAATGGGGCTAAACATGAGGGAGAGAGGAGCCCATAAGAAAATCCCTCAAGTGGAAATCTCCCCTTAAAATGTATGGTTTTTGTTATCTGGAAACTTTGAGATAATGTGACCTATTGTAAAAACCGAAGCGGGACAAGGGACTGGAGTTTTCGCAGAGAGGCTCCAGTCCTGACGTTATTCTTGACTTAGTTGTGCTGGCTTAAGGGGAGGTTTCCACTAGAGGGATTTTTTTTCGAACTTCCTTCTCCCTCATGTTTAGCCCCATTGCTTTCGAAATGTTAAGACGTTTGCCCCCATTAATTTGGCGATTTTAATAGCTTTCGCCCCATTTCTGTCAATTTTAAGACCTTTCGTGCCATATAGGTGTCGATTTTTTCCTGGCGAGCGATAGCGATCCTGTAACTTAAGAGGAATCAGCCTCCGGCCGGGACATTTTTCTACCGAAAAATGTACATATTTATCTTGAAAGGGGGTCTAGGGGTGTAATTTTAAGCTTGATGAAAACGTAGGGAACAAACTAAATACCTCCCCTTAATTATCCATTAGGGTTGAGAGCCTCTGAAGTCCTATTTTAACTAATTAGAGGAAGGTCAGACTTTGTATTGGAGTGGGTGTGGTGAGACGTCAGTGGAGACGATGATATGCCACTGCAATTGCAGGAATGGCAAAATGTATTGATACACAAACTGTAAAATGTTGAGATACCATATTAACCCTTTCACGTTTATGACGCGAGTTTGAGCCTATTGGGGATACTTTAAAGCCTTTGTTACCATCAGGGGTATTTAGAAACCTTTAGTTTAGTTACTTCAACCTCTGCAGTTGTCTTTGAGTTAGCTGTGTTGAGCCTATTGGGGATACTTTAAAACCTTTGTTACCATCAGAGGTATTTAGAAACCTTTAGTTTAGTTACTTCAACCTCTGCAGTTGTCTTTGAGTTAGCTGTGTTGAGCCTATTGGGGATACTTTAAAGCCTTTGTTACCATCAGGGGTATTTAGAAACCTTTAGTTTAGTTACTTCAACCTCTGCAGTTGTCTTTGAGTTAGCTGTGTTGAGCCTATTGGGGATACTTTAAAGCCTTTGTTACCATCAGGGGTATTTAGAAACCTTTAGTTTATTTACTTCAACCTCTGCAGTTGTCTGAGTTAGCTGTGGGCAGAAAACTAGTTTTGGAGAGGTAATTATAAGAGTGAGAGAACTCTTATTTCTTATTGCTAATCTGGCAACCTCTGCGTCATAAAAGCGTGAAAGAGTTAAAAATGCTGCCTTTGCTGATGAAAACATCCTTCTCTTCATGTTGCATCGGAGACTACGTCGATTCCTAGTGTAGAATTATATATGTTCCTGCTATACCGGTCAGTCAAAGGAGTACAAAGGAAATCAAGCAACAACAGATCTAGTGACCCTTCTAGGTTGCTTGTCCTCCAAAACACTGAGGATCCTTAGTGATCTTGGCCCCATTCAGTGTTCTTTCCTCTCACTAAAACATTAAGCTTTCCATAATGCAGTTGGGTCTGAGTACATGGATATTAATCGTGATCGTGTACTCAACCTTTAACTGTGTTGGTGGTGTAGTGGTTTAGGTGTTTATGTTCTGGGTGTGGTGTCCCGAGTTGGAACCCCGGGAGGACCATATGCTTTCATTAGTTTATTCAAGTACATTGGAGTTTGTAACTGATGATTAATGTTTAAGGTGGGGGCTCATGGGTTGAGGTAAACATGGAATGATAATCGCCAACCTGCATATAATTATCTTGCAAAATGCAATGGCACTGAAATAATTATTAACAATGGTATAAAGGATTTTGCGGATCGTCTATACCAGGCATGTGACGTCATAGTGACGTCACACCAGTATCCTTAGCCTAGACTGGATGGTGGACTTACACTCTAGTGACGTCACAGGCCCGGTATAGACGCTCCACAAAATCCTTTATACCATTGTTAATAATTATTTCAGTGCCATTGCATTTTGCATGATAATTATGTACAGCTTGGCGATTATCATTCCCTGTTTATCTCAACCCATGCACCCCCACCTTTAAGAACGGTGTGTTACTTGTACCTACGTTATATATGTGATATGTGTGTTTTAAGGGGGAGGTAGTAGCTTGTTCGGGTCCACCTTCTTCCTCATAATTAGCATATTAGTTTTGAGATTTTAAGATGTTCGTTCCATTAGTTTGTCTATTTAAGACTTCACCCCATTTCGTTGTCGATTTTAAGACCTTTTGTGCCATTTAGGTGTCGATTTTTTCCTGGCGAGCGATAGCGAGCCTGTAATCTTAAGAGTAACCGGCCAAAAATGCACAAATTTATCTAGAATGGGGATCTGATGGACGGTTTTTTTAAGTTTGATGGAGGTCTAGAGAGGAAACTAAAAACAATAATAAATAAATGAAAAAAATCTCCCTGAAAGTGAACCATTGAACTAATTGTGTTTGTTTGTTTGTTGCAGGTGGAGCGTTGTTGGCGCGTGTCGTTGTGTTGGTGGGTTGGTGTGTGGTGGTGAGCCTGGCAGACCTACCACCCCCCTACCTCACATCCCTCACACCACAAACCAGAGCCATCGACACACACTCTTATTGTGAGTATTAGCGACCCTTCGTTAACTGTCTTCGTAGCGCAATGGATAAATGAACTGAATTTCGGTGTGAGCATCCTAGGTTCGAATCCCTGGACTGCCACATGTATTTGTTGATTTCAGTAATTGAGTTTAGGAGTAAAGTCGGTTGGTGGAGGGAACATAATCATTCTCCTCGCATTTCATCTGATTGCTTCGGTTTATCTTAAGGGGGTGACCTGCTTTTTCGTTCTCTCATTTTCTCACTTTCTCGGGCTTGTATCCATTCGGCCACATTCAGCCAACTGTTTTAAGACGTTTATACCCATCCAGGTGTCAATTTCTTCCTGGCGAGCGATAGCGAGCCAGCATTGTATGAAGAAATCCGGCTTATCTGGAGACATTTTTCTATCGAAAAATGTACAAATCGCATGCTGTCAAAAAAAGTTTTAAATAATATGCTGGCACGCTACAACTCGCCAGGAAAAAATCGACACTTGGATGGGGATAAACGTCTTAAAACAGTAGGCTGAATGGATACAACCCAGAGAGAGAGAGAGGTGTTCCACTAATTAGCCAACGAATCATGTTTACTAATCAAATTAATCATATTTAAGGGGAGGTTTTTAGTTGATTCCCTAGACTTCCATCAAGCTTAAAATTACTCCCCCTATTCAAGATAAATTTGTATATTTTTCGGTAGAAAAATTTCCCGGCCGAAGGCCGGTTCTCCTTAAATTACAGGCTCGCTATCGCTCGCCAGGATAAAATCGACACCTAAATGGCACGAATGGTCTTAAAATCGACAGAAATGGGGCGAGGGTTCTTAAAATCGCCAAACTAATGGGGCAAGCGTCTTTAAATCTCACAAGCAATGGGGCTAAACCTGAATGAGAAAGGAGTTCAAGAAAAAAATCCCTCGAGTGGAGATCTCCCCTCAACCCCTTGAAGCTCTGACGCGTTTTAGCAGCATATTTTGGCTATCATTAGACGATGTTATGCAGCTTAGGAAGGATCTGTGGGTATTAAAAGGGTAAATACTATCTCAATCAACCCTCTGACTTCCATATACCGTTACTAACTTGAATAAAATCGTCTAATAGTAGCCAGAAAACAACACAGAAACGCGTATTGGAGCTTGAAAGGGTTAAAATGGGAAAATTGTAAAGCTAATAATGTATACGGTATATATCCTCTCTTCATTTTCGCCCCATTTCTTCGTCAATATTTAGACCTTTCGTGCTATTTAGGTGTCGATATAATTTTTTCCCTGGCGAACGAAAGTGAGCCTGTAATGTTGGAAGAACCGGCCTTAAGGGGAGGTTTTTAGTTTGGTCCCTAGATATCCTTCAAGCTTAAGATTACACCCCCTTGAGCCCCTTTCAAGACAAATTTGTACATTTTTCGGTAGAAAAATGTCCCGGCTGAAAGCCGGTTCCTCTTAAATTACAGGCTCGCTATCGCTCGCCAGGATAAAATCGACACCTAAATGGCACGAAAGGTCTTAACATTGACAGAAATGGGTTGAAAGTTCTTAAAATCGTCAAAATAATGGGGCAAACGTCTTAAATTAGAAAAACAATGGGGCTACACATGAGGGAGAAACAGTCAAGAAAAAAATCCCTCAAGTGGAAATCTCCCCGCCGGGAAATTTTTCTACCGAAAAATGTACAAATTAATCTAGAAGGGGGATCTAATGGATGTTTTTCTTAAATTTGATGGAGGTCTAGGGAGGAAACTAGAAAAATAATGAATACATGACAAAATCGCCCAAAAAGTGAACCATCCCCCCTTAAACCTTGGCAACGAGTGACCTCTGCCGAGTTTAAGGGGTGTGTGAGGGGGGGGGGGGGTTGCTGCAGCCCCTCTCTCCCTCATGTTTAGCCCCATTCGTTATAAGTCTTTGAAACGTTCACCCCACTAGTGTTGCCATTTTAAGACTTTTTGCCCCATTTATGTGTCAATAGTAATACCTTTCGTGCCATTTGGGTGTCATTCTTTTCCTGGCGAGCGATAGCAAGCTTGTTAATTAAGACGAATATTTACACGTGTCCACGAAGCACAGGCGAAAGAGAGAGAGAGAGTTGCCATAACGCTATATCCGTCAGTCTCTTTACTTAATCTTATATCCTCCCTAGTAAAGCTTCATGTAAGGAATTCCAATTACATTCTATCTTTCTTATCTGTGGTAGTTAAGGGGAGGTATTTAGTTTGTTCCCTAGACCTCCATCAAGCTTAAAATTACACCCCCTGGAGTCCCTTTCAAGATAAATTTTTACATTTTTCGGTAGAAAAATGTCCCGGCCGAAGGCCGGTTCCTCTTAAATTACAGGCTCGCTATCGCTCGCCAGGATAAAATCGACACCTAAATGGCACGAAAGGTCTTAAAATTGACAGAATGGGGCGTAAATTCTTAAAATCGCCAAACACAGACACACACACAGACACACACACACACACACACACACACATACATACATACATACATACATACACACACATACACACACACACACACACACACACACACACACACACACACACACACACATACACATACACAGCCCGTAGCCTAGTAGGTAGAGCTCTCGTCTCACACACGAGGGGTCGGAGGTTCAATCCCCGGCCGAGCGGAGACAAATTGGGCTTGTCTCCTTTCATGTGTTAGCCTCAGTTCACCTAGCTGTAAATAGGTACCTGGAATAAGTGGACGACGTTGTGACGTCCCATCTGGGGTTGGCAAAAATGGTACAAGGCGAGATGGGTATCATATGGTTCACCTAAGCTGATGGCTACCTAAGCCTTCGGGCGAGACGGTACCGTCTATAGTGAGAATGGTACCATACAGATCCACACTAAGCCTTCGTTTCCGATGTCGCCAATTGGCTAAAATACAGACTACACACACATCCACAGCCATTCCAACAGTACATAAAACACTTAACATGCATTTCACGCGATACATTCCCAGTTAAGGAGGCGCGATAATAATGAGCTTAGCTCGCATTGCGTGGATTCCCCTTGACGAACAAGTAACTGAGTAACACACACACACACACACACACACACACACACACACACACACACACACACACACACACACACACACACACTACTTCTATAATAACTGCTGTTGGATATATAAAGCATTGCAAAATATCATTACAATTGACAAGCTCCAAACACTTGTCAATCTGAAAATATGGACCTGACCAGTAACCTCTGTCGGAAACCAAAATGTTCTAGTGATTTAAATTATTGTAATTGCGGATTATCAAAGTTGAACCGTGTACATCATACAACATACTGTAACGGTGTACATCATTCAACATACTGTAACGGCTGGTAAAGTCTCGGGAGTCATGGAATTGGTAAAGGGAAGCCTTTGTCCAGCAGTGGACTCCCAATGGCTGATGATGATGATTTCTCTCTCTCTCTCTCTCTCTCTCTCTCTCTCTCTCTATATATATATATATATATATATATATATATATATATATATATATATATATATATACCGGTATATATATATATATTTTTTTTTTTTTTTTTTTTTTTTTCTATGTGATTGAGGGAGGCAAAAGGCAGAACTGCTTATAGCGAGTGCCTCCCCCATAGTTGAAAGAGTGACAGGGCCAAAATCAAGGGACGTTCGAGCCAAAATGCCTGGACACACGGAGTTTGAAGCAATTTAAGTCATAGGAAGAGGGAAAGACTGATTCTGGGAGAGAGTTCCAGAGCTCAGCTGTTGAGTAGAAAAAAGTTTGAGAGTATATATATATATAAGAGAGAGAGAGAGAGAGAGAAAGATTAATCAGTAGTTAAATATGGTGTCCTGTTTTATATTATATAGTGGTATAAACTTTATAGGTGGTAGGTCCAAAGTAGCAGGAACCAGCGGGCCATTACACACGGGTTGTTTTGGTAACGGCCTTTAGTGTAGACTCCTGCCTCCTCCAGAACCAGGTCAGGTGAACAACAACACTACCTCGTGTGGAAGGTCTCAAGTGGCTAACAGGTCTGGCTCGCCACAGAACAACGGACAACCCCCGTTACCTTCTCTATCCTCAATTACGTTGAAACATTGTTGTATGTTTTTGCTATGTGAATGAGGGAGACAAAACGCATACCTTCCTGCAGCGAGTGCCTCCCCCAGATTTCAAAGAGTGACAGGGCCGAAATCAAGGGACGTTCGAGCTTATATTAATTATCTTATAACATCTGCTTCAATTATTGTCTAATCACCCGAAAAATGTACAAATTTATCTTGAAGGGGGGGGGGGGGGTCTAGGGGGTGTTTTTCTAAGCTTGATGGAGGTCTAGCGAGGAAACTAAGAAAATATATGAATAAATGAATTAATAGACCAAACAAACGGCCTGCCTCCCCTTAAAAACAGCATATCATAAGGCAAGATAGTGAGCACAGGAGAGGAATTGGTACATTAGTTTTAAATTTAGTTTTCTTTAGATAAAAACTGATGTTACCTCAATTAAATGGGGTAAAATAAAACTGATGTTACCACAATTAAATGGGGTAAAATTAAATGGCAGGATAGAGAGAGGTTCTATGTTTCTTAAGGGGAGGTTTTTAGTTTGGTCCCTAGACATCCATCAAGCTTTAGATTACACCCCCTTGAGCCACTTTCAAGATAAATTTGTACGTTTTCGGTAGAAAAATGTCCCGGCTGAAAGCCGGTTCCTTTTAAATTACAGGCTCGCTATCGCTCGCCAGGATAAAATCGACACCTAAATGGCACGAAAGGTCTTAAAATTGACGGAAATGGGTCGAAAGTTCTTAAAATCGTCAAAATAATGGGGCGAACATCTGAAAATTAGAAAAGCAATGGGGCTAAACATGAAGGAGAAAGGAGTCGAGACAAAAAATCCCTCAAGTGGAAATCTCCCCTTAACCCTTTGAGTACCAGCGACGTGTGTTATATTATATTCTAGCTATGTTTAGACGATATTATGCAGCTTAGGAAGGATCTGTGGTAGTTAAGAGGGTTGGTGGAGATAGTGTGAAGCCAAGCATTAATGCTGGAGGTCCTTCCTAAACTGAAGAGAATCGTCAAATATTTACCAGAATATGATTCAAATTACGTCTCTGGTACTGTTAGGGTTAATAGTTAAAGGAGGTGACCTGCTTTTTGTTATTTCTGTCCTTTTCTCTCTTTCTCTGGCTTGTATCCATTTGGCCCCATTCAGCCAACTATTTTAAGACGTTTATCCCCATCTAGGTGTCGATTTCTTTCTGGCGAGCGATAGCGAGCCAGTATTATATGAAGAAATCCGGCTTCGCCGGAGACATTTTTCTATCGAAAAATGTACAAATTTAGCTTGCTGTCAAAGAAAACTAAAAAATATGCTGGCTCGCTACCGCTCACCAGTAAAAAATTGACACCTGGATGGGGATAAACGTCTTAAAACAATAGGATGAATGGGGCCAAATGGATACAAGCCAGAGAAAGATAGAAAAGGACAGAACAAAAACAGGTCACCCCTCCCCTTAATATGACTAACGCGATCAAGAACATTTTGGGCGTATGCAAAAACAATTTTTTTTTTTTTTTTAATTAGGATACACTCACATGGAATAGAAACGACTTAGCTTGGGATTGGTTTAAGGGGAGATCTCCACTTCAGGGATTTTTTTCTGGACCCCTTTCTCCCTCATGTTTAGCCCCATTGCTTTTGATATTATAAAATGTTTGCCCCATTAGTTTAGCGATTTTAAGAACTTTCACCCCATATTAAGACCTTTCGTGCCATTCAGGTGTCAATTTTATCCTGACGAGCGATAGCGAGCCTGTAATATAACAGGAACCGGCCTTCGGCCGGGACACTTTTCTACCGAAAAATGTACAAATATATCTTGAAAGGGACTCAAGGGGGTGTAATTTTAAGTTTGATGGAGGTCTAGGGAATAAACTAAATACCTCCCCTTAATTTTCTGTGCCTGGTATATAAGCAATCATGTACTGTACTTCTTACACGAGTCCTGTGTCGCACCAACGCAGCCCGTCTTGTAACACAATCCCACCCCTACTCTGTGCAACTCTCCAACCCAAGAGTGACCTGCTTTCCTGTAGTTCACTGTGTACAATGTTAGCACAAACAAAACTACTAATGTACTATTGTTATTGATAAAATCACTTAACGGGGGTGACCTGCCTTTTGTCTCTCCCTTTCTTTCTTTCTCTAGCTTGTATCTATTCGACCCCATTCAGCCAACTGTTTTAAGACGTTTACCCCCTGCAGGTGTCAATATTTTCTTGGCGAGCGGTAGCGAGCCAGCATATATATATTTTTGTTTTGACAGCAAGCTAAATTTATACATTTTTCGATAGAAAAATTTCTCCGGCGAAGCCGGATTTCTCCATACAATGCTGGCTCGCTATCGCTCACCAGGAGAAAATCGACACCTGGATGGGGATAAACGTCTTAAAACAGTTGGCTGAATGGGGCCGAATGGATACAAGCCAGGGAAAGAGAGAAAAGGAGAGAAAGATAAAAAGCAGGTCACCCCCGTAAAACCCACACTTGTAAACAGTTATTAATTGCAAGGATACGACATTCTTGGCTTATTTCCTCTTTACTGGGTGCAAGATTTGCCGAATGTGCCTTGCCTTTATTATATAACATTATATTTAGCTCATGATCTCAATAACATTCGAAAAACAAGTACTGTAATGTATGTTGTATGATGTACGGTCGCGCTAATAAGTCATGTCCCAGCTGTCATTACGTTTGGCTCGCTCTGTGCTGTATTAATGTCTGTCAGATGTTGAATAGGGTGGGTGAGTGTAGGAACATGTGTGTGTATATTTCACTCGATATGAAGAAATGAAGCTTAGATATTGCTGATACCAATTATTGATCAAAACATACTTGGTGCCGAGACATGACTTATTAGCGCGACTGTACACGGTTCAACTTTAATAATCCACAACTACAATAATTTAAATCACTAGAACATTTTGGTTTCCGACAGAGGTTACTGGTCAGGTCCATATTTTCAGATTGACAAGTGTTTGGAGCTTGTCAATTGTAATGATATTTTGCAATGCTTGATATATCCAACAGCAGTTATTATACAAGTAGTGTGTGTGTGTGTGTGTGTGTGTGTGTGTGTGTGTGTGTGTGTGTTGAATGAACTGTTCCTAGTGATGTGTTTTACAAGGAATTTAATAAGATTCTTCTGCAATAAGTATGAAGTTCAGTAATAGAAGTTGTGGATGCAACCCGGTCAGACCCAGCGACGCGTCTGACGAGTCACCCTTTTAGCTCAGTCGTAAGGCTCTCTACCTAGAGGGCTCAGATTTGTATGGGAACTGTGTAAGTATCCCACGCACCCATGCCGATGGTTGAAAACTCTCGAAGTCCAACCGCGTGCGCGTGAGCGCGCAAAAATATGTTTTTTGGGGGAAATTGCCTTCAATTTTTTACTTAAAATCAGTTTTCGGGGGCTCTGTAGGACCATTTTTTGAGCTTTTTGATCGGTTTTTCGTGGTTTTTCCTTCATTCCTAACCAATTCGCTATTGTTTCTGGAAAAAAAAAAAAAAATCAAAACCGGCCGGGTTCTGGTGGTACATTTATTAATAACTAGCCGGGGCTCGACCAAGAATATAATTGGAATTCCTTATATGAAGCTTTACTCGGGTGGATATAACATTAAGGGGAGATCTACACTTGAGGGACTTTTTTCTTGACCCCTTTCTCCCTCATGTTTAGCCCCATTGCTTTTGAGATTTTAAGACGTTCGCTCCATTAGTTTGGCGATTTTAAGAATTTACACCCCATTCTGTCAATTTTAAGACCTTTCGTGCCATTTAGGTGTCGATTTTATCCTGGCGAGCGATAGCGAGCCTGTAATTTAAGAGTAACCGGCCTTTGGCCGGGAAATTTTTCTACCGAAAAATGTACAAATTTATCTTGAAAGGGGATCAAGGGGGTGATATTTTTAGATTGCTGGAGGAGTAGGAAACAAACTAGAAACCTCCCCTTAAGTAAAGAGACTGACGGAAATTGCGTTATGGCAATCTCTGTTGTCTGTGCTTCGTGGACATGTAAATATTGTGTTTATAGTGAACTAAATGTTAAGGGGGGTGACCTGCTTAAGGGGGGTGACCTGCTTAAGGGGGGTGACCTGCTTAAGGGGGGTGACCTGCTTAAGGGGGGTGACCTGCTTTGTGTTATTTCTGTCCTGTTCTCTCTTTCCCTGGCTTGTATCCATTTGGCCCCATTCAGCCAACTATTTTAAGACGTTTATCCCCATCTAGGTTTCGATTTCTTCCTGGCGAGCGATAGCGAGCCAGCATTATATGAAGAAATCCGGCTTCGCCGGAGAAATTTTTCTATCGAAAAATGTACAAATTTAGCCTGCTGTCAAACAAAACTAAAAAATATGCTGGCTCGCTACCGCTCACCAGTAAAAAATTGACACCTGGATGGGGATAAACGTCTTAAAACAGTAGGCTGAATGGGGCCAAATGGATACAAGCCAGAGAAAGATAGAAAAGGAGAGAACAAAAACAGGTCACCCCCTTAACCCCTTCATCATATACTACACTCGTATTTCCACCATGGGCATTATATTTCAACCGTGGGCATTATATTTCAACCGTGGGCATTATATTTCAACCGTGGGCATTATATTTCAACCATGGGCATTATATTTCAACCGTGGGCATTATATTTCAACCATGGGCATTATATTTCAACCGTGGGCATTATATTTCAACCATGGGCATTATATTTCAACCGTGGGCATTATATTTCAACCGTGGGCATTATATTTCAACCGTGGGCATTATATTTCAACCGTGGGCATTATATTTCAACCGTGGGCATTATATTTCAACCATGGGCATTATATTTCAACCGTGGGCATTATATTTCAACCGTGGGCATTATATTTCAACCGTGGGCATTATATTTCAACCATGGGCATTATATTTCAACCATGGGCATTATATTTCAACCATGGGCATTATATTTCAACCATGGGCATTATATTTCAACCATGGGCATTATATTTCAACCATGGGCATTATATTTCAACCGTGGGCATTATATTTCAACCATGGGCATTATATTTCAACCGTGGGCATTATATTTCAACCATGGGCATTATATTTCAACCATGGGCATTATATTTCAACCGTGGGCATTATATTTCAACCGTGGGCATTATATTTCAACCATGGGCATTATATTTCAACCGTGGGCATTATATTTCAACCATGGGCATTATATTTCAACCATGGGCATTATATTTCAACCGTGGGCATTATATTTCAACCGTGGGCATTATATTTCAACCATGGGCATTATATTTCAACCGTGGGCATTATATTTCAACCGTGGGTATTATATTTCAACCATGGGCATTATATTTCAACCATGGGCATTATATTTCCATGTATAAGATCACGGAGAGGAACAGTACTTATGGGGCCGACTGTACGGTGGCGCTAATAAGTCATGTTCCCCAGCTGTCATTACGTTTGGCTCGCTCTGTGCTGTATTCATGTCTGTCGGATGTTGAATAGGGTGGGTAAGAGTAGGGACAGGTTTGTATTATATTTCACTCGATATGACGAAATGGAGCTTAGATATTGCTGATACCAATTATTGATCAACACCGAGACATGACTTATTAGCGCGACTGTACATTGTATGCCGTTATATATACATCCAGAATATACTGAATATTACATAATATTCAAATGTTTAAGGGAGCCCACCTGGCTTTTTTTCTCTTTCTCTCTCCTCTCTCTTTGGCTTGTATCCATTTGGCCCCATTCAGCCTATTGTTTTAAGACGTTTACCCTCATCCAGGTGTCAATATTTTCCTGGCGAGCGGTACCGAGCCATCATATATATATTTCTTTTTTCACAGCAAGCTAAATTTGTACATTTTTCGATAGAAAAATTTCTCCGGCGAAGCCGGATTTCTCCATACAATGCTGGCTCGCTATCGCTCGCCAGGAAGAATTTGACACCTGGATGGGGATAAACGTGTTAAAACAGTTGGCTAAATGGGGCCGAATGGATACAAGCCAGGGAAAGAGAAAAAAGGAGAACAAGATATTAAAAAAAAACGATGACCCCCTTAACTCCACTCTTTTCATTGCAGATTCGTACAATAAATTAGTACCGAAGCCGTGCCTGGCGAACGGGAAGAAGGGCGTGTGTATGTTCGTGTGGGAGTGTCTGAAGAGTGAGGGTAACCACGCTGGTATGTGTATGGACGGATTCATGTTTGGCTCCTGTTGTACCCATGACCAGAAGGATAACAACTTGTCTCCAACCTTAACTGGCTTCGGACAGCAGGTGGTGCCAGGTATTATATCCAAAAACTCCAGTTTATTACTTCCCGACAAGTCCACATCCCGACCTGGCTTGACCACGGGTAGCGGGTCATTCATCACATCCAGACCAATCACCATTAAAACCACCACCACCACCACCACCACTACCACTAAGCCACCCTCCACCTTCTTCTGGTCTCGCCTACCACCTACCTTACCACCCACAACCCCCCACCCACCAATGACTGACCCACCTACCATACTACCCAGGCCGCCCATCACCTCCCCCAGGCCACCCATCACCCCACCCAGGCCGCCCACCAGACCTACACGACCGCCCAAACCCACCAAGTAAGTTATAAGGATCTTCTACTTAGGTATGGTAACTAACACTAAAGTTACCATTAAGTGCTACCTGTTCTAAATATCGCCATTATTATCCTCGTAACTAACCATCCTAATATCACTGGAGTTTAAACACTTAATGGAAATAACCAGCGTAGTAAGCTGTCTCAAAGGTGAACTCCAGGAATAAATAATAAAATCGAATTTTAATGTTGGGGCATAAGTTGTCATACTGTAATACACAGTCTATACAGTATGTACAGTATGGGCAATATCAATATAATTCCATTAAACTCCAGATAGAAATACTAATTTAAAACATCGTAGGCATCCCATGCCTATCAGCTGGGTGAGATTCCCTGCCGCCAAAACGGCGCCAATGCCGAGTGACTGTCGAAGTAGGATGTAAACAAACGTCACACACACACTCTGTGACAGGTCTTTTTTCTGAATTACAACCCTTCAATTCAACAATCAAGCTCTGCAAAAGATCGAACAAGGCCCTGAAGATGTGTGGGCAACAATACACATACGGGCCATGTTATGCATATTTATCTTGGGCATAGTTAGGGGGCACTTCATTCTAAAGTCTATTTTATTCATTTATAGATTGTTTTCTGTTAATTTAAATATCGCGATCCCTTGACCAGACTGTGGTAAAGCCAAATGGTACTCGGCACACGATTATGAGGTTTGCAGAGCCTCTTTCATTGATAATAGTGTATATTATGAGGTTTGCAGAGTCTCTGTCATTGATAATACTGTATATTAAGAACATAAGAACATAAGAAAATGGGAGTCTGCAGAAAGCCGATTGGCCTAAGCAAGGCAGATCCTTGTGATATTCTTACATGATCGCCAATGTTGTACTAGCCCACAATTGTCCACTTGCGAGTTTCAGCCTATAAGGAAGTTGGAGCTGTAGACATCGACATAAAACAGAAATGCAATAATAATGTAGGTTTCTGATGGATAAATGGTGTGTTGAATTGGGTTTTATGTATTTATTAATGTCCTACGACCGTATTATAGCTGGTAATTCTGCTAAATATCGATGTCTACAACTCCAACTTCCTTATAGCCTGAAACTCGCAAGTGGTTAATTGTACACTATGACACGGGGCTATTCTGTGGTTGCCATGGTGACCAGTTACCAGTTATCGCCACATAATATAAGTTATATTAGCTATATTTCTATGCTGTTAGAACACATTGATGAAAGTTCTTTATTACCATATCCCTAAATCCAAGCAGATCACAATGGACATAGTAGTTTTAACCCATTGACTGCGAGAGACATTCCGTAACGCCATGGCAATTTACAGCAATTTATAGGCTTTTAAAGCCTCTTAAAGCCTTTAGAATCGAGTGCAAGGGAGCGGGACCATGACAGGCCACCCATCCTCTCTCACTCTCCAGCCAGCCAGCCAGTGCACTGTGGAGTGTGAGCCATACTTTTTTCGAGATATACAGCGCTGCCAAAGGCAAATGTAGCGCGACATTAGCGATAGTTTCTCAATGTTAGCAAATATCTATGGTAGCGCTGCGGGTGGAACCCTCGAGCTAAGAAGCTCATTTTGGTGTCATTTTGAAGCTATTTTTTTCTAGTTTTGGGGGGAATACATTTAATTTCATTCAAACACTTGCTTAATCAATCAGGAGTGCCTGAATGAGCCCTAATATGGCGGATATATGCCCGCAGTGTAAGTGTTAATAAGTTCTATCCCTGGAGTTCACCTTTAAGGGGGAATGGACTGGTTTTTCTGGCGCCCTTCTCCCTCGAGTTTAGCCCAATTGTTTTTTAGATTTTCAGACGTTAAGCCCATTAGTTTAGTGATTTCAAGACTTTTTGCCCTATTTGTGTGTCAATATTAAAACCTTTCTTGCCATTTAGGAGTCGATTTTTTTCCTGGCGAGCGATAGCGAGCCTGTAATTCTAAGAGAAAATGACCTTCGGCCGGAATATTTTCCTACCAAAAAACTTACAAATTTACCTTGAAGGAGGATCTAAGTTTTTTTTTTGTACAGCTTGATGGAGGTCTAGCGAAACTAAAAAAAAAAAAACACATTAAAAAATCCAAATACTAAGCAAATAAATAAGCCCATCTCCCCTTAAGGGGAGGTATTTAGTTTGTTCCCTAGACCTCCATCAAGCTTAAAATTACACCCCCTTGAGTCCCTTTCAAGATAAATTTGTACATTTTTCGGTAGAAAAATGTCCCGGCCGAAGGCCGGTTCCTCTTAAATTACAGGCTCGCTATCGCTCGCCAGGGTAAAATCGACACCTGAATTGCACGAGAGGTCTTAATATGGGGTGAAAGTTCTTAAAATCGCTAAACTAATGGGGCAAACGTTTTATAATATCAAAAGCAATGGGGCTAAACATGAGGGAGAAAGGGGTCAAGAAAAAAATATCTCGAGTGGAGATCTCCCCTTAAGCGTGGACACATTCGTCTCCTACTAACATCCCATTTATATAAAGAATAATGACATATTTCCTCTTTACATCCTTGTTTACGTTTCCCCAGACCAACACGACCGAGCTTGGTACCATGGTGGACTTCAACCACAGTAAAACCCCGTCCTACCCACCATACCAGACCATCTCCACCACCCCCTACCACCAGACCTCCTCCACCACCCTCCACCAGAACCACATCCACCACCACCACCACTACTACCACTACTACTACTCCCAAGCCAACGACAACTACCACCACCACTACCACAACGACCCCAAGGACCACTACTACCACAACAACCACCACAGCTCCTCCTACCACTACACCAAAGGTTTCGTCTGGTCCGGTCGTCAGCAGTAACCACACTAAACACCGTGAGTACTCAATATTGCCATCATCAATATTGCCATCATCAATATTGCCATCATCAATATTGCCATCATCAATATTTATCATAATATTAACCCCTTGAAGCTCTGACGCGTTTTAGCAGTTTATTTTGGCTATCATTAGACGATTGTATGCAGCTTAGGAAGGATCTGTGGGTATTAAAAGGGTAAAGGCTATCTCAGTCAACCCTCTAACTCCCATATACCCTTCCTAACCTGAATATAATCGCCTAATAATGACCAGAAAATAAATGCGTCTTGGATCTTGAAAGGGTTAATAATATATGAATACTAGACACTATAGTCTGTTCACTCTAGGTTGGCCAGAAATCGTAACCCCTAACCTCTCATAACTCAAAAAGGACTAGAGTAACCGAGCTAATATTTCTACCACATAGGAAGACTTGGCTAGGGAATATGTGTGAAAATTGACAACTCATTTGCTCCAGCCCTTTTTGTGTTACAGAGGTTAGAGGTTACGATGTCTGTCCCAACCTAGAATGAATTTGTTATCAGTAATATATTGGAGTGCCCTTAGTGATCCCTGGTCTCTGGGTCTTCTCCTGGGCGACCTAGATGTATGTGTGAATTTGTGTTTTGTTGTGTTGTACTGTCCCTGTTCGGGCTCTGTCTCGAGTCAGGCACCCCTAGCTAAAAAAACAAAAAAACAAAACACACATCTTAAGGGGAGGTTTTTAGTTTGTTCCCTAGACTTCCATCAAGCTTGAAATTACACCCCCTTGACCCCCTTTCAAGATAAATTTGTACATTTTTTGGTAGAAAAATTTCCCGGCCGAAGGCCGGTTCCTCTTAAATTACAGGCTCGCTATTGCTCGCCAGGAAAAAATCGACACCTAAATGGGACGAAAGGTCTTAAAAGTGACATAACTGGGTGAAACTTCTTAAAATCGCCAAACTAATGGGGCGAACGTCTTAAAATTTCAAAAGCAATGGGGCTAAACATGAGGGAGAAAGGGGCAAAGAAAAAAATCCCTCAAGTGGAAATCTCCCCTTAAATCGGCCAGCCCCAGCAAAATAAAAACAATTATATATACTAATATAATATGGGGTATATGCCTGAGTATATTGGTAGATATATAGAATATAGTGTTGTCCTTATATAAGTGGACCTGTGCAGTAGGGTGTAAACGTGCAGGCATGGTAATTCAGAGGTACTACCAAACCAAAGATAATATTGTCATTTATTAAACGTGTTTAGTTAACTACTGGTATGTATCTTTATGGAGGGATGGGCGTATTTATTAACTCATTTATGTATCATTTTATTATCTGTTTAGTGTCCTCCCTTGGCCTCCATCAAGCGTCAAAAACACTCCCCCCAAATATCCTCCTTCGAGATAATTTTGTACATTTTTCGATAGAAACATTTCCTGGCCGTTGGCCGGTTCCTATTATTATATATAAATCGTAGGCTTGTCCACCATTCTTTAACTGTCTTCATAGCGCAATGGATAAATGCACTGAATTTCGGTGTGAGCATCCTAGGTTCGAATCCCTGGACTGCCACATGTATTTGTTGATTTCATTAATTGAGTTTAGGAGTAAAGTTGGTTGGTGGAGGTAACATAATATATATATATATATATAATTAAGTATATAGACCAAAACCAATAACCACCACCCCTTTATATCGTCCAGAATGTGGCGTACCGACCCCGATAATGCAGCCTGAGGGACGGATCGTGAACGGCACTAACGCCAAGTTCGGGGAGTGGCCGTGGCAGGTGTCGGTGAGGCGGACCAGCTTCTTCGGGTTCTCCTCCACTCATCGGTGTGGAGGGGCGCTACTCAACGATCAATGGGTCGCTACGGCCGGGCATTGTGTTGATGAGTTAGTATTATTATTATTATTATTTTTTTTTTTTTTTTTTTTTTTTTTTTTTTTTTTTTTTTTTGTGAATGAGGGAGACAAAAGGCATAACTTCTTGCAGCGAGTGCCTCCCACAGATTTCAAAGAGTGACAGGGACGTTCGAGCTAAAATACATTATTATTATTCATTCAGGGTTTTTTTTCTCAAGTCTATTAACCCTTTGAGTACCAGCGACGTGGGATATATTTTATTCTAGCTGTATTTAGACGATATCATGCAGCTTAGGAAGGATCTGTGGTAGTCAGAAGGCTTGGTTGAGATATTTTGAAGCCTTATTATTGCTAGAGGTCCTTCCGAAGCTGAATAAAATCGTCTAATAGTAGCCAGAATAAAGTTAACAAGACGTTGCGGTACAGAAGGCAGGAAGTTCAACGGTCAGTGGGTCGCTACGGCCGGGCATTGTGTTGCCGAGTTAGTGCATCCTCTATACATTCAGTTATTTTTTATCACAAGTCTATTGTATAAGTATATTTCACTATAATTTGCTTTATTATACCTGATGGTAAATTGCTGTTCCCATTTTGATTACTCGCCTACTAAATAAATATGTAAGTTAGTAATACTGCAGTATTATACAAAGACATAGTAGTTTCATATTTTTTCATTACGTATCGTGAAATCCGTTGTTAACCCGGAAACAGGGTTAGAGGTTTTACTGGTGGGCGGCGAGCGTCCGCTCGAGAGCCAGGATTTCAAACTGATACAAAAAACTTGTGCGTTTAGCCAGGCGGCTATAAATTGGTGTGTGACTAAGCCTGTATGACAGCTCTCGATACCACCACAATACACACTCCGGTCGCTCCCACACAGTCAGTTGTCATGGAGCTCTCGCGTCCCTCTCTCGCGCATCACGGCCGTGGGAGACTGAGTGTGGCTACCAGAAAGCCCCCTTGCCTCCACATTTTACTCTCAGATGTTCTTCTGTAACAAAGAAGGCATGTAATGCGCGGCGTGCAATGGGCGGTGCACGTACAAAAAGATCGGTGGCGCTTCATGACATCACCACTACCACCAGCCATTCCTCGTCTTTCCCTTCCCTTTTCCACTCTGGTGGCGCAACCATCACTTCTTCCTCTGACAAAGCTGAACTCTTTGCTCAAACTTTCGCTAGAAACTCCACCCTGGATGATTCCGGTGCTATTCCTCCCTCTGTACCCCCCTCTCTCCTATTTATGCCAAATATCCTAATCTCTTCTAAATATGTACTTTCTACCCTCTCTGGGATAAATAGTAAGAAGGCGTACGGTCCGGATGGTATTTCTCTTGTTTTACTCAAAAACTGTTCTTCCGTGCCGACTTCTTGCCTAGGCAAACTCTTTCGTCTCTATCTCTCCTCTAACGTCTTCCCTTCTTGCTGGAAGTTCGCTCTCATTCAACCTGTCCCAAAGAACTGTGACCACTCTCAACCCTCCAACTATTGTCCAATTGCTCTCATCTCTTGTATCTCTAAAGTTTTTAAAACTATTCTTACTTCCAAATTTCTTAAGCATTTCTCTTCTCATAATCTACTCTCAGATCGCCAGTATGGCTTACTTAAAGGGCGCCCTACTGGAGATCTTCTTTCATATCTTACAAACTCCTGGTCATTCTCCTTTCGTGACTTCGGTGAGACCTTTTCTATTGCTCTAGACATATCGCAGGCCTTCGATAGAGCCTGGCACAAATCTCTACTTTCTATACTACCCTCCTTCGGTTTCTATCCCTCAATCTGTGCTTTATTCTCTAATTTCCTTTCCGGCCTTTCCATAGCTGCAGTTGTGGAAGGCCATCGCTCACTTCCTCATCCTATCAACTCTGGTGTTACTCAGAGTTCTGTCCTATCTCCCGTTCTCTTTCTAATTTTCATAAATTATCTTCTCAACTGTACCTCCAGTTTTATCCATTCATATGCAGAGGACCTACCTTACACTATTCAATTAGTTTTCCAGAACGACCCAGCCAGCAGTCCCTCAAAAACGTAATGAAACCATACAACCCTTATCTTCTAATCTCACTACCATTTCCAATTGGGACAAAGAAAACCTTGTTACCTTTAATGCTTCCAAAACCCAATTTCTACCCATCGTGAACTCCCAGAGGACTACCCCTTATACTTCAACAATACACAAATCATCCGTTCATCTTCTCTCAGGATTCTCGGTGTCTCCTTTTCTTCTGCTCTCACTTGGAAGGACCACATTACCAGACTTGCTAAGGTGGCCTCCCAGAAGCTGGGTGTGCTTAACCGCCTCAAGGGGTTCTTTACCCCTGCACAGCTTCTTGCTCTGTACAGGGGCACAGTGCGTCCCTGTATTGAGTATTGTTCACATTTGTGGGGAGGATCCTCTCACACAGCACTTCTAGACAAAGTGGAAAGGAAAGCCTTTCGTATCATTAACTCCCGTCCACTCACCGACTCTCTGCAATCTCTCTCGCTATTCTATTGCTATTACAATAATCATTGTTCCTCAGAGCTCTCTCAGTGTATACCACCTCTACGTAGGGTACGTAACACCCGTATTGCAACACAATCCCACCCTTACTCTGTGCAACTCTCCAATTCACGCGTGAAACGATACTCCCAATCTTGGTACCACCCGCTATAAGCACGACAACGGCGGCAGTGGCAAGATGGCCGTGCGATGCCATTCGCGCCACATTTTTCAACTACAGACCCCCCACCCCACCCATACATTTTTGTTTTTTGTATCAATATATATATATATATATGGTTGGATGCACGTGTGCATTTCCTACATGCTGATGTAGTTTTCGTTGTGATTTGGAATAGTCGCCCAAATGGTCATACCTTCGCCTGAGGCAATGGTGGATGATATCATGGGATCACGCTCCTCGGGTTAAAGGATAAACATTTCTGCCAGGTGAAAAAATACACTTCACTATTAACCCCTCACACACTGATTTATTAATGACAAGTTCACCATATTTTGTTATTGTTTGTATTATGAAGTTTTTTTTCTTGTTAAATAATTGATTTAGTGTGTCTGAAATCACCTACTCCTGATAGGTTTATTTGGGTCCTCTTAGGGTATCACATATAATAGATTAAATATGTTCATATGTCTTACACAAGTAATTTCAATATCAAAGTAAATACAACAGTGACTATACTCTATTGCTTTCCAGCTGACGATAAATGGAATCCCTTAGCAGCTAATTTATCGATATTTAATGGCAAAATATGAAACTTCTATATTTCTGCATCATATTATGTCCAAGTGTATATAATTAGCAACATATTTCACTACAAAACCTTCGAAATAACTGATAAATCTTGATGGGAACTTTGTAATTTACCGTCAGTTGAAAAGAAACCGACTATAATTTATTTCTTCCCGTCCTTGGTCTGACTCAATCATTTCCTTTACAGCTTACTAACGTCCCAAATACGTATCCGCGTTGGGGAATACGACTTTTCCTCCGTCTCTGAGCCATTCCCGTACGTGGAGCGAGCCATCAAACGTAAGACGGTCCACCCCAAGTACAACTTCTTCACCTACGAACACGACCTGGCCCTGGTGCAGATGGTCGAGCCGCTAGACTTCCAAACTCACATCCAGCCGATCTGTCTGCCCGGTAACAGTGACCTCCTTATCGGTGAGACGGCCACAGTCACCGGGTGGGGCAGACTGTCGGAACACGGACGGCTACCCTCGGTCCTCCAGCAGGTTGGTCTCCTTCACTCAACAGACAACTCAATGAACAAATTGCCAGTTTCGTTCTATAAGAAAGTTGGAGCTGGAGGTGTGGTGGAGTGGTCATGCCACTGGACTGGTAATCCAATGGTCCCGGGTTCGAATCCCGATGTATCAAGGGGAAGATATTATTGGGATGGAATTTTTGTTGTACCTAGTATCAGTGCATTACCATAAAGCACACCGAAACGCCAAAAAAATGCCCTCATTGTTCCCTGATTAAATAGCACTGTATGAATATTCCCATATTCGAAATATGCTACAGGGGGGTAATGCCTAGTGAGTTAAATGTTCAATAGGTGGCGCTCTGAGAGTGAGGGTCCGAGTCAATGGGGTAAGACAATGAAGCATATACGGCGAAGCAGCTTCAGAGATGGGGCTGCTTCGAGCCGTGGGTGGGCAACCGGGCCCCGTGCATCTTGCGAAGGCAAGATGGCGGGGGGGGGGGGGGGGGGGCTGGTTGCACTCACAACGCTTCCCATGTCTCACTCCCTTGATTGGAACGAGACATCACAGGCTTCACCTTTGAATGTACAGACTCTCAGCCTATGCCCGAGAGGGAGTAGTTGGAATATAGAAAATAAAGAAAAAGAATAAAGACATTGATAATTAGCAGAATTACCAGTTACAATACGGTGATGATGCCTTTACATAATTACATAAACCCAATTCAACACACTTTTATCCATCACAAACCTACATTCTTATTGCGTGTCTGTGTAATAGCGATCAGTAGGCTGAATGGAGCCGAATGGATACAAGCCAAAGAGAGAAAAAGAAAAAAGCGAGGTGGGCTGCCTTAATAATTATTAGGTTGACCTTAAGGGGAGGTTTTTAGTTGATTCCCTAGACTTCCATCAAGCTTAAGATTACACCCCCTTGAGCCCCTTTCAAGATAAATTTGTACATTTTTCGGTAGAAAAATGTCCCGGCTGAAAGCCGGTTCCTCTTAAATTACAGGCTCGCTGTCGCTCGCCAGGATAAAATCGACACCTAAATGGCACGAAAGGTCTTAAAATTGACAGAAATGGGTCGAAGTTTCTTAAAATCGTCAAAATAATGGGGCGAACGTCTTAAAATTAAAAAAAGCAATGGGGCTAAACATGAGGGAGAAAGGAGTCAAGAAAAAAAAATCCCTCCAGTGGATATCTGCCCTTAAGATGGGATACTACTAATATCCAGGAGCAGCGAATAATATTGATACGTGAACTATTTTAGCGGTGTTAATGAGTTAGGGCCATTGTTATTAAAAGGAAGCCCACCTCGCCATTCAGCTTACTGTGTTTAAGACGTTTATCCCCCATCCAGGTGTCATTATTTTCCTGGCGAGCGGTAGCGAGCCATCATAGGTATATTTTTGTTTTGACAGCGAGCTAAATTTGTAAATTTTTCGATAGAATTTTTTTTTCGGCGAAGACGGATTTTTCCATACAATGCTGGCTCGCTATCGCTCGCCAGGAAGAAATCGACACCTGGATGGGGATAAACGTCTTAAAACAGTTGGCTGAATGGGGCCGAATGGATAAAAGCCAAAGAAAGAGAGAAAAAGAGAGAAAGATAAAAAAAAGCTGGTGTCCCCCCTTAAACCATGGTAAGAGCTTTCCCTACGACTATTCCCGGCCAGATTGACCCTTATCGCTTATCTGTATAAGGGTCAATCTGGTCGGGAAAGCTCTTACCATGGTTTAAGGGGAGGTATTTAGTTTGTTCCCTACTTTTTCATCAAGCTTAAAATTACACCCCCTAGACCCCCTTTCAAGATAAATTTGTACATTTTTCGGTAGAAAAATGTCCCGGCCGGAGGCTGGTTGCTGTTAAATTACAGGCTCGCTATCGCTCGCCAGGAAAAAATCGACACCTAAATGGGACGAAAGGTCTTAAAAGTGACATAAATTGGGTGAAAGTTCTTAAAATCGCCAAAGTAATGGGTCGAACGTCTTAAAATCTCAAAAACAATGGGGCTAAGCATGAGGGAGAAGGGGGTAAAGAAAAAAATCCCTTAAGTGGAAATCTCCCCTTAACCCTTACAGTACCAGGGACGTCCTTTTCATCATATTCTGGCAACTATTAGACGATTTAATTCAGCTTAGGAAGGACCTCTGGCAATAATAAGGCTTCAAACTATCTCAAACCCACCCTTTTTAACCCTCTCATGACCATATGATGCAGAGGTTGCCAGATTAGCAATAAGAAATAGAGTTCTCTCACTCTCACCTCTCTAAAATTAGTTTTCTGCCCACAGCTAACTCAAAGACAACTGCAGAGGTTGAAGTAACTAAACTAAAGGTTTCTAAATACCCCTGATGGTAACAAAGGCTTTAAAGTATCCCCAATAGGCTCAACACAGCTAACTCAAAGACAACTGCAGAGGTTGAAGTAACTAAACTAAAGGTTTCTAAACACCCCTGATGGTAACAAAGGCTTTAAAGTATCCCCAATAGGATCAACACCGCTAACTCAAAGACAACTGCAGAGGTTGAAGTAACTAAACTAAAGGTTTCTAAATACCCCTGATGGTAACAAAGGCTTTAAAGTATCCCCAATAGGCTCAACACAGCTAACTCAAAGACAACTGCAGAGGTTGAAGTAACTAAACTAAAGGTTTCTAAATACCCCTGATGGTAACAAAGGCTTTAAAGTATCCCCAATAGGCTCAACACAGCTAACTCAAAGACAACTGCAGAGGTTGAAGTAACTAAACTAAAGGTTTCTAAATACCCCTGATGGTAACAAAGGCTTTAAAGTATCCCAATAGGCTCAACACAGCTAACTCAAAGACAACTGCAGAGGTTGAAGTAACTAAACTAAAGGTTTCTAAATACCCCTGATGGTAACAAAGGCTTTAAAGTATCCCCAATAGGCTCAACACAGCTAACTCAAAGACAACTGCAGAGGTTGAAGTAACTAAACTAAAGGTTTCTAAATACCCCTGATGGTAACAAAGGCTTTAAAGTATCCCCAATAGGCTCAACACAGTTAACTCAAAGACAACTGCAGAGGTTGAAGTAACTAAACTAAAGGTTTATAAATACCCCTGATGGTAACAAAGGCTTTAAAGTATCCCCAATAGGCTCAACACAGTTAACTCAAAGACAACTGCAGAGGTTGAAGTAACTAAACTAAAGGTTTCTAAATACCCCTGATGGTAACAAAGGCTTTAAAGTATCCCTAATAGGCTCAACATTGCGTCAAGAACGTGAGAGGGTTAACTACAACAGATCCCTTTTAAGCTGTATAATAAACATAGCTAGAATACAATACAATATAACACACGTCGCTGGTACTCAAAGGGTTAAGGGGAGATATCCACTGGAGCGATTTTTTTCTTGACCCCTTTCTCCCTCATGTTTAGCCCCATTGTTTTTATATAAAACGTTTGCCCCATTAGTTTAGCGATTTTAAGAACTTTCACCCCATATTAAGACCTTTCGTGCAAATCAGGTGTCGATTTTATCCTGGCGAGCGATAGCGAGCCTGTAATTTAAGAGGAACCGGCCTTCGGCCGGGAAATTTTTCTACCGAAAAATGTAAAAATTTATCTTGAAAGGGACTCAAGGGGGTGTCATTTTAAGCTTCATGGAGGTCTAGGGAACAAACTAAATACCTCCCCTTAATCAAATGGCCCTTACTCATCCCTCCCCCCCCCTCCCCCCACCCCCAGGGATCAGTGCCAATTGTGAGCAACAGCAAGTGTAAGGACATGTTCCTGAAGGGCGGCCGACGAGAACACATCCCGGAGATCTTCCTGTGTGCTGGCTATGAGAAAGGTGGCAGGGATTCGTGTCAGGTTAGTCTCTAGAATGGTTTTATATATAGTTGTTGTTGTTGTTGTTGTTCCCCAAGCTGCCTGGCCGAACAGCCCCAAGGCCCCGAGCAAGGCCAAGGCCATAACCGAGCGCCCCCACAGAACCCTCCCTGCCGACCACAATAAAGCCTGGGTGACTGAAGCCACTCCATGGCGGGGAGCTGAGGAGGGTGCGGAAACGCCCGGGAAACCAAAGCCCCACCCAGGACCCTGTGCCCCTCAGCAATTATGAAGAGAAAGTTGAGAGGCAAAGGAAAAATGTGACGCTTTGGCTTCCAATCTTGGTAGATTGGGAGGTCAATCCACGGAAAAGCCGCCGTCTCTTGAGATCTAGAAAACATATAAGTAAAAGGAACAGTCAGAGTAAGCTATGGGTATGGCAGAGATCGCCATGTGTTAAAGGAACAGTCAGAGTAAGCTATGGGTATGGCAGAGATCGCTCAGTTCTCACTCTGATAGACCAGCCCATCACCACATGACTAGAACCCAATCCTCTCAGCATCAGCTAGGAAAGGCCC
The DNA here is from genome assembly GCA_032716605.1 of Paralithodes platypus. Classification (NCBI taxonomy): domain Eukaryota; kingdom Metazoa; phylum Arthropoda; class Malacostraca; order Decapoda; family Lithodidae; genus Paralithodes; species Paralithodes platypus. The sequence continues at coordinate 5,039,153 of CM064480.1, forward strand.
TAGAAAGCCGCCTTTGGCGGGGGGATAGCTCCCCTAAGAATGGGGTTGGGCACCCGCCATTTTATATATAGTTTCAGCTGATAGTATACCATATAATTTAGTGTCCATTGTCCCTGCAACGATGATTTATGAGAAAGGTGACAGGGATTCTTGTCAGGTCAGTCTATAATCTGTGTCATTTCAGCTGACGATAAATTGAAACCTTTAGCAGCGAATTTCTCGAGGCTTAATGGACAAATATGCAACTACTATAGGTCTCTGCATCATGTTAAGATCACGTTTATATAATTAGCACCGTATTTCACTACCCAATCTTAAGGGGAGATTTCCACTTGAGGGATTATTTTCTTTACCCCTTTCTCCCTCATGTTTAGCCCCATGGCTTTTGAGATTTTAAGACGTTCGCCCCACTAGTTTGGCGATTTTAAGAACCCTCGCCCCATTTCTGTCAAATTTAAGACCATTCGTGCCATTTAGGTGTCAATTTGTTCCTGGCGAGCGATAGCGAGCCTGTAATTTAAGGGGAACAGGCCTTCGGCCGGGACATTTTTCTACCGAAAAATGTACAAATCTTGAAAGGGGGTCTAGGGGGCGTAATTATAAGCTTGATGGAAGTCTAGGAAACACACTAAAAACCTCCAATTAAGACTTTAATACAATCTTAAATACAATCTTAACAATAACTGAGGAAGCTTGGTGGGAACTTTGCAATTTACCGTCAGTTGATAAGAAACAGAGTATAGATGCAAGGGGAGGTGTGGTGGAGTGGTCATGCCACTGGACTGGTAATCCAATGGACCCGGGTTCAAATCCCGATATATCAATGGGAAGATATTATTGGGATTGAATTTGTGCTGTACCTAGTATCAGTGCATTACCAAAGCACACCGAAATGCCAAAAAAATACCCTCATTGTTCCCTGATTAAATAACACTGTATGAATATTCCCATATTCAAAATATGTTACAGGGGGACAATGCCTAGTGAGTTCACTGCTCAATAGGTGGTATTCTGAGAGTGAGGGTCTGAGTCTGGAGGGTGAGACGGTGAAGCACTTGAGCGAAGCAACCAGCCGCTTCAGAGATGCGGAGCTGCTTCGAGCCATGATGGAAGCTTCACATGTCTCACTCCCCAGGCTGGAACAAGACCTCACGGGCTTCACCGTGTTGAGCGGTGGAATGTGCAGGCTCTCAGCCTATGCCCGAGGGGGAGTAGTTGGAATATAAAAAAAAAAAAAAATTTATATATTTTGTTTTCTTTTTTTTCAGATGACAGTATAATTATCTTGTCATGTCCCTACATTGATTATTTAGCTATACACCGTAAATTTGGTAATAGTATATGTTAAGGGGAGGTTTTTAGTTGATTCCCTAGACCTCCATCAAGCTTAAAATTACGCCCCCTAGACCCCCTTTCAAGATAAATTTGTACATTTTTCGGTAGAAAAATGTCCCGGCCGAAGGCCTGTTCCCCTTAAATTACAGGCTCGCTATCGCTCGCCAGGATAAAATCGACACCTAAATGACACGAAAGGTCTTAAATTTGACAGAATGGGGCGGAAATTCTTAAAATCACCAAACTAATGGGGCAAACGTCTTAAAATCTCAAAAGCAATGGGGCTAGACATGAGGGAGAAAGAGGTCAAGAAAAAAGTCCCTCAAGTGGAAATCTCCCCTTAAAATGCTTTAATTTATACAAGTTTTGTTTAATATAATAAAATGGAACAGCAGAACTAATATGCTTACAAATAGTGTACATGTTTATTATTGCCAGATGTTTCGACATTCGATAGTGCCATCATCAGTGTCATCTAAGATAACCAATAACATTAATTAATATGCAAACAATAATTATGTATTGTAATGAACAAAAGCAAATTGAAACAAAAAATGAAATATATATATATTTTTTTTTTTTTTTTTTTTTTTTATGTTCCAACTCAACCTTTGGAAATAGGCATACATCCAGCAGATTCGATCGTTCTACACGATGAAGTCAGGAGGTCATATTCCAAATGGCAAGTGCCTGGCCTGGTGATCTTCTTGTGGCCTGTTGTAGCTCTGACTTCTCGAAATGCGTAATGATATTGCCACTATCACGCATTTCGGAGAATAGTCCTCCTATCACCTTAGCGCCACCTAATGAGTTTCTCACTCACTGGCACCGCTCCCAGAGCGTATTATCAATAATATAATCATATAATGCTAATATATTGGAAAGCAAATAAAAAAACAAAAATGATAATAATAACTTTAATAATATATATATACAGTATACAGTATTGTTAGAGGTTTGAGCCCTTTGGCAATACGTAGTTGCGAGTTATAAGTTATATGTTATAAGTTAACATTCAGCCTCTGTAATTATCATTGATGAGCGGGACCTCATAAAATCACAGACTGAGAAACCACAGTACCAGAAGAGTCAACGAATAAGTTTGACAATCTATTTCCCTCCATTTTTGATGGTGAAAGAAATATTGGCAGCATATTTCCCGGAGAAGGATCGCCCCAGAACCATTCCAGCACCTGTATCACTCATGAAGCTAAAACTGCAAGATCCCCAGTCCCAGAATGGTTGAAACTTCTCCAAACCTTCACCAGCACCAATCCGGGGAAAGCCGGAATCCCGAATCCTGAAGAAGTGAGTGAGCGGAGCCGCGGCCTCTATTTGGCCAGGTAAGGCAACCACAAACCTCTCCGGACCATCTCCAGCATTGACCCGGTGAAAAGCTGGATTCCAGACCACGGAAAGGGTAAAGCAAATCCTCTGATTGGTTCAGCCTGGTACACCAGGAAGGCCTATCGATCAAGGACTGGGCCATACAAACCCCGGAATTCTACCAAACCAGCAGAAGCTCTGAGTTACTACCACAGCTCAGATCTGAGACTCCCTCGTGCCCAAACCCTCCCCTCCTTCCCCAGCAGCAGCAATCCCGCACCCCCTTCCTGAAGATCTCACAGTCACCAGCAGAGGACAAAAGGTGACCGAAGAGGCTTTCTAAGAAAGAAAATTAATACCTAAGGTGTTGACAACCCTCATTCTGAAGAAGTGAAATCGATTAAGACATCTAGCCTGCCACAGCCACCACTGGACTCAGTCCCGTTGTCCGAATGTCCCGAGCTAGGATATCTAAGGATGGTTGTTGTTGTAGTTCCCCAGGCTGTCTGACCGAACAGTCCCAAGGTCCCGTGCAAGGCCAAGGCTATAACCGAGCGCCCCCACAGAACCCTCCCTGCTTACCACTAAGAAAGCCCAGGTGACCGAAGCCGCTCCTATGCGAAGAGCTGAGGGTGCGGAAACGCCCGGGACACCGAAGCCCCACCCAAGGCCCTGTGCCCCTCAGCAATTATGAAGGGAAAGTTGAGGGGCAAAGGAAAAATGTGATACTTTGGCTCCCAGTCTGCCAACCTCGAAGTTGGCAGTAGGGAGGTCAATCCACGGAAGAGATATATAAGTAAAAGGAACAGTCAGAGTAAGCTATGGGTATGGTGGAGAACGCTCAGCTCTCACTCTGATAGACCAGCCCATCACCACATGACTAGAACCCAATCCTCTCAGCATCAGCTAGGAAAGGCCCTAGAAAGCCGCCTTTGGTGGGGGGGATAGCTCCCCTATTTACCCGCCAGCTAAGGACGGTTATCACCAAAGGCTTGCTTAACGACACCGATGACTACTTCAAGCAGCTAACCAACAGTGGAAGGAAAAGCTGCCCCGAACTCTCCGAGCCTGGAGAGAGGATTTACCAGTATCTGGAAGAGAGGCTGAGGGTGTGTCCCTGCAGCAACCCACCTTATTCCTGAAGAAGTAGCTGACGTCTGAAGCTGCCTTGGCTCAGGCCACTGTCCCAGTTCTTTATTCCTGAATCAGTAACTGACGCCTGAAGCCGCCTTGTCTCAGGCCACCATCTCCTCATCTCTATCTGACGAAGTAGCTGATGTGACCCCTGAAGTAGAAGCACCGAGGCGCTCCACCTGGTTCCCCCATCCCCCCAACAATGAAGAAGTCCCGAGGTATCAGCAAGCCAAGACAGTTTTATTTATTTTCCGTATATTATTCTTATTATAATTGCATGTCAATTGTGTATGTTTCTTGCCTGCGTAAATATACTATATGTTGTGTACAATGCTCATGTTCTTCTTTCCCAGTCACGGTCCCCTAACAAGCACCTTAATAATATTGGCACTTCATTAGTGGCAAGCGGTGGTCTTAAATCGGGGGTGGATCAGGAGTTTTGTGCGGAATTTTTATAAAGACAAGGACAAAATTTGGAAAACATATACAACATGTTTGTCCTTTCCCAACATACCTTTTATGATCTCGCGACATGGAATATTGTGGTATGTCTGACCTTGTTGGATATCAGGTCCAACATCATACCTGACATCATATAAAAACCGAAAGTTGCTTATGCTGTATCTTATCTGGGCGTACATGCTCAACAAGTGATTGATAGGATCAACAATTAGATGACCTGGGCCGACACGAAGAAAAGTCTTACTGCTACTTTTGGCTCCATCCTCATACCTGATGAAGTAGAAGCCCGGATCCTCGCCTTGCAGATGACCGAGGAAGTGAACAAGTTCCGGGCACAAGTGCAGCAGTTGTAGCAAGTGGCTCGCCCCAACATAACACAAGCAGAACGGGATAAGCTGGTTTGAGCGGCCATCATTGCCCAGGTGCCTTGGCCTGTCCAGCTCTACTTCGTGAGGAAACCGAGGACGACACTAGAAGAGTATATAATGTTCCTGAAGATGTACTGTATAAGGCCAGTTCATCTCCCCTCACAGAAAACCTAACTTATATAAGAAGAGTGGCTCTGTCTGTTACTGGTTATCCGGTAAGCGAAGAAGCACCAGCACCCGTATCAACCCCTGAATCTGACGCCCCACGAAATAAAGAAATAAGTCGGGCCGAGGCAGCAAAGAAAAAGTGGATAACCAGGAGGAGGTACAGTCGGCAACCATCCGAGGTGTGCTGTTCTAGATATTAATTGACACCAAAATCAGTAGAACTTGCTTATCCCATGACTTCTATTCCCTCAATCAAGACCGGGTGGGCCCCCTAAACTCCGCACCTGCCCTTATGGGGGCATATGGGGACCCAATTAACTCTTCAGGGTCACGAGGACCCTGCCCCTGCAGCTGAAAGTGAGCACCGTCGAGAAAACCTTCACCTTATCAGCCTGTTCGATAGCTTCCTCTGGTGAGACGTCCTCTCAGCAAACCGCACCCGCCTGGACATCAGGGCTCACCGCATGGCATTCCCGAAATCAACCTCCACCCCCCTCCAATCCCTGCCATTCTCTACAGCCTTGGACCCACCAGGCATCATGCCAACTCCTGTGCAGCCCAAGCAAGCGCTTATGAACTCCTTCTTCCTGGACGACACTCCAGTGCGTCCTACCGTGCCGACCCAGTAGTGTTCCTTAGTCCCTTCCTCATTGATGACACGCTGTTTGACGAGGGCGTCTTAGTTTTCACTGTGTTTAGAGATGGTCCTCTTGGCTTATCTCCATTGTGTTAATGTAACATAAGTGTATTTTCGTAAGCTGTACTTTCTAGGCAGCCTAGTCTTTTATGAACTTGGAGCATTTAAACTCCTAGATTTATTGTTGCTTGGGGTTAGACTTTGGGGGCAGCTGAGCTTTTAACCAAGTACATGCATTTGTTATTCTCGTTGTGTGTCCCGTAACAATATATGTATACTGGATATATATATATATATATATATATATATATATATATATATATATATATATATATATATATACTGTATATAAAATATATATTAATATGTGATGTTTCTCTTTAGGGTGACTCAGGTGGGCCACTACAGGTGAGAGGTGCTGACGGTCGGTACTTCCTGGCTGGCATCATCTCCTGGGGCATAGGCTGTGCTGAACCCAACCTGCCCGGCGTCTGTACCAGGATATCCATCTTCGTACCCTGGATACTAGAAAATGTCACCTAAAGGCATTCAACATGTATATAGATTTACATAGATACGCTAACCACAAATACCTTGCGATCCAAGCGAAGGTGGTCAGGACTTAAGGGGGGTGACCTACTTTTTGTTATTTCTGTCCATTTCTCTCTTTCTGGCTTGTATCCATTCGGCACCATTCAGCCAACTATTTTAAGACGTGTATCCCCATCTAGTTGTCGATTTCTTCCTGGCGAGCGATAGCGAGCCAGCATTATATGAAGAAATCCGGCTTCGCCGGAGAAATTTTTCTACCGAAAAATGTACAAATTTAGCCTGCTGTCAAACAAAAAATACAAAATATGCTGGCTCGCTACCGCTCACCAGTAAAAAATTGACACCTGGATGGGGATAAACGTCTTAAAACAGTAGGCTGAATGGGGCCAAATGGATACAAGCCAGAAAAAGATAGAAAAGGACAGAACAAAAACAGCTCACCCCCTTAATTCTATTCTAATTGAGATAGCAGAACCCAGATAAATATAAGTGGAAGGAATATAAGTGGCACAATAGAAGGCTCTCCTTCTTCGTCTTCTTGATCCTCGAAAATGTGACCTAAACAGTTTCATGACAGTCCCCTGAATTCGAGACTAAATTTAATAAAAGCTGGAATTAACCGTCTGGAGGTTAATGAAATGAAGAAAAAAACAGTCACACTGTTTACAAACTTGTGGTACAAACTTTAAGTGATCCGTTGAGTGAGAGCAACTTTTCAACCTGAAAACAAAAATGCATCACTGTGGGCCTGAGCAAACGAACTGAATATAGCCTATGGATAAAAGACTTCTACTAACACCATAACTCCCTCAATAACTTACGAAACTTTAAATGCTGACACTAAAACAATAACCGTCCGGGTGGTGTAATGGTTAGAGTGTTGATAAATCTGTGTGTGATAACCCAGGTTCGAATCCCGGTGGATCATATAATATTATATGCTTTCATTACTTTCAATGGAGGTGTTTGGTGTTGTGGTGAAATTAATGCCAAGATAGATAATGGCGTATTTTGTAACAGCACCGACAATCATTACTGTGGGAGTTGTAACAGCACCCACAATCATTACTGTGGGAGTTGTAACAGCACCCACAATCATTACTGTGGGAGTAAAAACAACAATACAACCATTGAACATTAAAGCCGGTATCACACGAGAGCTTTTATAGTCAACATTCGATGATAAACAATTTTCTGGCACCATTTCTGGACTATTTTGCACTGGTATCGGAAACTAGACTGATGGTAGATGAATATAGGTAGCAGACATATTATAAATGTTGACCTCATAAGCTGCCAGACCAGTGTTGAGGGAAAAAGCGCTCGTGTGATACCGGCTTAAGCTTACATGTTGTTTACTCACGGTGTTATGACAATATATATATATATATAGTGCCCGGTGAAGCGTTAAGGGGAGATGGGTCGTTTTTCTGGTCCCCTTTCTCCCTCGTGTTAAGCCCCATTTGTTTTGAGATTATAAGACGTTTGGCCCATTAGTTTGGCAATTTTAACACCTTTGCCCCCATTTCGTTGTCAATTTTAAGACCTTTCGTGCCATTTAGGTGTCGACTATTTCCTGGCGAGCGATAGCGAGCCTGATATTTTAAGAGGAACCGGATTTCGGCCGGGAACATTTTTCTACTGAAAAATGTACAAATTTATCTTGAAGGGGGGTTCTAGGGGGCGTTTTTCTAAGCTTAATGGAGGTCTAGCGAGGACACTTTAAGGGAATAATTGAACTAATAGCCCCAAAAAACGGCCTATCTCCCCTGAAGCAAAATATTGTCGACAAATGTACGGTATCTTAGTATGGCTTATGACGAGAACAGTACGGTATGCTAATAAGGACTATAACTAATACTATAAGCACGACGATATAGCTACCCCCTATGCAATTATAAGGTAAAACTTTGCAAAATAAACCAAGCCAAAACTTATACGAACACAGTAAAAAAAAGGACCAGACAACTGAAAACACCAGCGCTGTGTGGAAACTACGCTTAAGGGGTGATTTCCACTGGAGGGATTTTTTTCTGCAGACCCGTTTCTCCCTCATGTTTAGCCCCATTGTTTTTGAGATTTTAAGACGTTCGCCCTAGTAGTTTTGACATTTTAAGAAATGTTGCCCCATTTCTGTCAATGTTAAGACCTTTCGTGCCATTAAGGTGTCGATTTTTTCCTGGCGAGCGATAGCGAACCTGTAATTTAAGAGCAACCGGCCTCCGGCCGGGACATTTTTCTACCGAAAAATGTACAAATTTATCTTGAAAGGGGGTCTAGGGGGTGTAATTTTAAGCTTCATGAAAACGTAGGGAACAAACTAAATACCTCCCCTTAAGTGAACTACTAATTTATAAGTAAAAGAACGTAGATATATACAGTAATTATAAAGTGTTAATAAAGTGTGAGTGAAAAAGTACATGTGTGTGTGTGTAGCCTCAAGTGGATAAAATATGACACTGGGCCCCCCCCCCCCCCCTGGACCCTGAATGTGCTTCTTCTATATCGAATATTACGCCACTCATAAGGACGACGACGCCATTATTATTATTTAAGAAGGGGAGGCGGCCGGTCGGACCCGTGTGTTTTTCTGGACCCCCTTCGCCCTCGGGTTTAGCCCCCCCCCCCCCCCCCCCCACTAGTTTTGAGATTATAAGACGTTCGGCCCGTTAGTTTGGTGATTTTTTAACCTCTCGCCCCATTTCGTTGTCAATTTTAAGACCTTTCGTGCCCTTTAGGTGTCGATTTTTTCCTGGCGAGCGATAGCGAGCCTGCAATGTTAAGAGGAACCGGTCTTCGACCGGGACATTTTTCTACCGAAAAATGTACAATTTTATCTTGAAGGGGGGTCTAGGGGGTGTTTTTCTAAGTTTGATGGAGGTCTAGGGAAGAAACTTAAAACAGTGAGATATAACAAACCTTTACTTATACTTAAACTTATACTTAAACAGTGAGATATAACAAACCTGTAATATCAATTAACCACTTGCGCGTTTCTGGCTATAAGGAAGTTGGAGCCGTAAGCATCGGTATTAAACAGAAATACAATAATACAGTAGATGTGTAATGGATATAACGTATGTTGAATTAAGTTGTATGTATTTATAAATGTTCTACAACCGCATTTTAGCTGGTAATTCTGCTAAATATCAATGTAAACGACTCCAACTTCCTTATAGGCTGAAACTCGATGTATTTATAAATGTTCTACAACGGCATTTTAGCTGGTAATTCTGCTAAATATCAATGTAAGCGACTCCAACTTCCTGATAGCCTGAAACTCGCAAGTGGTTAATTACGCGACTAAAAAGATCAACATTTAAAAGTATTGTTGTGATGATTATGACAACTTGGTATGTATCGGATGCAGGAATATTTTAATTGCATTTAGTCCCAATAATTATCGAGACAACAGTAACTGGTAAGCGATTCACTTCGGCGTCAGGTCAAATGAGACTAACTATGGTGTTGGGCACAATACACCACTTGCGAGTTTCGGTCTATAAGGAAGTTGGAGCTGTAGACATCGATCATTAAGGGGAGATCTCCACTTGAGGGATTTTGACCCCTTTCTCCCTCATGTTTAGCCCCATTGCTGTTGATATTATAAAACGTTTGCCCCATTAGTTTAGCGATTTTAAGAACTTTCACCCCATATTAAGACCTTTCGTGCCATTCAGGTGTCGATTTTATCCTGGCGAGCGATAGCAGGCCTGTAATTTAAGAGGAACCGGCCTTCGGCCGGGACATTTTTCTACCGAAAAATGTACGAATTTATCTTGAAAGGGACTGAAAGGGGTGTAATTTTATGCTTGATGGAGGTCTAGGGAACACACTAAATACCTCCCCTTAACAGAATGATCACCTAAATTGCGGTTGTAGTTATTGTATGAAGACATAAAACCCAATTCAACCTACTGTTTTATCCATCAGAAACCCACACGATTATTGTATTTCTGTTTACTATCGATGTTTGCGGCTCCAACTTATTCCTTATAGCCTGAAACTCGCAAGTGGTCAATTGTCAGGACAAAGCAAAGGGTAGTGTGATTTTGAATAAGATACTCTCATGGATTTTAATTGTATGTTTCTATGTTATTGGGTGATGACAAATAATATCCCCACTCTTACAAAGCACCTGTAGCGTATAGCGTACCGCAGCAAGTAACTCAGCGGCTTGGTTTATCTTTCTCTCCTTTTCTCTCTTTCCCTGGCTTGTATCCATTCGGCCCCATTCAGCCAACTGTTTTAAGACGTTCATCCCCATCCAGGTGTCGATTTCTTCCCGGCGAGCGATAGCGAGCCAGCATTGTTTGGAGAAATCCGGCTTCGCCGGAGACATTTTTCTATCGAAAAATGTACAAATTTAGCTTGCTGTCAAAACAAAAATATATATATGCTGTCTCGCTACAGCTCGCCAGGATAATATTGACACCTGGATGGGGGTAAACGTCTTAAACCAGTAGGCTGAATGGGGCCGAATGGATACAAGCCAAAGAGAGCGGGAGAGAAAGGTAAAAAAAGCGAGGTGGGCCCCCTTAACCTCAGTAGACCTCTACCTTTATACTAACACTAAGTATGGTTAACCCTCTCCGACATATGACGCGATTTTGAGCCTATTGGGGATACTTTAAAGCCTTTGTTACCATCAGGGGTATTTAGAAACCTTTAGTTTAGTTACTTCAACCTCTGCAGTTGTCTTTGAGTTAGCTGTGGGCAGAAAACTAATTTTGGAGAGGTAATTATAAAGAGTGAGAGAACTCTATTTCTTATTGCGAATCTGGCAACCTCTGCGTCATAAATGCGGGAAAGGGTTAATCAAAGGGAGTTTGCACGAAACTACTTAAGAATACGGTTCCCAAAGTGAGCAAAGCAATAATTACACGACTTTCGAATGTGTTGTTGGTTCTTCAATTTCATTCAACAGCAATTGCAAGCTCTGTCCAATACGATGCTTACATTTTATTTAACCCCTTTAATCCCAGCGACGACTTACAGCCATCAGTAAAAAAGTGACCCACCAGTACCAGCCACAGCTCTCTGCCGTCAGTAATATACGATGTTTGTACAATCGGGGGTATTAAGGGGAGATCTCCACTTGAGGGATTTTTTTCTGGCCCCCTTTCTCCCTCATGTTTAGCCCCATTGCTTTTGATATTATAAAACGTTTGCCCCATTAGTTTAGCAATTTTAAGAACTTTCACCCCATATTAAGACCTTTCGTGCAATTCAGGTGTCGATTTTATCCTGGCGAGCGATAGCGAGCCTGTAATTTAAGAGGAACCGGCCTTTGGCCGGGAAATTTTTCTACCGAAAAATGTACAAATTTATCTTGAAAGGGACTGAAGGGGGTGTAATTTTAAGCTTGATGGAGGTCTAGGGAACAAACTAAATACCTTCCCTTAACCTGTATAAGGTGGAAGTGCAGGGGCTTGTACCATCTGAGCGAGAACATTTTCAGCATGCATTCCAGTAAACAGGTATTCTCACTAATATAAGGTATCCACTCCAAATAACATGTGTAGCGGTGTATTATATATATATATATATATATACATGTGTAGCGGTGTATTATATATATATCTATTATAGGTACGAGAGGTTGTTATCGGGGGGGGGGGGGGGGGTGTCACCGTTTTTTTTTTTTACCTTTCTCTCCTTTTTTTCTCTTTCTCTGGCTTGTATCCATTCAGCCCCATTCAGCCGACTGTTTTAAGACGTTTATCTCCATCCAGGTGTCGATTTCTTCCTGGTGAGCGATAGCGAGCCAGCATTGTATGCAGAAATTTTTCTATCGAAAAATGTACAAATTTAGCTTGCTGTAAAACAAAAATACATATATGCTGGCTCGCTACCGCTCGCCAGGAAAATAGTGACACCTGGATGGGGGGGTAAACGTCTTAAAACAGTAGGCTGAATGGGGCCGAATGGATAAAAGTCAAAGAGAAATGGAGAGAAAGAGAGAAAAAGCGAGGTGGGCTCCCTTAATGCGAGGTGGGCTCCCTTAAAGCGAGGTGGGCTCCCTTAATGCGAGGTGGGCTCCCTTAATGCGAGGTGGGCTCCCTTAATGCGAGGTGGGCTCCCTTAATGCGAGGTGGGCTTCCTTAATGTTATACTGATGGCATTCAGTAAACAGATCTTGGATAACTGCCCACATATGATATCCTTTATGGTTAAGGGGAGGTTTTTAGTTAGTTCCCTAGACCTCCATCAAGCTTAAAATTACACCCTCTAGGCCCCCTTTCAAGATAAATGTGTACATTTTTCGGTAGAAAAATTTCCCGGCCAAAGGCCGGTTCCTCTTAAAATACAGGCTCGCTATCGCTCGCCAGGAAAACATCGACACCTAAATTGCATGAAAGGTCTTAAAATTGACAGAAATGGGGCGAAAGTTCTTAATTATGGTGCGAATGTCTTAAAATATCAAAAGCAATGGGGCTAAACATGAGAGAGAAAGGGGTCCAGAAAAAAATCCCTCAAGTGGATATCTCCCCTTAGGGGGGGGTCACCAGCTTTTTTTGTTTATCTTTCTCTCCTTTTCTCTCTTTCTCTGGCTTGTTTCCATTTGGCCCCATTCAGCCAACTGTTTTAAGACGTTTATCCCCATCTAGGTGTCCATTTCTTCCTGGAAAGCGATAGCGAGCCAGCATTGTATGGAGAAATCCGGCTTTGCCGGAGATATTTTTCTTTCGAATAATGCACAAATTTAGCTTGCTGTAAAACAAAAATACATATATGCTGGCTCGCTACCGCTCGCCAGGAAAATATTGCCACCTGGATGGGGGTAAACGTCTTAAAACAATAGGCTGAATGGGGCCGAATGGATACAAGTCAAAGAGAAATGGAGAGAAAAGAGAGAACAGGCGAGGTGGGCTCCCTTAACTTTTTGTTTTCGAACCTTCACTGACTTTGACATTAATCTTTGAGTTTATCCATCATTTTGGTGTGATGCTTTCAATGTTGACATCTTTCATCCGACTATCACTAAGTGCCTCCTCCCATAAGGTACCGGTAACATGTTTGTATCTAAACAACAAAATCTAACTTAACTTAAATTGATTTGCAAGTAATTTCACATGGTTCGATTATACAAATGCTGTGGAAAAAAACCCGATAAATTTTCACTTTCTTATTTTCACTTTAAACATTCCTCCTCACATGGTATCCTTATCCCTTAACCCCTTCTGTACCGGTGGCGTCTTTTAAACTTCATGCTAGGTATATTTAGACGATTTTGTGCAGTTTAAGAAGGATCTGTGGTGGTAAAAGGGTTAAGTGAGATAGTTCGAAGCCTGTTAATTGCTGGAGGCCCTTTTTAAACTGAATAAAATCATTAATAGTAGCCAGAATAAAGTTAGAAAGACGTCGCCGGTACAGAAGGGGTTAATGTTTATGAAATGTTGTGTTTAGAGTTCCAAAAATGCAGAACAAGGTATATAAATCTCCAAGGTATGCCTTCAATAGGATCTCTAGCGTGGACAAACCAGCGAATCTGTCGCCCTTGCTGCTCCTGTCATAACGGGTTGGTTTTAAGTATATATTGTTGTTGTTGTTGTTGTTGTTGTTCCCCAAGCTGCCTGGCCGAACAGCCCCGAGCAAGGCCAAGGCCATAACCGAGCGCCCCCACAGAACCCTCCCTGCCGACCACAATAAAGCCTGGGTGACCGAAGCCACTCCATGGCGGGGAGCTGAGGAGGGTGCGGAAACGCCCGGGAAACCAAAGCCCCACCCAGGGCCCTGTGCCCCTCAGCAATTATGAAGAGAAAGTTGAGGGGCAAAGAATAATGTGATTTAAGTATGTTATGTGAAGTCACTTCTTAGACAGCTAAAAAGGGTAGTGCTTAAGTTATTTGTGCCATTGTAACTTTAACTGGGCTTTCACCAGGGCGAATATTATATAACGGAACATGTGTTGCCTTCCCGGAAACATGAGGATATCATAGTCAAGAACGGCATCATTGCAGAGACTCTAACAAGGAACACAAAGACATCAGGAAGTGACGTTTTAAAGGCAACACTTCCGCCATCCAACGGAACTGAACTGAATACATTTAATTCAACTTCAATAAACATTGTTATATTTCAATAAACAAAATTGTTATACTATATAATTATCTGTAAACAGTAAGATTGTTTACGCTAACAAAAACGATAATTTAAGTTATTTTAATGATGAAAGCTGCTCTACTGCATATGCCATGGCAAGAAAATATGAATAATATTAATATGTGTATTTAACATATATGCAATTTGGATCATAATAAACAGAAAGCATTAACAAGAATATGTATACTATTAGCTATATATATATAGTGACCAGTAATTATAACTATGTAATTAACTAAATGTGTACAAATGTATATGAGGAGATGTAATTAGTGTGACCTCCCCTGCAGGCCAGGACTCGGGGTATAATTGCTTCTCTGGGAATAATAATGACGAACAGGGAATTCAACTTAGCTTAAGGGGGTACGAGTGCTTGTTTTTTGTGGACCCCTTTTCTCCCTCGTGTTTAGCCCCATTAATTTTGAGATTTTAAGACGGTCGGCCCATTATTTTGGCGATTTTAATACCTTTCGCTTCATTTCGTTGTCAATTTTATGACCTTTCGTGCAAATTTGGTGTCGATCTTTTCCTGGCGAGCGAGAGCAAGCCTGTAATTCTAAGAGGAACCGGCCTACGGCCGGGAAATTTTTCTACCGAAAAATGTACAAATTTATCTTGAAGGGGGGTCTAGGGGGTGTGTTTCTAAGCTTGATGGAGGTCTAGCGAGGAAACTCAAAAATAAAATAAATAAATAAATATATAGACCAAAAACCAAGCACTACCCCCTTAACGAAATTCAACTTAGCTTAATGTAATTCAACTTAGCTTAATGTAATTCAACTTAGCTTAATGTAATTCAACTTAGCTTAATGTAATTCAACTTAGCTTAATGTAATTCAACTTAGCTTAATGTAATTGCTTCTCTAGGAATAATAATGACGGAAAGGTAATCCAACTTAGCTTAAGGAGGGTGACCTGCTTTTTTGTATTTCTGTCCTTTTCTCTCTTTCTCTGGCTTGTATCCATTCGGCCCCATTCAGCCAACTATTTTAAGACGTTTATCCCCATCTAGGTGTCGATTTCTTCCTGGCGAGCGATAGCGAGCCAGCATTATATGAAGAAATCCGGCTTCGCCGGAGAAATTTTTCTATCGAAAAATGTACAAATTTAGCCTGTCAAACAAAAATAAAAAATATGCTGGCTCGCTACCGCTCACCAGTAAAAAATTGACACCTGGATGGGGATAAACGTCTTAAAACAGTTGGCTGAATGGGGCCAAATGGATACAAGCCAGAGAAAGCTAGAAAAGGACAGAACCAAAACAGGTCACCCGCCTTAATTTGAAGTCATTATCACGGCAGGTATTGTATTGCATATTATTATTATTATTATTATTATTATTATTATTATTATTATTATTATTTAACACACGCTGCACATCATCTCTCAGGTTGTATCCCCTGGACTCCTATAGGGCCTTCCTTAGCCGAGTAGAATTATTAACCCTCTCCGACATATGACGCGATTTTTGAGCCTATTGGGGATACTTTAAAGCCTTTGTTATGCATTATGAGTAGAATGGTTAACAGTATCTATCTATCTATCTATCTATCTATATGCTCAGGTAGTATTATAAAAGCTGTGAAGGGGTGCGGTCGGCCTGCAGACAAGTTGAGTCCAGCATTTGCTATAATTGGATGTATTTAAATAACTTAAGGTGAGGTTTTTAGTTGATTCCCTAGACTTCCATCAAGCTTAAAATTACTCCCCCTTGACCCCCTTTTCAAGATAAATTTGTACATTTTTCGGTAGAAAAATTTCCCGGCCGAAGGCCGATGCCCCTTAAATTACAGGCTCGCTATCGCTCGCCAAGAAAAAATCGACACCTAAATGGCACGAATGGTCTTAAAATTGACAGAAATGGGGCGAGGGTTCTTAAAATCGCCAAACTAATGGGGCAAGCGTCTTTAAATCTCACAAGCAATGGGGCTAAACATGAGGGAGAAAGAGGTTCAGAAAAAAATCCTCCAGGTGGAAATCTCCCCTTAAGATATTTAGTTTGTTGTGTTCTTATCCTGATGATGTCTTGTAGACAAAAAATAGAAAGGAAAAGAAAGAATGATGTTATATACTGTAGGTAGCGCCAACCAACTTGACAATAAGCTTGATCCATGACCTCTTCGTAGCTCAAAAGGGACTAGAGCAAACTGGCTGTAAATATCCACACCTATTACCTGGTGGACTCTTCCCAAATGAGAGGAATTTCAGCCCGATTGCTTTCATGCATTTTGAGTTATAAGAAGTTAAGGGGTCAAGAATATCCACACCTATTACCTGGTGGACTCTTCCCAAATGAGAGGAATTTCAGCCCGATTGCTTTCATGCATTTTGAGTTAGAAGAAGTTAAGGGGTCAAGAATATCCACACCTATTACCTGGTGGACTCTTCCCAAATGAGAGGAATTTCAGCCCGATTGTTTTCATGCATTTTGAGTTCTAAGAAGTTAAGGGGTCAAGAATATCCACACCTATTACCTGGTGGACTCTTCCCAAGTGTCAAGTTCGTTGGCGCTACCCATAGTGATGCCCCAATTCCTGCTCTTTCTCCTAACACTGAGAACATCAAGGAACATACCTGTACAGTCGCGCTAATAAGTCATGTCCCAGCAGTCATTACGTTTGGCTTGCTCTGTGCTGTATTAATGTCTGTCAGATGTTGAATAGGGTGGGTAAGTGTTGGAACGTGTTTGTATATTTCACTCGATATGAAGAAATGAAGCTTAGACATTGCTGATACCAATTATTGATCAAAACATACTTGGTGCCGAGACATCACTTATTAGCGCGACTGTACCACGAGTATTAAAATAATGATGATGTTATTATCCACTTCGCTCATGTCTTAAGGGGAGATGGGTCATTTTTCTAGATCCCCTTCTCCCTCATGTTTCACCTCATTAGTTTTCAGATTTTAAGATGTTTGTCGATTTTAAGACCTTCCGCCCCATTTCCTTGTCAATATTAAGACCTTTCGTGCTATTTAGGTGTCGATATTTTTTCTTCTGGCGAACGATAGTGAGCCTGTAATTTTGGAAGACCCGGCCTTCGGCCGTGACATTTTTCTACCGAAAAATGTACAAATTAATCTCGAAGGGGAATTTAATGGATTTTTTTTTTTTTTTTTTTTTTTTTTTTTTTTTTTAAAGTTTGATGGAGGTCTAGGGAGGAAACTAAAAAATAAATGAATATCTAAATAAATGTACCCCCAAAAATAACCACTGTCCCCTTAACATAACTAGGGCTTGTCTAAGAATTATTATAGAAACAAATCACTGCACATCGATGTTTTTATCAATACTGTAAATAAATGTGATAGAATATTGATTGTCCTGTGTTGTAATTATTCGCCTTTAATAGTTACATATAGTTTATTCATTATTACTCAGGAAGGGTTGGAGCAAACAAGCTAAATTTTTCCACACCTCTTACTCTTGTGAGGTTATGACAACACTATTGTTTTCCAGACGTAGGCCTACAGGTACATCCAAATACATTATGTCTGTAACCAACCTATGTATACTAGTATATACAGTATACCTGAAGTATATCTGGACCTATTTTGCCTTGCCATTATTTCTCCCGACTTTCAATTCAGATTAGGAGGGACGTATTTTCTAACACCTTTATTATTCATCGGATCTCCTTGATATTTTAACACTAACCTAATAAATTGATTTGCGGCACTTTTGTTCTATGACCCTTTTTGCTAGTACGACTAGAAATACGAGTATAAAGGTGTCATAGAGTCTCCACTGCCCTCCCTCGATGGAGGTCGGTGGTGAGCCTGTCCCAGCATACCTGGTTGGGTAGTTTGCTGGGGTATAAGGCATATCCTTATACTATTATGGAGTAATATCTTGCTTTCTGATGTTATTGGGGACAGATTAAGGGCCGTATATGGGTATAGTGTATGTGGGTAGTGACTAAAGTGGTGTATTAAGTGGTTCCATTAGGTGTGGGTGAACTCTCCTATCTGGTAATGGATTAGCCTATGGTCCTGGACTCCTGGTGTGAGGCCGGGTTTGAACAGACAGACACTGTATTCTAGGCTGTGATAGTGAGAACACCAGCTCCCGTCGTGTGCCCCTGGATTTAACACCCTAACATCATACCAGGATATTATACTGCCACGGATATCTTGGCGATCTGTCACCGGCCTGAAGCTGAGTTTTTTTTTTTTTCGTAACCCTTTATTAATTAACCCCTTCAGGTGCTACCATATGTTTTCTTCGTTGCGTAACTGCTTTAATTACTTGCGTAATCATTTTAATAATTAGGATAAATATAATTATTGTAACATTACCAAATTAATGAGATATAAATACAGGTTTACCCGCTACAGCCTACACAGGATTATACCGGTAGGAGTCTGTGACCAGAGTGATTGTTTTTTGGGGTTATGATCTGAATTTATCCTCGTTGGGACGGAGTAGTATCTCTGTCCGTTTGGCTGGACGATCAAAATACAGCAGCGGCCTGAAAGTATAGCGGGAATCCTACCCCGATTGTACGTGTAGTAGTCGATTCACGGTCGGGGATACTGGGAGGAATAAATTGACTACACCGGTATCCGGGGACTGTTGGCAACAACCTTCCGATAGGGTAACCTCACTAGAGTGAACAATTTCCTACCAGAACCCGGTGATTGTATTATATTGTAGAGATTAATTAATATTAAGTAATTTAGTATCTGCGTGGATCAGATGTTTGCAGTAAGACAGTTATGCGAGAAGTATTTAGAGAAGCATAAGGAGATATTTTGGGCTTTTATGGACTTGGAAAAAGCGTATGATCGTGTGGACCGTGAAGCAATGTGGAAGGTGTTAAGGATTTATGAAATAGGAGGAAATTTGTTAGAAGCAGTTAAGAGTTTTTATGTAGGGAGCAGAGCATGTGTGAGAGTAGGAAATGGTGAGTTGAGTGAATGGTTTGAGGTAAAGGTAGGTTTGCGACAGGGTTGTGTAATGTCACCATGGCTGTTTAATATGTTTATGGATGGTGTGGTGAGGGAGGTGAAAAGGAGAACTATGGGAAGAGGATTGGGTTTAGTAGGAAAGAATGGTAGAGATTGGGAGTTGAATCAGTTGCTGTTCGCTGATGACACAGCATTGGTGGCGGATTCTGATGAGAAACTGCAGCGGGTAGTCAAAGAGTTTGGTGTGGTTTGTGGAAGGAGGAAACTGAAGGTGAACGTCAATAAAAGTAAAGTAATGGTGTGTAATAGGGGAGAGCATAGGGTGAATCTAGATGTGAGGCTGGATGGGGAAATATTGGAACAAGTAGAATGTTTTAAATATCTAGGAGGAACGATAAGCAGGAGTGGAGGTAAAACAGAGTGTGTGAAGGAAGGAAGGTTTTCGGAGCAATGGGAAGTATGTGGAAGACGAGAAATCTCGGAGTGAAAGTAAAAAGTGCACTGTATCAAGGAATTGTTGTGCCAACAGTGATGTATGGGGCTGAGACATGGGCTCTGAAGAAAAAGGAGAAAAGAGGGCTGGATGTGGTGGAGATGAGCTGCTTGAGGAGTATGTGTGGAGTTACTCGTAGAGACAGATTGAGGAATGAAGAGATACGTAGGAGAGTGGGGCAGCAAGAACATTTGTCAGCCAGAGTGGACAGAAGGGTGCTGAGCTGGTATGGTCATGTTGAACGAATGGGAGATGAAAGGCTTACAAAGAGAATATGTGAGTCAGGTACAAGGGGAGATAGAAGGGCAGGAAGACCCCCATTGAGATGGAGAGACTGTGTAAGAAAGGCTTTGGATGATAGAGGAATGACTATAGATCAGGCAGGGGAAGTGGTAGTGGACAGGAGTGAATGGAGAATGCTTGTGAATAGTTGAGTGAACACGTGGTCATTTGGAGTAAGGGGTCGGGCGCAAGTTGGACTAGATAATAGTCCATCAGGCGCCTGGCCCGGGGAGACGATTAATATGAAGGGTGTGCCTGGAAGTGGGTAAAATTCTAGTTTCACGTACACAGCGACAAAAGGGAGGCGCCGTTGTAAAGGCATAGCTTCCCGACCAACTATGAGGATCAGGGAAATTGCTGGGTAAAAGACGTAATATAATGATAATAAACTACATTAACGACATTAGCCTAACCTAACAACCTTACCTAACCTAACCTAGTATTATGTAATAGCTATGGTGCCGCATATGGGGAGAAAATATTATTTTTGTTTACAGTTGGTATAATTCCTTATAATGCATTTCCGCCGCTTTGGACATATATAGGAATTAAGTATGGTATATGACAACTCTAAAGTAGCCATAGAAATTTATGAGTATGCTGTGAAAGCGAAACTAGAATTAAACCTGGAAGGGTGGTGGGAGGGCTTGTGGCTTTGGATCCGCTGCATGTCTGCCTGCCGAGATCGGAACCTCTCCGGGTGGTCAGGGGCCGGGGGAGTGCTGGAGCGACCTTGGTAACCCTGGTCTCTGGGTCTTCTCCTGGGTGACCTGGATGTGTGAGAGTTTGTGTTTTTTATCTGTGTTTATTTTTTGTTTTATGTTGTTTTTGTGTTTTCCCTGTTCTTGCTCTGTCTTGAGTCGGCTACCCCCAAAATGGGGATTGGGCCTGAGCATATAGATAGATAGATAGATAGAATTTAGTACTGTATAAGATTACCTTGATCAAGTTAATTTAGTTATAAAACCTTGTAGAAATAAGTTTAGAAGAACTGTAAAGAGGATCAGTTTAAATATTCCCGCGACCGCGTACGCGATCCACCGTTTGCTTTAGGGTCGTTAATTTCTTGATATGTTCACTAAATCGTTGTGAAACGATGTTTACCTTGATCATTATATAATTTAAATGCTGATTATTATTTATATGATTTCGTGAAAAGGGAATGAACCCTCGGTAACAAATTTGTGTATAGTTAACTTAGGGGTCTGAATTAAAATCCCGACCACAGGCTAGACCCAGATTCACTAACGGTCGTACGATCCGAAAACTCCCTTACAGTTCCCTTACGTCTCAACGCTGGTATTCACGAAGCGTCGTAGCGGCCATCTTTGATCGTAGGAAGCCCCTAAAATCCCCTTTCGCAAAGGGTGGTCCAAACCACCCTTACATGAATTTGACCCGGATATAGGTACACAAATATCGATAACACAACCCGCGACCATAACAAATTCGTCTGCAGTATAGCTCTTTATGACACACTAAGTCATTATTGAGGCAATAATAGCGCAATATGATTGTTAACTTGTGTTTACAACACCATTAAGGCATTTAATACAAAGTATGAATATATTTGTATCCTTAATGTCTTATGACAGGCCGAATTAAGCTATGAATAGCCTACATATGCCAGCCTAGACCTAGTCAAGGTTAATTGATGCACAAATGCATGTGCTGCGACAACACGTAGCCAACCATTAGTAGATTTTAACCCTCATTTATTGCGGAAATGTTTTATTCCAACTCCCCACCACCTCTGAGTTAGATTAGGGTAGCCTATTCCTCAACAAATTTGAAAGTATCACAGGAACAAAATGATGAAAAGAATTACCCTAGGCCTAGCCTAAAAAATAAATAAATAATAAACGCTGTGTGAATAATTTTGTTTAGCCTAGCCTAGGCTATAACCTAGGTTTATTTTGAAAAAGTTAGGGCTATTTAGGCTAGACAAGTTAGGCCTATGTATGGTATTTTGGTTAGGCTAGCAATGCCTAGCTGGGTTAGATTAGGGTAGCCTATTTCCTCAACAAATTTGAAAGTATCACAGGAACAAAATGATGAAAAGAATTACCCTAGGCCTAGCCTAAAAAATAAATAAATAATAAACGCTGTGTGAATAATTTTGTTTAGCCTAGCCTAGGCTATAACCTAGGTTTATTTTGAAAAAGTTAGGGCTATTTAGGCTAGACAAGTTAGGCCTATGTATGGTATTTTGGTTAGGCTAGCAATGCCTAGCTGGGTTAGATTAGGGTAGCCTATTTCCTCAACAAATTTGAAAGTATCACAGGAACAAAATGATGAAAAGAATTACCCTAGGCCTAGCCTAAAAAATAAATAAATAATAAACGCTGTGTGAATAATTTTGTTTAGCCTAGCCTAGGCTATAACCTAGGTTTATTTTGAAAAAGTTAGGGCTATTTAGGCTAGACAAGTTAGGCCTATGTATGGTATTTTGGTTAGGCTAGCAATGCCTAGCTGGGTTAGATTAGGGTAGCCTATTTCCTCAACAAATTTGAAAGTATCACAGGAACAAAATGATGAAAAGAATTACCCTAGGCCTAGCCTAAAAAATAAATAAATAATAAACGCTGTGTGAATAATTTTGTTTAGCCTAGCCTAGGCTATAACCTAGGTTTATTTTGAAAAAGTTAGGGCTATTTAGGCTAGAAAAGTTAGGCCTATGTATGGTATTTTGGTTAGGCTAGCAATGCCTAGCTGGGTTAGATTAGGGTAGCCTATTTCCTCAACAAATTTGAAAGTATCACAGGAACAAAATGATGAAAAGAATTACCCTAGGCCTAGCCTAAAAAAAAATAATAAACGCTGTGTGAATAATTTTGTTTAGCCTAGCCTAGGCTATAACCTAGGTTTATTTTGAAAAAGTTAGGGCTATTTAGGCTAGACAAGTTAGGCCTATGTATGGTATTTTGGTTAGGCTAGCAATGCCTAGCTGGGTTAGATTAGGGTAGCCTATTTCCTCAACAAATTTGAAAGTATCACAGGAACAAAATGATGAAAAGAATTACCCTAGGCCTAGCCTAAAAAATTAATAAATAATAAACGCTGTGTGAATATTTTTTTTTAGCCTAGGCTATAACCTAGGTTTGTTTTGAAAAAGTTAGGGCTATTTAGGCTAGACAAGTTAGGCCTAGGCTATGTATGGTATTTTGGTTAGGCTAGCAATGCCTAGCTGGGTTAGATTAGGGTGGCCTATTTCCTTAACAAATTTGAAAGTATCCCAGGAAAAAAAATTATGAAAAGAATTACCCTAGGCATAGTCTAAACAAAAAATAATAGGCTAGCCTATATGGTGTTGTGAATATTTTTTAGCCTAGCCTAGGATATAATCTAGGTTTATTTTGAAAAAGTTAGGGCTATTTAGGCTATAAAAGTTAGGCCTACGTATGGTATTTTGGTTAGGCTAGCAATGCCTAGCTTGGTGTAGCCTAAGCATGGTAAAGTAGAAGCCTAACAGGTTAAGATGGTGTTTGCAGGCATACCGTCCTCATTGTTAACTAGCTGTTATTAGTTCCATGCTGGTAATATATTTGATGATGGCAATAAGTCATGGGAGGTGAGGGGGACAAAGCCCCCCTCAACCTATCATTATTTCCCATGGCCAACTGTTGGATAATAGATTGAGGAGGCCTATGCTAGGCCTATTTTGAAAAGGTAGATAGGCCTTGAGGTGTTGTGAATACAAACAAATTACCCTAGGCCTAGGCCTATTTTGAAAAATTAGGCCTAGGCTAAGTCTGGCATTTTGGCTTGGCTAGAACTGCCTGTGTAGGCATAGACATAGTAAAGTCTGGCATTTTGGTTTGGCTCGCCCTGTCTAGGTGTAGACATGGTAAAGTAGAACAATATACTGTGGTTAAGGTATAAATAATACACTCCCAACTAGCCTAACATATGATTATCAATGATCAATCCGTCGAAAATCCTTTAACTTGGGCCACTAACAGGCTTCCCTGTAGCCTAGCTAGGCTAATTTCTTATGATCAATTCACAAGATACTCTATTCTTCTTCCTGCTGGCTGTGGTGGATCGAATTAGCCATGCTAAACAATGACAAGCTCATAAATTAAAGTATATTAGGTTCTTCTTGGCGCTTCAGTCATGTGGGTGACATATTGTTTATTTACAAAGGCCAAGCGCCTGATTGGTCAAGAGAAGCTTCGGTGAAAATAACCGAAAGGGAGCCGTAAGGGAGCTCAACGATGCGTTCGTGAATACACCTTCCGCACTCCCTTAGGAACGATCGTAGGTTGCTGTACGACATCGCACGCTACGACCGTTAGTGAATCTGGGATCTCTTTAACAACCTGGAACTACCAACAAGGGTCTTGTGACCTCTCGCTTCGCTCCCTGTGTCCGGCCTGGAGTTTAGGAACCTTTAACTCCCTGCTTACCAACCTACCATAGTCGGGATCCTCTGAACAACGCCAGGACCCCAGTGATAGGTAAGTCGGTTGATATATATGGCCATTTATACAATGTCTAGCTAGGGGTTTCTGAGAGATAGGCAATACCATCTTTATATATCATCCAGGTAACCGATCTATTTATATTTATTCCTTCCATTTTCTTTATTTAATTTTGATTAGTGTGGTAAGGGACAGAATTATTCATAGAAATCCCCCACAGATACGGTACGATTTTAGTTTCTGGACACCTATTTGACAGGTACCACCGAGGATTTAATACATATTTTGTTTCGGTTTCCACGCATCCAACACAAAGCTACACCTTTTTCTGGTCCGGTAATAGTATTGAAAACGATATAATAACTTTTTAAATGTGGTTTTCGACGAGAATAAAACTGCGGGCCAGGACCCAGATTCACTAACGGTCGTACGATCCGAAAACTCCCTTACCGTTCCCTTACGTCTCAACGCTGGTATTCACGAAGCGTCGTAGCGGCCATCTTTGATCGTAGGAAGGCCCTAAAATCCCCTTTCGCAAAGGGTGGTCCAGACCACCCTTACATGAATTTGACCCGGATATAGGTACACAAATATCGATAACACAACCCGCGACCATAACAAATTCGTCTGCAGTATAGCTCTTTATGACACACTAAGTCATTATTGAGGCAATAATAGCGCAATATAATTGTTAACTTGTGTTTACAACACCATTAATGCATTTAATACAAAGTATGAATACATTTGTATCCTTAATGTGTTATGACAGGCCGAATTAAGCTATGAATAGCCAGCCTAGACCTAGTCAAGGTTAATTGATGCACAAATGCATGTGCTGCGACAACACGTAGCCTACCATTAGTAGATTTTAATCCTCATTTATTGCGGAAGTTTTATTCCAACTCCCCACCACCTCTGAGTTAGATTAGGGTAGCCTATTCCTCAACAAATTTGAAAGTATCACAGGAACAAAATGATGAAAAGAATTACCCTAGGCCTAGCCTAAAAAATGAATAAATAATAAACGCTGTGTGAATAATTTTGTTTAGCCTAGCCTAGGCTATAACCTAGGTTTATTTTGAAAAGTTAGGGCTATTTAGGCTAGACAAGTTAGGCCTATGTATGGTATTTTGGTTAGGCTAGCAATGCCTAGCTGGGTTTGATTAGGGTAGCCTATTTCCTCAACAAATTTGAAATTATCACAGGAAAAACATTATGAAAAGAATTACCCTAGGCATAGTCTAAACAACAAATAATAGACTAGCCTATATGGTGGTGTGAATATTTTTGTTTAGCCTAGCCTAGGATATAACCTACGTTTATTTTGAAAAAGTTAGGGCTATTTAGGCTAGAAAAGTTAGGCCTACGTATGGTATTTTGGTTAGGCTAGCAATGCCTAGCTTGGTGTAGCCTAAGCATGGTAAAGTAGAAGCCTAGCAGGTTAAGATGGTGGTTGCAGGCGTACCGTCCTCATTGTTAACTAGCTGTTATTAGTCCCATGCTGGTAATATATTTGATGATGGCAATAAGTCATGGGAGGTGAGGGGGACAAAGCCCCCTCAACCTATCATTATTTCACATGGCCAACTGTTGGATAATAGATTGAGGAGGCCTATTTTGAAAAGGTAGATAGGCCTTGAGGTGTTGTGAATACAAAAAAAATACCCCAGGCCAAGTCTGGCATTTTGGCTTGGCTAGAACTGCCTGTGTAGGCATAGACATAGTAAAGTCAGGCATTTTGGTTTGGCTCGCCCTGTCTAGGTGTAGACATGGTAAAGTAGAACAATATACTGTGGTTAAGGTATAAATAATACACTCCCAACTAGCCTAACATATGATTATCAATGATCAATCCGTCGAAAATCCTTTAACTTGGGCCACTAACAGACTTCCCTGTAGCCTAGCTAGGCTAATTTCTTATCATCAATTCACAAGATACTCTATTCTTCTTCCTGCTGGCTGTGGTGGATCGAATTAGCCATGCTAAACAATGACAAGCTCATAAATTAAAGTATATTAGGTTCTTCTTGGCGCTTCGGTCATATGGGTGACATATTGTTTATTTACAAAGGCCAAGCGCCTGATTGGTCAAGAGAAGCCTTGGTGAAAATAACCGAAAGGGAGCCGTAAGGGAGCTCAACGATGCGTTCGTGAATACACCTTCCGCACTCCCTTAGGAACGATCGTAGGTTGCTGTACGACATCGTACGCTACGACCGTTAGTGAATCTGGGTCCAGGGTCCTTCTCTCACAGATTTGTGACAGACTTTATAGGCTACCAACCCTTCAGGATTATTATGACAGCATAAGTTAGTTAATTAGTTAGTTAAAAATAGGACTTCAGAGGCTATCAACCCTTCTGGATTATTAACCCTTTCACGCACATATGACGCAGAGGTTGCCAGATTAGCAATAAGAAATAGTTCTCTCACTCTTATAATTACCTCTCCAAAATTAGTTTTCTGCCCACAGCTAACTCAAAGACAGCTGCAGAGGTTGAAGTAACTAAACTAAAGGTTTCTAAATACCCCTGATGGTAACAAAGGCTTTAAAGTATCCCCAATAGGCTCAAAATCGCGTCATATGTTGGAGAGGGTTAAGCCAGCACAGGACCGGATCGAGCCCCTTTTTCGAGAACTCTAATTCCTTACCTACCATAGAAGAGTACAGTTACCTGTATTATAAATTGTAAAACTTGCAAAATAAACTGTCAATATACAGGAGACGCAACAATATAGGTAACAAATGTCTAATGGTAGTTTTGAGTTCCTATACGCTTCATTTCTATATACTTTTTATCCCCGGGAAAAAAATAATATAGTTGGGGGGGGGGGGGTCATTAACCTAACCTAACCTAACAGCCCCCAAATACATTTAGGTTAGGTTAGGTTAGGTTAGGCTTTTTGGTTAGGTTAATGGAAAAAAAAAATCTCAAGATTTTTTTTTTTTTTTTTTTTTTCGAAACTTCAATAAAGTGCTCCTCCTTTAGGGGAGATGGGTCGGTTTTTGGTCCCCTTTCTCCCTCGTGTTAAGGCCCATTTGTTTTGAGATTATACGACGTTCGGCCCATTAGCTTGTGGATTTTAACACCTTTCGGCCCATTTCGTTGTCAGTTTTAAGACCTTTTGTGCCATTTAGGTGTCGATTTATTCCTAGCGAGCGATAGCGATCCTGGTATATTAAGAGGAAATCGGTCTTTGACCTGGACATTTTTCTATCGAAAAATTTACAAATTTATCTTGATGGGGGGTCTAACGGGTGTTTTTCTAAGCTTGATGGAGGTCTAGCGAGGAAACTTAAGATATAAATGAATAAATATACCAAAAAAACGGCCACTACTAGCCCCTTAATCTGAATAATATTTTGTGTAGCACTTTTCTCGGTCAATATACAGGAGGCGCTACAATATAGGTAGCAAAATTATAATGGTAGTTTTGGGTTCCTATCATCATATGCTTCATTTCTATATACTTTTTATCCTCGGGGAAACAAAAAAAAAATCTTGGGTTTTTTATTTTTTTATTGGAATTTTTTTTTTTTTTTTTTTTTTTTTTTTTTTTATTAACCTAACCAAAAAACCTAACCTAACCTAATCTAAATGTATTTGGGGGCTATTAGGTTAGGTTAGGTTAGGTTAGGTTAGGTTAATGACCAAACCCAAGAAAATAAAAAAAAAATCCCAAGATTTTTTTTTTTTTTTCCCGGGGATAAAAAGTATATAGAAATGAAGCATATGATGATAGGAACCCAAAACTACCATTATAATTTTGCTACCTATATTGTAGCGCCTCCTGTATATTGACCCATGGATTGTTTGTCACTCTAAGAATCATTCGGGTGTTCTTAAGGGACCCCACCTCGCTTTTTGTTTTTGTGTGTTTCTCTCCCTCTCTCTTTGGCTTGTATCCATTCGGCCCCATTCAGCCTACTGTTTTAAGACGTTTACCCCCATCCAGGTGTCAATATTTTCCTGGCGAGCGGTAGCGAGCCAGCATACATATATATACAGGGTGTTCCAGAAATATGTGCCGAAAATCAGGGGATGTATTCCTGACACATAATTGAATGTAAATTACGAAATGACCATATTGGCAATTCTCAATAGTTTTCGAGTTACAGCACCTCCGAGGTCTGCCAGGAATGTGTTTAAATCCAGGGATTGTACAAAATGTCTGAGACAGATGCGAAATTACTTAACGACCGTAAAGTAATACAGCACACAGCAAAGATGACATGTTTGTCAGGAATGTGCCGAAAGCTGTAGAATGTACAGTATGTGATAACCTGTACCTAAGTTAGTACTAAGAATCGTAATGATACGTTCGTGTGTGCAGTATCAGATACTGGAGAGAGAGAGAGAGAGAGAGAGATATCACCCTGTACGCGGTAACATACCATAAACGACCAAGGTTTTGCTTAGGTATTTTGTTAATGAATCACGTTGTCCTTGGTAAATGTTTCATTTACACGGAATTTTGAACATTTACTGTAAATGTTATTGTCATACTGGAAATACTGTTTTATTTTGTTAATAAATCACGTTGTCCTTGGTAAATGTTTCATTTACAAGGAATTCCCGGAGTAAAACATATTCAAGCAGACCTGTTAGGTGCTGTAACTCGACAACTATTGATATTTGCTTATATGGTCATTTAGTAATTTACATTAAATTATGTGTCAGGAATACATCCCCTGATTTTCGGCACATATTTCTGGAACACCCTGTATATATATATATATATATATATATATATATATATTTTTTTTTTTTTTTTTTTTTTTTTTTTTTACAGCAAGCTAAATTTGTACATTTTTCGATAGAAAAATGTCTCCGGCAAAGCCGGTTTTCTCCATACAATGCTGATAGATGGATAGACTCAGGAGGGCTATGGATAGATGGATAGATAGGCTATGGATAGATGGATAGATAGGCTATGGATAGATAGGCTATGGATAGATAGATGGATAGATAGACTCAGGAGGGCTATTGATCACCGATATGTGTGTTGCACGGCAGGTGTAGCAGGAGGAATCACAGAAAACGTCATTAAGGGAGATCTCCACTTGAGGGATTTTTTTCTTGACCCCTTTCTCCCTCATGTTTAGCCCCATTGCTTTTGATATTATAAAACGTTTGCCCCATTAGTTTAGCGATTTTAAGAACTTTCACCCCACATTAAGACCTTTCGTCCAATTCAGGTGTCGATTTTATCCTGGCGAGCGACAGCGAGCCTGTAATTTAAGAGGAACCGGCTTTCAGCCGGGACATTTTTCTACCGAAAAATGTACAAACTCATCTTGAAAGGGGGTCTAGGGGGTGTAATTTTAAGATTGATGGAATTCTAGGGAACGAACTAAAAACCTCCCCTTAAAGATGAAAGTTCGAAGGATAACATCGCTCTTGGTTATATTGACTCCTTGTGAACAGTCTTGTATGCTGTGTACAAAGGAAAACAAGCAACAACAGATATATTGATCATTCCGAGGCTTGTAACTAAACTCCTAACCCATGTGAAAAAGGGGAAACGATCGCCTACTAAACGAGACGAGACAGAGAAGGGGGTGGGGGAGCGCGAAAGTGGTCCGGACCCTATAGGAATTGGAACTTTAAATTTGGTTTCAGTTCAAGCTCTGTCTTGGGTCGGCCGCCCCCGTCTGTGGGGTGTGTGCCTGGGTATAAACATAAATACATACATGCATACAACTTATTCATGAACTAAATCACAGTTTTCTCCTATATTTAGGTTGTCAAAAGCTGAAATACCTGTTTACATATCACACACACACACACACACACTACATTAAAGATGTTGGCAAAACTTACAATAGAGTTTATTTACAATTAACCTAATTGAGGAAACAGTTGTATTCCTGGTCCTGATGATAAATATAATGATGCGCCAGGCATATTGATCAGTTATTTAGGAGTCGTACGTCACTTTTACCAGAAAGAATCATAGAAAACTTTATTAAAGATGAAAGTTTGAAGGGTAACATAGCTAGAAGTTATTTTTTTGTTTTCTTTGTGAAGATAGTATTGCTGGCACAATGTTTCCCATTAGCTAGCAAATGCTAAGAGAATGCTTTAGGCACCAGCCAAACAGGGCGGTACTCCGGGGGAGTGCTAGGTGGCTGATAAGGACAGCTGGAACTCCTGTTTCACCACCTGGCTTCCCTAGCTGATCCTTTCTGTGCCTCATCAATATTGAGGGCAACCCCAGCCTGCCCTCCAAAACACCTTCTCCTCCTACCAATTAATTATATAACAAACGCCTTACTTAAACACTAGCTATATATATACTGTATATATATATATATATATATATATATATATATATATATATATATATATATATATATATATATATATATATATTAAAAAATGAAATCACGACCCGGGGGGGGGGGGGGGAATGCTAAAATGCTCTGGACCACCACCTTCTACTCTTACTATAGTTTCTGCAACATTCGTGGCTTTTCCTCTAACTTCCACTCTGTGGAACACCACCTCTCCTTTGCCAACCCTGAACTTCTCTTCTCACCGAAACACAGTTGTCTGGGACTACTGACAGCAAGCCCTTCTCTGTATCCTCCTACTATTTCTATCCTCAGTTTCAAGCCAAAGGTGGATATTGCGTATACGGTACGTACACAACAATTTTGCTTTCTTTCGTGTTCCCAACTTTGATTCTTCTGAATTCTCAACTCTCTGGCTCAAGCTTTCTTGTCACTCTCAAACTAAATATTTCTACGCTGTTTATCTCTCCCCTAATTCTACTAACTATCCAAAATTCTTTTACTATCTAACTTCTAAAGTGGAACACATTCTATCCATTTCTCCTTTCGCAGAAATCTCCATCCTAGGATATTTCAACGTTCGCCACCGCCAATGGCTCTCCTCTCTTTCCACTGACCAACCTGGTGAACAAGCCTACATTTTTTCTATCCTAAATGACCTAGAGCAGCTGGTCCAGCAACCCACCCGTATCCCTGATCGATTCAGAGATCGGCCCAACATTCTTGATTTATTTCTAACCTCTAACCCTTCTGCTTATACTGTAAATCTTTTCTCTCCTTTGGGCTCCTCCAACCATATAACTTATCTATGTCACCTGTCCTATCTCTCTGGTATGGCCACCTGATCCTCCCAGCCGGCGGCGCTTGTGGCATTTTGGCGCGGCCGACTAAAAGGCTCTTCGGCAGTAGGCCTACTTCTTTGATTTCCCATGGAATGACTTTTGCTTTCGTGGCCGGGGACCCTCGGAGAGTGCTGAACACATTACCAAGGGAATCCTCTCGGGCATGGAAGCATACATTCCATTTTCTTTCTCTTAGACTAATGCAAACACATCATGGTTTACTCAGGCTTGTTCTACTGCTGTCCGCAATGAGGAGGAAGTATTCAAACAGTACTGTTGCCTTCAAACTCAAGACTCTCATTCTTCCTATGTTTCTGCCCGGAATCAAGCCAAATTTGTTCTTTTACTCGCCAAACATTCTTTCATCAATAATATATGCACTGAACTATCCAACTCTAACTCTTCCCAAGCCTTCTGGCATCTAGCCAAAAACCTCTCCAACAATTTTTCTTCTTCGTCTTTTCCTCCCCTTTTCCGCTCTGACGGCACTACCGTCACTTCTTCCTCTGACAAAGCTGAACTCTTCGCGGAAAAAACTCCACTTTGGATGATTCCGGTGCTATTCCTCCCTCTCCACCCCCCTCTATTCTACTTATACCTAACATCATAATCTCTAACAAGGATGTACTTTCCACCCTCTCTGGGCTTAATACTAAGAAGACGTACGAACCGGATACTCAAAAACTGTGCTTCCGTGCTGACTCCCTGCCAAGTCAAACTCTTCCGTCTCTGTCTCTCCGCTAACATCTTCCCTTCTTGCTAGAATTTTGCTCTCATTCAACCTGTCCCGAAAAAGGGTGACCACTCTCAACCCTCCAACTATCGTCCAATTGCTCTCATGTCTTGCATCTCTAAAGTTCTTAAACTATTCTTACTTCAAAATTTCTTGATCATTTGTCTTCCCATAACCTACTCTCAGATCGCCAGTATGGCTTCCTTAAGGGGAGGTATTTAGTTTGTTCCCTAGACCTCTATCAATCTTAAAATTACACCCCCTTGAGTCCCTTTCAAGATAAATTTGTACATTTTTCGGCAGAAAAATTTCCCGGCCGAAGGCCGGTTCCTCTTAAATTACAGGCTCGCTATTGCTCGCCAGGAAAAAATCGACACCTGAATGGCACGAAAGATCTTAATATGGGGTGAAAGTTCTTAAAATCGCTAAACTAATGGGGCAAACGTTTTATAATATCAAAAGCAATGGGGCTAAACATGAGGAGAAAGGGGTCAAGAAACAAATCCCTCAAGTGAGATCTCCCCTTAACCCTTTCTGTACCGGTGACGTCTCTTTTATTGTAATCTAGCTATATTAAGACAATTTTGTGCAGTTTAAGAAGGATCTGTGGTACTAGCATAGGTTAAGTGAGATAGTTCGAAGCCTGTTAATTGGCGGAGGCATATTTGAAGCTGAATAAAATCGTCTAGCAGTAGCCAGAGTATAGTTAAAAGACGGTCCCGTTAGTGAAAGGGTTAAGGGTCGCTTTACTGGTGATATTCTTTCATATCTTACTAAGTCTTGGTCATCCTCCTTTCGGGACTTCGGTGAGACCTTTTCTATGGCGCTAGACATATCAAAAGCCTTCGATAGAGTCTGTCACAAATCTCTAATTTCTAAACTACCCTCCTTCGGTTTCTATCCCTCCGTCTGTGCCTTTGTCTCCAATTTCCTTCCGGCCGTTCCATAGCTGCGGTTGTGGACGGTCATCGCTCACTCCCTCATCCTATCAACTCCGGTGTTCCTCAGGGCTCTTTCCTATCTCCCATTCTCTTTCTAATTTTCATAAATGATCTCAACTGTACCTCCAGTCCCATCCATTCATACGCAGACGACTCTACCTTACACTACTCATTTAGTTTTCCAGAACGCCCCAGCCAGCAATCCCTCAACGACAAACGTAATGAAGCCATACAACACTTATCTTCTGATCTAACTACTATTTTCAATTGGGACAGAAACAACCTTGTTGCCTTTAATGTTTCCAAAACCCAATTTCTCCATCTTACTACCCGTCGGGAACTCCCAGAGGACTATCCCTTATACTTCAATAATACAAAAATCAATCCTTCATCTTCTCAATATTCTTTGTGTCTCTTTTTCTCCTGCTCTCTCTTGAAAAGACCATATACAGTCTTGCTAAGGCAGCCTCCCAGAAGCTGGGTGTGCTCAAGGGGTTCTTTACCCCTGCACAGCTTCTTGCTCTGTACAGGGGCACAGTGCATCCTTGTATTGAGTATTGTTCATATGTGTGGGGAGGATCCTCTCACACCGCACTCCTAGACAAAGTAGAAAGGAAGTCCTTTCGTATCATTAAATCCCGTCCACTCACCAACTCTCTGCAATCTCTCTCTCTTCGCCGCAATGTTGCATCTCTCTCGCTATTCTATCGCTACTACAATAAGCAGTGTTCCTCAGAGCTCTCCCAGTGCATACCACCTCGTCTACGTAGGGTATATAGTATCCGTCTTGCAACACAATCCCACCCCTACTCTTTGCAACTCTCCAATCCAAGAGTGAATCGTTATTCTCAGTCTTTCTTCTATTCAACTGCGGAGCTCTGGAACTCTCTCCCAGAATCAGTCTTTCCCTCTTCCTATGACTTAAATTGCTTCAAACTCCGTGTGTCCAGGCATTTTGGCTCGAACGTCCCTTGATTTTGGCCCTGTCACTCTTTCAACTCTGGGGGAGGCACTTGCTTCAGGCAGTTCTGCCTTTGTCTCCCTCACTCTCATAGAAAAAAATGCACCTATAATTACGTTCCCTAAAGCCGGTATCACACGAGAGCTTTTATAGTCAACATTCGATAATCAAAAAATTTCTGGCAATATTTCTGGATTATTTTGCACTGGGATCGGAAACTAGATTGTTGATAGATGAACTTAGGCAACCGAAATGTTATATATGTTGACCTTATAAGCTGCCAGACCAGTGTTGAGGATAAATGTTGAGTGAAAAAGCGCTCGTGTGATACCGGCTTAACTTTTATAGGGTGAAGTTTGCCTTGTTACTTGAGCTCAACATCTGAGCTCTGGAACTCTCTCCCAGAATCAGTCTTTCCCTCTTCCTATGACTTAAATTGCTTCAAGCTCCGTGTGTCCAGGCATTTTGGCTCGAACGTCCCTTGATTTTGGCCCTGTCACTCTTTCAACTATGGGGGAGGCACTCGCTATAGGCAGTTATGCCTTTTGCCTCCCTCAATCACATAGAAAAAAAAAAAAAACAAAAAAACCCGGTATATGGTGGGTAACGTCTCAATTGGTGGGAGATATATTTTGTGTGGAATCCAACTTTCTCTTTTACAATTAGTATAACTCACTTTGTGTTTGGACTGTATATATATATATATATATATATATGTCTTGATCTCCTAGTGTCTCCCCGTTAGAAGCTTCCTCCATTCCTGATTTGTCAAGCATAACGAGTAACTTTCTATCTGCTTTTATATAATATAGCCTAGGTATATTTCTACCAATATATTATTAACAAGGGTAAGTATGTTGGACAGTTTAATTACCCTTTGCCTAGGCTACCTTATTAAGGGGAGATGGTTCAGTTTTTGGTTGATTTGTTTTTTCATTAATTATTTTTTTCTATTTTCCTCCCTAGACCTCTATCAAAATTTAAATAAAACATCCATTAGCTCCCCTTTCTAGATTAATTTGTACATTTTTCGGTAGAAATATTTCCCGGCCGAAGGCCGGCTCTTCCAAAATTACAGGCTCACTATCGTTCGCCAAGAAAAAAATTGCTACCTGAATAGCACGAAAGGTCTAAATTTTGACAAAGAAATGGAACGGAAGATCTTAAAATCGACAAACTAATGGGGCAAACATCTTAAAATCTGTATGAAAACTAATGGGGCTTAACATGAGGGAGAAGGGGATCTAGAAAAACGACCCATCTCCCCTTAATTAACCCATATAACTGTTGACAGTCAAGTATTCAAAGGTTCGCGATAATGACACTTCCGGTGACAATAATTGCAATGTTATTCTCCAGGGTTAAGGGGAGATCTCCACTTGAGGGATTTTTTTCTTGACCCCTTTCTCCCTCATGTTTAGCCCCATTGCTTTTGATATTATAAAATGTTTGTCCCATTAGTTTAGCGATTTTAAGAACTTTCACCCCATATTAAGACCTTTCGTGCCATTCAGGTGTCGATTTTATCCTGGCGAGCGAAAGCGAGCCTGTAATTTAAGAGGAACCGGCCTTCGGCCGGGAAATTTTTCTACCGAAAAATGTACAAATTTATCTTGAAAGGGACTCAAGGGGGTAACATTTTAAGGTTGATGGAGGTCTAGGGAACAAAGTAAATACCTCCCCTTAACCCTTTGAGTACCAGCGACGTGGGTTATATTTTAGTCTAGCTATATTTAGACGATATTATGCAGCTTAGGAAGGATCTGTGGTAGTTAAAAGGGTTGGTTGAGATAGGTTGAAGCCCTATTATGGCTAGAGGTCCTTCCTAAGCTGAATAATATCGTCTAATAGTTGCCAGACTAGGATGGAAAGGACGCCCCTGGTACTGTAGGGGTTAAGGGAGGTGACCTGTTTTTGTTCTGTCCTTTTCTATCTTTCTCTGGCTTGTATCCATTTGGCCCCATTCAGCCTACTGTTTTAAGACTTTTATCCCCATCCAGGTGTAAATTTTGTACTGGTGAGCGGTAGCGAGCCAGCATATTTGTTGTTGTTGTTGTTTCCCAAGCTGCCTGGCCGAACAGCCCCAAGGCCCTGAGCAATTCCAAGGCCATAACCGAGCGCCCCCACAGAACCCTCCCTGCCGACCACAATAAAGCCTGGGTGACCGAAGCCACTCCATGGCGGGGAGCTGAGGAGGGTGCGGAAACGCCCGGGAAACCAAAGCCCCACCCAGGGCCCTGTGCCCCTCAGGAATTATGAAGAGAAATTTGAGGGGCAAGGGAAAAATGTGACGCTTTGGTTTCCAATCTTGGTAGATTGGGAGGTCAATCCACGGAAACGACGCAGTCACTTGAGATCTAGAAAATATAGAAGTTAAAGGAACAGTCAGAGTAAGCTATGGGTATGGCAGAGATCACTCAGTTCTCACTCTGGTAGACCAGCCCATCACCACTTTTATTTTCGTTTGACAGCAGGCTAAATTTGTACATTTTTCGATAGAAAAAATGTCTCCGGCGAAGCCGGATTTCTTCATATAATGCTGGCTCGCTATCGTTCGCCAGGAAGAAATCGACACCTAGATGGGGATAAACGTCTTAAAATAATTGGCTGAATGGGGCTGAATGGATACAAGCCAGAGAAAGGGAGAAAAGGACATAAATAGCAAAAAGCAGGTCACCCCCCTTAAGGGAACAGAGGTTATTTTTGGGGAGAGTTTATTTATGTACATATTCATTTGTTTTTATTTTCCTCCCTAGACTTCCATCAAATTCCAATGAAGTCTCCAGTAGAACAATAGAGGGGTGGTTGTGAAAGTGGTGTGTGGCAACAGTGCAGGGAGCGGTTAAAGGGGGGAGGGGGGGGTCACCGGATTTTGTTTTCTTCCTCTCCTTTTCTCTCTTTCCCTGGCTTGTATCCATTCGGCCCCATTCAGCCAACTGTTTTAAGACTTTTATCCCCATCCAGGTGTCTATTTTTTTCTGGCGAGCGATAGCGAGCCAACATTGTATGGAGAAATCCGGCTTCGCCGGAGAAATTTTTCTATCGAAAAATGTACAAATTTAGCTTGCTGTCAAAACAAAATATATATATGCTGGCTCGCTACCGCTCGCCAGGAAAATATTGACACCTGGATGGGGGTAAACGTCTTAAAACAGTAGGCTGAATGGGGCCGAATGGATACAAGCCAAAGAGAGATGGAGAGAAAGAGACAAAACGCGAGGTGGGCTCTCTTAAAGGGTATGGGTGAGAGTGCCCTGGTGATGGTGGTAACAGTGGTGGTGGTGGTGGTAGTGGCAACAGTGGTGGTGGTGGTGGTGGTAGTGGCAACAGTGGTATCTTATGTTAGACCCGAGGCAGGCAGGCAGGCAGGCTGGCAGTGGTGGCAGCAGCAGTGGTAGTGTTGTGCTGCCTTAGTCACCATACCAGTGCCAGTGCCAACTACGCCCTCGTTCCCTACACACCCCGTACCGATCCCTCCCTCCACTAACCGCTCAATAGTCACCTTGTACACCTCCATACAATAATACAGGTGCGCTACGCTCATACCAACGGACTGTAATATCGGCGGTAGTGTTGAATCGGCGGTAGTGTTTATAAATGGAATGAGGAATGAGGGTAGCGCTGATTGAACAATAAGCGATGTGTTATAAGTGTTGATAGAGTGTTGCCAGCTTTCTGGAGTGCCCTTATTATAAGTGCTAATGATACAGGTAATTATCTTTATACTGATAGATAATACTTATTGTCCTAAACAGGTAACTAGATAACGTAAGAGTAGCATTAGCCGTTGGTCTACTGTAGTTTTTATATATTACGTCTTAAGGGGAGGATGACCGTTTTTATGGTCCCCCTTCTCCCTAATGTTTAGCCCCACTACGTTTGAGATTAAAAGACTTTCGGCCCATTAGTTTGGCGATTTTAACACCTTTCGCCCCATTTCGTTGTCAATTTTAGGACCTTTCCTGCCATTTAGGTGTCGATTTTTCCCTGGCGAGCGAAAGCGAGCCTCCAATTTTAAGAAGAACCGGCCTTTGGCCGGGAAAATTGTCTACCGAAAAATGTACAAATTTATCTTGAAGGGGGGTCTAGGGGGTGTTTTCTAAGCTTGATGGAGGTCTAGGGAGGAAACTAACAAAATATATGAATAAATGAATTAATAGACCAAACAAACGGCCAATTCTCCCCTTAACACATGTTATTTTTTCTTCAATATCTGTGTTGTTTAGCAGTATCTATGGTAATAGCTGCGTGCATGAGTCATGCATATTAATCTTGCATATGCATATACAGTACGTTTGATACTGTGCATATGAATATTTGTGTATTATATAATTATATACTGTATATATAATTATATAGTATGCAATTTCTTTTATTTCAATTAATTAGTTGATTGACTGACTGACTGACTGACTGACCGACTGACCATTTAAATATATTATGTTTAATACCTACCTGAGTTACCCATTAAATTGAATTACTAGAAATAGCAAGGCACTTATTAAAAACAAATCAATGTTAAGGAATTTGCTGATGCAGTGTAAGGACTTCTTCATGAAAGACAATTCATTAAACACAACTATAGTTATTACACACAACTATAATTTATTACACACAACTATAATTATTACACACAACTATAGTTATTACACACAACTATAGTTATTACACACAACTATAATTATTACACACAACTATAATTATTACACACAACTATAATTATTACACACAACTATAATTATTACACACAACTATAGTTATTACACACAACTATAGTTATTACACACAACTATAGATATTACACACAACTATAGTTATTACACACAACTATAGTTATTACACACAACTATAGTTATTACACACAACTATAGTTATTACACACAACTATAGTTATTACACACAACTATAATTTATTACACACAACTATAATTATTACACACAACTATAATTATTACACACAACTATAATTATTACACACAACTATAATTATTACACACAACTATAGTTATTACACACAACTATAGTTATTACACACAACTATAGATATTACACACAACTATAATTTATTACACACAACTATAATTATTACACACAACTATAGTTATTACACACAACTATAGTTATTACACACAACTATAATTATTACACACAACTATAATTATTACACACAACTATAGTTATTACACACAACTATAGTTATTACACACAACTATAGTTATTACACACAACTATAATTTATTACACACAACTATAGTTATTACACACAACTATAATTTATTACACACAACTATAATTATTACACACAACTATAGTTATTACACACAACTATAGTTATTACACACAACTATAATTATTACACACAACTATAATTATTACACACAACTATAGTTATTACACACAACTATAATTATTACACACAACTATAATTATTACACACAACTATAGTTATTACACACAACTATAGTTATTACACACAACTATAGTTATTACACACAACTATAATTTATTACACACAACTATAATTATTACACACAACTATAGTTATTACACACAACTATAGTTATTACACACAACTATAATTATTACACACAACTATAATTATTACACACAACTATAGTTATTACACACAACTATAATTATTACACACAACTATAATTATTACACACAACTATAGTTATTACACACAACTATAGTTATTACACACAACTATAATTATTACACACAACTATAATTATTACACACAACTATAGTTATTACACACAACTATAGTTATTACACACAACTATAGTTATTACACACAACTATAATTATTACACACAACTATAATTATTACACACAACTATAGTTATTACACACAACTATAGTTATTACACACAACTATAATTATTACACACAACTATAATTATTACACACAACTATAGTTATTACACATAACTATAGTTATTACACACAACTATAATTATTACACACAACTATAATTATTACACACAACTATAGTTATTACACACAACTATAATTATTACACACAACTATAATTATTACACACAACTATAATTATTACACACAACTATAGTTATTACACACAACTATAGTTATTACACACAACTATAATTTATTACACACAACTATAGTTTATTACACACAACTATAATTTATTACACACAACTATAATTTATTACACACAACTATAATTTATTACACACAACTATAATTTATTACACACAACTATAATTTATTACACACAACTATAATTTATTACACACAACTATAATTTATTACACACAACTATAATTTATTACACACAACTATAATTTATTACACACAACTATAATTTATTACACATACTAGAAATTACCATTTTTTGCAGACAAGTCAAGATAACATCGCCATTCAGCGTATCATGATTTGGCTTATGAATGAATGAATGAATGAACGATAATGTAACGTAGTCAGAACGGTACCAGGGTGTCAAACGATAATGTAACATAGCCAGAACGGTACCAGGGTGTCAAACGATAATGTAACATAGCCAGAACGGTACCAGGGTGTCAAACGATAATGTAACATAGCCAGAACGGTACCAGGGTGTCAAACGATAATGTAACATAGCCAGAACGGTACCAGGGTGTCAAACGATAATGTAACATAGCCAGAACGGTACCAGGGTGTCAAACGATAATGTAACATAGCCAGAACGGTACCAGGGTGTCAAACGATAATGTAACATAGCCAGAACGGTACCAGGGTGTCAAACGATAATGTAACATAGCCAGAACGGTACCAGGGTGTCAAACGATAATGTAACATAGCCAGAACGGTACCAGGGTGTCAAACGATAATGTAACGTAGTCAGAACGGTACCAGGGTGTCAAACGATAATGTAACATAGCCAGAACGGTACCAGGGTGTCAAACGATAATGTAACATAGCCAGAACGGTACCAGGGTGTCAAACGATAATGTAACATAGCCAGAACGGTACCAGGGTGTCAAACGATAATGTAACGTAGTCAGAACGGTACCAGGGTGTCAAAGGATAATGTAACATAGCCAGAACGGTACCAGGGTGTCAAACGATAATGTAACATAGCCAGAACGGTACCAGGGTGTCAAACGATAATGTAACATAGCCAGAACGGTACCAGGGTGTCAAACGATAGCTGAATCCTGTATTTTTAGTCTTTGTTATTGCATGTGTAGAGATCAAATTGTGGGTTTATAGTTCAAATGATGTCTTTGGCAGTGATCAACAGGCCAAATCTATGATATTTAATGTTAATTGTCTTTGGCAGTGATCAACAGGCCAAATCTATGGTATTTTATGTTAATTGGCTTGTATTCATTCAAGTCTTTAAGGGGAGAATTCCACTTGAGGGTTTTTTTTCTGAACCCCTTTCTCACTCATGTTTAGCCCCATTGCTTTTTAGATTTTAAGACGCTCACCCCCTTTAGTTTGGTGATTTTAAGAACTTTCGCCCCATTTATGTCAATTTTAAGAACTTTCGTGCCATTTAGGTGTCGATTTTTTCCTGGCGAGCGATAGCGAGCCTGTAATTTGAGAGGAACCGGCCTTTGGCCGGGAAATTTTTCTACCGAAAAATGTACAAATTTATCTTGAAAGGGACTCAAGGGGGTGTAATTTTAAGCTT
This sequence comes from Paralithodes platypus, assembly GCA_032716605.1. Classification (NCBI taxonomy): domain Eukaryota; kingdom Metazoa; phylum Arthropoda; class Malacostraca; order Decapoda; family Lithodidae; genus Paralithodes; species Paralithodes platypus. Next base: position 5,080,776 of record CM064480.1, read on the forward strand.
GATGGAGGTCTAGGAAACAAACTAAATACCTCCCCTTAAACTAAATACCCCCCTTAAACTAAATACCCCCCTTAAACTAAATACCCCCCTTAAACTAAATACCCCCTTAAACTAAATACCCCCCTTAAAGAAACTAAATACCCCCCTTAAACCAAATATCCCCCTTAAACTAAATACCCCCCTTAAACCAAATATCCCCCTTAAACTAAATACCCCCCTTAAACTAAATATCCCCCTTAAACTAAATACCCCCCTTAAACTAAATACTCACCCTTAAACTAAATACCCCCTTAAACTAAATACCCCCCTTAAACCAAATATCCCCCTTAAACTAAATACCCCCCCTTAAACTAAATACCCCCCCTTAAACAAAAATACCCCCCCCTAAACTAAATACCCCCCCTTAAAGAAACTAAATACCTCCCCTTAAAGAAACTAAATACCCCCCTTAAAGAAACTAAATACCTCCCCTTAAAGAAACTAAATACCTCCCCTTAAAGAAACTAAATACCCCCCTTAAACTAAATATCCCCCTTAAACTAAATACCCCCCTTAAACAAAATACCCCCCTTAAACTAAATATCCCCCCTTAAACTAAATACCCCCCTTAAACTAAATACCCCCCTTAAACTAAATACCCCCCCTTAAACTAAATACCCCCCCTTAAACTAAATTGCTACACATTACGTACTCCAGTAGATCATCATTAGTTTTACCCAGCTGATGGTAAATTGAATCCCTTAGCAACCGATTTCTCGATAAATAAAGGCAATCTATGAAACTACTGTGACTGTGTCGCGTGTTAAGGGGAGGTTTTTAGTGTGTTTCCTAGACGTCCATCAAGCTTGAAATTACACACCCTTGACCCCCTTTCAAGATAAATTTGTACGTTTTCGGTAGAAAAATGTCCCGGCCGAAGGCCGATTCCTCTTAAATTGCAGGCTCGCTATCGCTCGCCAGGAAAAAATCGACACCTAAATGGGACGAAAGGTCTTAAAAGTGACATAAATTGGGTGAAAGTTCTTAAAATCGCCAAACTAATGGGGCGAACGTCTTAAAATCTCAAAAGCAATGGGGCTAAACATGAGGGAGAAAGGGGGTAAAGAAACAAATCCCTCAAGTGGAAATCTCCCCTTAATGCCAAGTTTTCAGAATTAATATAATATTTGGCTACACAATCTACTGTACCGTATAGCTCGGTCACCAAGATAGAAACATGGCAATTTACCCTCAGCTGACCAAAAATACACTATAGTAAGGTGTGTTTAAAGAGTACGTGTAAGGAAAAATGGGCACAAGAAGAATTTAGGCAGGGAAAGAAAATTAAAAATTGACTGAAGACATTAACAAAACTAAATTGACTGAAGACCTTAACAAAACTAAAGTGACTGAAGACATTAACAAAACTAAATTGACTGAAGACCTTAACAAAACTAAAGTGACTGAAGACATTAACAAAACTAAATTGACTGAAGACATTAAAAAAACTAAATTAACTGAAGACATTAACAAAACTAAAGTGACTGAAGACATTAATAAAACTAAATTGACTGAAGACATTAACAAAACTAAATTGACTGAAGACATTAACAAAACTAAATTGACTGAAGACATTAACAAAACTAAATTGACTGAAGACATTAATAAAACTAAATTGACTGAAGACATTAACAAAACTAAATTGACTGAAGACATTAACAAAACTAAATTGACTGAAGACATTAACAAAACTAAATTGACTGAAGACATTAACAAAACTAAATTGACTGAAGACATTAACAAAACTAAATTGACTGAAGACATTAACAAAACTAAATTGACTGAAGACATTAATAAAACTAAATTGACTGAAGACATTAACAAAACTAAATTGACTGAAGACATTAATAAAACTAAATTGACTGAAGACATTAACAAAACTAAATTGGCTGAAGACATTAACAAAACTAAATTGACTGAAGACATTAACAAAACTAAAGTGACTGAAGACATTAACAAAACTAAATTGACTGAAGACATTAATAAAACTAAAGTGACTGAAGACATTAACAAAACTAAATTGACTGAAGACATTAACAAAACTAAAGTGAAGTGAGAAGGAAAAGTCAGAAACAAAGGCAAGTTAAATAAAAAACGGACCACTGGGAAAAAGCAATTCGAGAAGAAAAGTAGCAGCAAGAGGAAGATAAAAAAAATAAATAAATAAATAAATAAATAAAAACAAAAAAAATATATGGGAGTGGAAAATTCCCAAAGTGCTCTGAATAGAAGAAATTTATTTAGTTATATGGCGTATATATATATATATATATATATATATATATATATATATATATATATATATATATATATATATATATATATATATATATATATATATATATATAATGTATAATTGTATATGTTAGTAAAGAGAGGTAATAAATTTCCTTTAATGCATACAAGGTTAAAGGAAGTAGCAGTTTTAGCATTCAACATTTTATTATTCAGAGTTTCTAAATTTCTGATTAATCTTCGTTGGGGTTCAGTCAGCTGGTGGATAAGGTTAGCAAAGTTCATTGTAATTCGACGTTTCGCTAGTCTTCTTCAAGGAATGATTACAATGTTCAAAATTACAGGTATATACTGTATTATAAGGGGGCGAGGAGAGGGCGGGGCTACTGCGACACACACCAACATGCATAGGAGAGGGCGGGGCTACTGCGACACACACCAACATGCATAGGAGAGGGCGGGGCTAATGCGACACACACCAACATGCATAGGAGAGGGCGAGGCTACTGCGACACACACCAACATGCATAGGAGAGGGCGGGGCTACTGCGACACACACCAACATGCATAGGAGAGGGCGGGGCTACTGCGACACACAACAACATGCATAGGAGAGGGCGGGGCTACTGCGACACACACCAACATGCATAGGAGAGGGCGGGGCTACTGCGACACACACCAACATGCATAGGAGAGGGCAGGGCTACTGCGACACACACCAACATGCATAGGAGAGGGCGGGGCTACTGCGACACACTCCAACATGCATAGGAGAGGGCGGGGCTACTGCGACACACACCAACATGCATAGGAGAGGGTGGGGCTACTGCGACACACACCAACATGCATAGGAGAGGGCGGGGCTACTGCGACACACACCAACATGCATAGGAGAGGGCGGGCTACTGTGACACACACCAACATGCATAGGAGAGGGCGGGGCTACTGCGACACACACCAACATGCATAGGAGAGGGCGGGGCTACTGCGACACACACCAACATGCATAGGAGAGGGCCGGGCTACTGCGACACACACCAACATGCATAGGAGAAGGCGGGGCTACTGCGACACACACCAACATGCATAGGAGAGGGCGGGGCTACTGCGACACACACCAACATGCATAGGAGAGGGCGGGGCTACTGCGACACACACCAACATGCATAGGAGAGGGCGGGGCTACTGTGACACACACCAACATGCATAGGAGAGGGCGGGGCTACTGCGACACACACCAACATGCATAGGAGAGGGCGGGGCTACTGCGACACACACCAACATGCATAGGTATTAGGACAACACAGAAGGACATTTATAGTTATTATATCCAGTAAAAGTATCAAATATGATCTGGCTTAGTTGGCAATTGTTGACACACTGAATGACATAAACATACAACATACAACATACAACATACAACATGGACATGTAAATATAGAACTCGTAACTGACGTGAATTGCAAAGATAGTTAAGACTCTTTTAAGGGGAGGTTTTTAGTTTGTTCCCTATATTTCTATCAAGCTTACGATTACACCCCCTAGACCCCCTTTCAAGATAAATTTGTAAATTTTTCGGTAGAAAAATGTCTCGGCCAAAGGCCGGTTCCTCTTACATTACAGGCTCGCTATCGCTCGCCAGGAAAAATTCGACACCTAATTTGCACGAAAGGTCTTAAAATTGACAGAAATGGGGCGAAAGTTCTTAAGATCGTCAAACTAATAGGGCGAAAGTCTTAAAATCTCTAAAGCAATGGGGCTAAACATGAGGGAGAAAGGGATCCAGAAAACAATCCCTCAAGTGGAAATCTCCCCTTAAAGCAGTATATATAATAATGGTGCACAAATAATACACAAGTAATATACTGAGGGTCTGTCAAACATTAGAGTCTATCACTGACATGTATGAATCATAAAAAGCCCATTTAGAAGTCTTGGCACATTGATGCAACAGGTCATGAACGCACTTCTAGAACGAGTTAGCATGCATGGAATATATAACACAATCAATCAAGTATCACTTTGTCACGGGGACGCGGAAAAGATAGGTGTTACTGGGGTTGAGTTACATGTATCACTTGGTGGCTGTGTAGGGCTGTAGGGTAAGATGTTATCGTAGATAGTCTCACGAAGAGTCTACATACATACATATATACATACATACATATATACATACATACAAGTTTAAAGACCACTTTGCTACAGACAATGTGGTTACAGTCTCACGCCCTAAATGGCGGCTTTCCAGGCGGCCCTGTTAAGGGCTGCCTCTGTTGTCAAGTTCTATATTTTGAGATCGGACCGGAATACCTGATCCCACTTCATTTTAGGTCTACCCCAACGCGTAGCCCCCCCCCCCCCCCCCGTTCACAGTCCGGTATCTCTTTACCCAGTTCTGATCATCCATTCTCTCCACATGTCCAAACCAGACAATGATAGTATTTGTGCTTTGTATCCTCAACTATAGAGGCCCATCGAGTGAGAAGGGAGGTCTCTTATACAGCCTTCAGCAAAGCTAAATCTTCGGTCTTAATTCGTGGTCCAGCTTCTATGGATCGTCTTGTAGTGGCTTCAACGTCAGTATTGGTCCTCAAACAGCGTCTTTAGTCAGGTTCCACGGCAGGGTCGGTATTGGTCCTCCGGCAACGTCCTCCAGCAGGCCTCAACACACACACTGGACTCCTTGTTATCCGGGGGATAAGTCAGGAGGGCCAGAGAATTTGCTTAGAAGCACGGACCAGTGTGCTGGCTACTTAGCAATTCCCTGCTCGAGTTTAGGCTGTTGTACTGACCAGTGTTCTGGCAACCGATCTCTACCCAAGGCTGTAAACTAACCAACTGCACGGACCAGTATTCCGGTAGAGGGTCATTACCCAGGTCGTAGTTCTAACGGGTTACAAGGATCAGTGTTCTGGTAGCAAGCTAAAGCTCAGGAACCGGGATCAACAGACGACTCGGACAGTGTTCTGGCAGTAAGTCAATACCCAGGATCTGCACAATAACTAGAGTTGCACGGACTAGTGTTCAGACAACTTGTCGTTACTATACAAATCCTCCTTTACTATCCTTAGGCAAGTGGGACAGTTTAGGAAGCTCCAAGTCTATATATCTCTTCGCACTGACCAGTGTACTCGCAGATGGATTTAGACCAGGAGATTGGATAGGGCTACATGATGTTAGATTGCACTGACCAGTGTTCTGGCAAATCACTTTGCACCTAGAGATCGTCAGCTACTCCTGTTCCACCCTGTCTGCCCTCTTCTGGTTTTACTCACCTATAGTCACGCGTTCAGCATTGTTGTTAGGGGCGAGGTATCTGGCGGCAAGAAGGGCATGGGGGTTACGATGTCTATTTAAAGGTCTTGAGGTCGACCCCCGCAGCATGGGCACAGCCTGGATGGTTGCGCTGAGAGCGAGAAAGGTCTGGGTGCTTTCGAAGTTTGGTGGGCACTTTTGTTTCTCGGGGCTGCGGCGTGTCTTCTTCTTCTGGTAGTGCGACTCGGTTTTAGGGTGTTGTCTTCGTCTCTCTTCGGTTGTGATGTTATCTCCTGGATGGCATTTATTCTTATTTCTCTGTCTTCGGTTGCTTGTTCCTCAGCTGCCTCCTTTTGGCCATCCTGTGCTTTGGGAGTGCAAAGCTGGTGTCTCACGAGCGCTTTTCCCAGTATTTTTATCAGACAATTATGTTCTGGAATCTTCTCATATAAATTTGTATAGTATTTCAGTCTCTTAACACTTACGCTGTGGGCATATTTGGGCTATTTAGGGCATATTCAGGCACTCCTGAATGATTAATCAAGTGTCTGCATGAAATTAAATTTATTCAGCCAAAAACTAGACGAAAATAGCTTCAAAATGAAACTAGAATGAGCTTCGTAGCTCGCGGGGTTCACAAGCAGCGCTACCATAGACATTGGGGAAAACTCACTATTTATTAGCAATATAGCACTTTTTTGCCTTTAGCAGCACTGTTGAGACAGTGCACGGACAGACGTGCTGGCGGTCGGAAGTGGGCCCCTCGCACTCCCGCCCACTGACACCCGATTTCTATGGCTTTAACAGGCTTTTAAAGCCTGTAAATTCCCATGGCGTTCCGGAACGTCTCCCGCAGGGAAAAGGTTAAGGGTGGAGATGTCATCAGCTTGAATAGTTGATCCCACTCCGCCATCTTGTTCCTTCTTCGTTCACTTAGCGGTCTGGTGTTAATGAAGGTGTTAATCTATTCTCGGGTCAAGGGTTGCTCACTAATGCTCCTTCGTTATCAAAACTATTCCCTTTTTTACCGTTTTCTATTTGTTGCTGTTTTCTATTTGTTGCTGTTTTCTATTTGTTACCGTTTTCTATTTGTTGCTGTTTTCTAATTGTAGCTGTTTTCTATTTGTTGCTGTTTTCTATTTGTTGCTGTTTTCTATTTGTTGCTGTTTTCTATTTGTTGCTGTTTTCTATTTGTTGCCGTTTTCTATTTGTTGCCGTTTTCTATTTGTTGCCGTTTTCTATTTGTTGCTGTTTTCTATTTGTTGCTGTTTTCTATTTGTTGCTGTTTTCTATTTGTTGCCGTTTTCTATTTGTTGCTGTTTTCTATTTGTTGCTGTTTGTTTAGCCTCAATCGTTTTCTAAGCCCCCTATCTTCCCTTTCTTTACTTCGTGTTATTATATCTTCCTTTATTCTCTCGTATATTTTTATTGGCAACCTCTTTCTATTTTCCTCATATTTAAGGAGGGGTCACCGTTTTTTTTTTTTTTTCTCCTTTTCTCTCTTTCCCTGGCTTGTATCTATTCGGCCCCATTCAGCCAACTGTTTTAAGACGTTTATCCCCATCCAGGTGTCGATTTCTTCCTGGCGAGCGATAGCGAGCCAGCATTGTATGGAGAAATCCGGCTTCGCCGGAGACATTTCTCTATCGAAAAATTTACAAATTTAGCTTGCTGTTAAATCAAAAAATATTTGTGCTGGCTCGCTACCGCTCGCCAGGAAAATATTAACACCTGGATGGGGGTAAACGTCTTAAAACAGTAGGCTGAATGGGGCCGAATGGATACAAGCCAAAGAGAGAGGGAGAGACAGAGAAAAAAAGCCAGGTGGGCTCCCTTAAGGATATGCCACACAAGGCGTTTTTATTGACAATCTCCGACGAGCAATTTTTTTTTTTTTTTCCCATATTAGTTTTTGGTATTTTCTCATTGCCATCGTCCACTAGATTGAATGAATATGATTGTGATGGTCCAATAGGGTTGATCAAGCCTCTGGAGGTCTGTTTTAGGTAACTAACTATAGCGTAATGCGTAAGTGCGCGGAATTTCAATCCTAGGTTCGAGTCCTTGGAGTACCACATGTATTTGTTGATTTCATTAATAATTGACCACTTGCGAGTTTTGGTCTATAAGGAAGTTGGAGCCGTGGCCATCAATATTTAGCAGAATTATCAGCTAAAATTCGGTCATAATAGATATATGAATATATAAAACCAAATTGATCAAACTTTTTATCCATCAGAAACCCACATTATTATTGCATTTCTCTTTAATATCGATGTTCACGGCTCCAACTTCCTTATAGCCTGAAACGCGCAAGTGGCCAATTGAATTTAGAGGTGAAGTTGATTGGTGAAAAAAAAACATAATTTATTTTTATCTACAGGTCGTGAATGCGAAAGACGGAGAGACAGAGAGAAAAGACGAGGAACGAAGTAAAAGAGAGGGTGAGGAGAGAGAGAAGGAGGGAGGAGGGAGAGACGAACCAAAGTGCGAGGTAAGAATAGTTATAAGCTGTGTGGAAGAGGTACGAGGAGAAAACGGGCGTGAAGAAAACGGGCGTGAAGAAAACGGGCGTGAAGAAAACGGGCGTGAAGAAAACGGGCATGAAGACACAGGGAATACTGAGCCAGATATAATTACCAATGAAGAGAGACTTGAAGAAAAAGGTGAAGGCATTATAAGCACCACGGGAGACTTAGCTATAAATGAAGACAATTTTGAAGGAATAGAAGAAAGAGGTGAAGAAACAGGGGATAAAACAAGGAATGAACAACGCTTTGAAGAAAAAGAAGGTGATTTTGAAGAAGTAAGAAATAATGACAATACTGAAGGAAAAATAGCCAGGAATGGAGGGTTTTCGGAAGAAGGAGGTATTGTTGGAAGTAAAATAACAATAGAAGATTTGAAAGCAAACAAACACGAACACGTGAATACAGTGAACCATATTGACTCATCCGGACATTCGAAAGAAGTGGTAGCCCATGAAGAAAAAGAAGAAATCCATAGCCAAAGAGCAAATGTTAATAAAAATGAAGAAAAAGAAGCAAGTGTAAGCCAAGTAACAGAAAAGGATCAAACCAGTAAATATAGAGTAAGGGAAACAGACATCAGCGACAAAACACTGGATGCAGCGAAAGTCATTATAAGGAATTCAGACAGAGAGATACCCCCCAAAAATAACCCAATTAAAGAGATCGGTGCAGGTGGAGTACAGGTAAAAAATGAAACTCGTGACAATACAACAGAACCAATCAAAAATACAATAGATACAGTCAAAGGTGAAGCCAATAAAGATACTGGCATGTGTAAAAACGGGACTTCAGAAACGGAGGGATCAAACGCCTGCAGAGTCAAGGACCGAAGGGAAAATCCGGCTGTCGACCGAAAGAAACCAACGACAGGGAAAGCCGACCCGAGAAAAGACGAGAGGCGAAAGAAAGACGATCGTCCCAGACTCCAAAAAGTAGAATCCCGAAGAAGAAAAGTCCAAGGCGAAGAAGAAGCCCGAAAGTTTGCCGTCCGGGGAAGAAAGTTAAAATCCTCCTTCAGCACCCTAGACCTGCCTTCGTCTGTGAGCCAATGCTTCGAAGATCAGTCAGCCCTGTCGTCACTCCAGTCCAGGCTCTTGTCTCTCCTAGGCCGAGGAAGCAGGTGGGTAAAGCATTTGGGAAGCCTTAAGCCGGTATCACACGAGCGCTTTTTCACTCAACATTTATCCTCAACACTGATCTGGCAGCTTATGACGTCAACATTTACAATATTTCGGTCACCTAAATTCATCTACCAACAGTCTAGTTTCCGATACCCATGCAAAATAGTCCACAAATGTTGCCAGAAAAATGTTGATCATCGAATGTGGACTATAAAAGCTCTCATGGGATACCGGCTTTAGAGATAGATAGATAGATAGATAGATCAGAGAAAGAAAGACTCAAATGAAAAGTATGAAAGTTAATTCTAAATTTAAAAGTTCACGGTATGAGGTTAAGGGGGGATGGGCCGGTTTTCTGGACCACTTTCTCCCTCATGTTTAGCCCCATTAGTTTTCAGACGTTAAGATGCTTGCCCCATTAGTTAGTCGATTATAAGACCTTGCGCCCCATTTCTTCGTCAATATTTAGACCTTTCGTGCTATTTAGATGTCGATGGAACAATGGCGGTTGATGATGATGATGATGATGTAAATCAGTAATTGACCACTTGCGAGTTTTGGTCTATAAGGAAGTTGGAGCCGTAGCCATCAATATTTAGCAGAATTACCACCTAAAATACGGTCATAATACATTAATAAATACAAAAAACAAAACTGATCATACTTTCTATCCATCAGAAACCCACATTATTATACCATTTCGCTTTAACCCTTTCACGCACATATGACGCAGAGGTTGCCAGATTAGCAATAAGAAATAGAGTTATCTCACTCTTATAATTTACCTCTCCAAAATTAGTTTTCTGCCCACAGCTAACTCAAAGACAACTGCAGAAGTTGAAGTAACTAAACTAAAGGTTTCTAAATACCCCTGATGGTAACAAAGGCTTTAAAGTATCCCCAATAGGCTCAACACAGCTAACTCAAAGACAACTGCAGAGGTTGAAGTAACTAAACTAAAGGTTTCTAAATACCCCTGATGGTAACAAAGGCTTTAAAGTATCCCCAATAGGCTCAACACAGCTAACTCAAAGACAACTGCAGAGGTTGAAGTAACTAAACTAAAGGTTTCTAAATACCCCTGATGGTAACAAAGGCTTTAAAGTATCCCCAATAGGCTCAACACAGCTAACTCAAAGACAACTGCAGAGGTTGAAGTAACTAAACTAAAGGTTTCTAAATACCCCTGATGGTAACAAAGGCTTTAAAGTATCCCCAATAGGCTCAACACAGCTAACTCAAAGACAACTGCAGAGGTTGAAGTAACTAAACTAAAGGTTTCTAAATACCCCTGATGGTAACAAAGGCTTTAAAGTATCCCCAATAGGCTCAACACAGCTAACTCAAAGACAACTGCAGAGGTTGAAGTAACTAAACTAAAGGTTTCTAAATACCCCTGATGGTAACAAAGGCTTTAAAGTATCCCCAATAGGCTCAACACAGCTAACTCAAAGACAACTGCAGAGGTTGAAGTAACTAAACTAAAGGTTTCTAAATACCCCTGATGGTAACAAAGGCTTTAAAGTATCCCCAATAGGCCCAAAATCGCGTCATATGTCGGAGAGGGTTAATATCAAGGTCTACAGCTCCAACTTCCTTATAGCCTGAAACTCGCAAGTGGTCAAGGGTGCTCTCTCTGTCCATTAGGTAGAATGCTGGATCAACTCTTAATAATATAAATAGTGATTGTTTGATATGAACGGAAAGCACAATAGATTAACAACCAATATTAAGGGGTGTGTGACCTGTTTGTGTTCTGTCCTTTTCTATCTTTCTCTGGCTTGTATCCATTTGGCCCCATTCAGCCCACTGTTTTAAGACTTTTATCCCCATCCAGGTGTCAATTTTGTACTGGTGAGCGGTAGCGAGCCATCATATTTTTTATTTTTGTTTGACAGCAGGCTAAATTTGTACATTTTTCGATAGAAAAATGTCTCCGGCGAAGCCGGATTTCTTCATATAATGCTGGCTCGCTATCGCTCGCCAGGAAGAAATCGACACCTAGATGGGGATAAACGTCTTAAAATAGTTGGCTGAATGGGGCCGAATGGATACAAGCCAGGGAAAGCGAGAAAAGGACAGACATAACAAAAAGCAGGTCACCCCCCCTTAACCTATTGATGTCCTAATCTACTGAAACCCTATCTGTAAATCTTAACCCCTTATGTGTACCGCCGGTGATGTACTGCACTTGTCAATATGTCCTGGCAACCATTACGCGAGTTTATTCAGCTTTGGAAGGACCTCTACCCATTACAACCCATCTGTCCCCTACTAACTTCCTAATCCTGCAACGGACATTAGTTCCAGGGCAGTAATTCCCTTTCCAATGTTCCCTTACCCACTCTAAACCACTGTTTGGACACTTGATCCTCAGTGTTTTGGAGGACAAGCAACCTAGAAGGGTTACTAGATATGTTGTTGCTTGATTTCCTTTGTACTCCTTTGTACTACAAGGCTGTGTACTCTCTCCATTAGTCATTTTAGCCACCATACAACCTTCCCAAGCTTAAGGGGAGGTTTTTAGTTTGTTCCATTGACCTCCATCAAGCTTAAAATTACACCCCCTAGACCTCCTTTCAAGATATATTTGTACATTTTTCGGTAGAAAATGTTCCTCTTAAATAACAGGCTCGCTATCGCTCGCCAGGAACAAATCGACACCTACAGTAAATGGCACGAAAGGTCTTAACATTGACATAAATGGGGCGAACATTCTTCAAATCGCCAAACTAATGGGGCGAACGTCTTAAAATCTCAAGCGCAATGGGGCTAAACATGAGGGAGAAAGGGATTAAGAAAATAATCCCTTAAGTGGAAATCTGCCATTAAGGGGAGATATCCACTTGAGGGATTTTTTTCTTGACTTCTTTCTCCCTCATGTTTAGCCCCATTGTTTTCCTAATGTTAAGACGTTAGCCCCATTATTTTGACGATTTTAAGAACTTTCAACCCATTTCTGTCAATTTTAAGACCTTTCGTGCCATTTAGGGGTCTATTTTATCCTGGCGAGCGATAGCGAGCCAGTAATTTAAGAGGAACCGGCTTTCAGCCGGGACATTTTTCTACCGAAAAATGTACAAAGTTATCTTGAAAGGGGCTCAAGGGGGTGTAATCTTAACCTTGAAGGATATCTAGGGACCAAACTAAAAACCTCCCCTTAAGAAAATTAGTCCTTTTAGCCGCCATACATCCTTCCTAAGCTTAATAAAATGGTCTAAATGTAGCTGATACCATATTCAAAATAGTTCGTCGGTACAGATGGGGTTAATGGGAATGGTTGTGTGTTTGAGTATTGGTGGTGGACAGGTAATATGAGAAGGGACCATTCCATTAAGAGGAGATTGCCACTTGAGGGATTTTTTTTTTCTGGACCCCTTTCTCCCTCATGTTTAGCCCCATTGCTTTTGAGATTTTAAGACGTTCGCCCTAGTAGTTTGGACCTTTTAAGACATTTTGCCCGATTTCTGTCAATTTCAAGACATTTCGTGCCATTAAGGTGTCGATTTTTTCCTGGCGAGCGATAGCGAGCCTGTAATATAAGAGCAGCCGGCCTCCGGCCGGGACATTTTTCTACCGAAAAATGTACAAATTTATCTTGAAAGGGGGTCTAGGGGGTGTAATTTTAAGCTTGATGAAAACGTAGGGAACAAACTAAATACCTCCCCTTGGGAGGGGGGGGGGGCGTTATTTCTTTGTTCTTTCATGTATCTATATATATTGTTTTAGTTTCCTCCCTAGACCTCCAGCAAACTTTAAAAAACAAAACATCCATTAGATCCCTCTTCTAGATGAATTTGTACATTTTTCGGCAGAAAATGTCACGGCCAAAGGCCGGTTCTTCCCAAATTACAGGTTCACTATGGTTCGCCAGGAAAAAAAAATCGACGCCTAAATAGCACGAAAGGTCTTAAAATTGACAACGCAATGGGGCGCAAGGTCATAAAATTGACAAAACTAACGGGGCAAACATCTTAAATTATGAAAAATAATGGGGCTAAACATGAGGAAGAACATGAGGTGGGGGGGGGGGGGGACCAGAAATACGACCCACCTCCCCTTAAGAGTAGCGCGGGGAATAAATTAGTGGTACAAATTAATACGTGTGAAATATGGAGGTCAGATGCCCCGGGTAGATTATATAAGCTGTGAAGGGGTGCGGTCGGCCTGCAGACAAGTTGAGTCCAGCATTTGCTATAATTGGATGTATTTAAATAACTTGAGGGCAGGTTTTTAGTAGATTCCCTAGACCTCCATCAAGCTTAAAATTACTCCCCGTTGACCCCCTTTCAAGATAAATTTGTACATTTTTCGGTAGAAAAATGTCCCGGCCGAAGGCCGATGCCCCTTAAATTACAGGCTCGCTATCGCTCGCCAGGAAAAAATCGACGCCTAAATGGCACGAATGGTCTTAAAATTGACAGAAATGGGGCGAGGGTTCTTAAAATCGCCAAACTAATGGGGCAAGCGTCTTTAAATCTCACGAGCAATGGGGCTAAACATGAGGGAGAAAGAGGTTCAGAAAAAAATCCTCCAGGTGGAAATCTCCCCTTAACCCTTTCAATACCAGCGACGTGTGTTATATTGTATTAGCTATTATTGAGACGATATTATTCAGCTTAGGAAGGATCTGCGGTGATTAAGGGCAGGTCTCCACTTGAGGGATTTTCCCCTTTCTCCCTCATGTTTAGCCCCATTGCTTTTGATATTATAAAACGTTTGCCCCATTAGTTTAGCGATTTTAAGAACTTTCACCCCATATTAAGTCCTTTCGTGCCATTCAGGTGTCGATTTTATCCTGGCGAGCGATAGCGAGCCTGTAATTTAAGAGGAACCGGCCTTTGGCCGGGACATCTTTCTACCGAAAAATGTACAAATTTATCTTGAAAGGGACTCAAGGGGGTGTAATTTTAAGCTTGATGGAGGTCTAGGGAACAAACTAAATACCTCTCCTTAAAATAACAACCCTAGGATCCCCTTTCAAGATATATTTGTACATTTTTCGGTAGCAAATTTTCCCGGCCGGTTCCTCTTAAATTACAGGCTCGCTATCGCTCGCCAGGAAAAAAATCGACACCTAAATAACATGAAAATCTTAATATGGACACAGAGAAGGGGCAAAAGGTCTTAACATCGCCAAACTCATGGGGCTAAGCATGAGGGAGAAGGGGGTCCGGTAAAAAAATAAAACTACCGTCTCCCCTTAACCCTTTCAGTATTCGAGGACGCCTGATTGTATGACAGCTTAGGAAGGACACCTATTACCGTATGGGAGGTCAAAGCCAACGCAGCTATGCCTCGGAATCCCACTGTCCTTTCTCTGGCTGAATAAAATGGCGTCGATAGCCAACATAATATACTTTTAAAATGTGCCATAAAATCCTTCATCATGTTTAGCCCCATTAGTGTTCAGATTTTAAGACGTTTGGCCCAGCTAGTTTGGCGATTTTAAGACCTTTCGACATTTCTTGTCTCATTTCTTTGTCAATATTAAGACCTTTCGTGCTATTTAGGTGTCGATTATTTTCCTGGCAAACGATAGTGAGCCTGTAATTTTGGAAGAATCGGCCTTCGGCCGGGACATTGTTCTACCGAAAAATGTACAAATTAATCTAGAAGGGGGATCTAATGGATGTTTTTTTTGTTTTTGTTTTTTTGGATGGAGGTCTAGGGAGGAAACTAGAAAAATAATGAATGCATGCAAAAATCGCCCCAAAAGTGAACCATTTCCCCTTAAGGGAGTAAGCACAGGGAATAAACATACCTGATATGCTGATCATAAGAATATAACTTAGAAAATATCATAGGTTAACCTGAGTGGAAGAGAGAGAGAGAGCGAGAGAGAGAGAGCGAGAGAGAGAGAGAGAGAGCGAGAGCAAGAGCGAGAGCGAGAGCGAGAGCGAGAGCGAGAGCGAGAGCGAGAGAGAGCTAACATATTGACAACATTGACTACATGCCTAATTGCATGTCACGAAAACCTTCACAGAGCCAACCGGCCCACACGAGGCAGATCCCTTCCAAACCAATGACATTAATTACGTTTGAAATTGTCCACCCATTCGAGCTGATTAAAGTACTAGGCAATCTATTCCACAACCCTATTTCCGAACCAATGCTTACCTATGTCTTTTTAAAGCTGAATTTATCTAGTTCGAAACCATGTGTAAGAGTTATTTCGCAAGTGTTCCGTTTCAATGCTTTTTCCCTCAACATTTATCCTTAGCACTGGTCTGGCAGCTTATGAGATCAACATTTAAAATATTTCTGTTACCTAAATGTATCTATCGTCAGTCTAGTGTCTGATGCCAGTGTAAAACATTCTGGATATCTTGCCAGAAAAATGTTGATCATCGAATGTTGGCTTTAAGGGGAGAAGAGTCGCTTTTCTAGACCACCTTCTCCCTCATCTTTAGACCCATTAGTTTGGCGATTTTATGAACTTTCGCCCCATTTCTGTCAATTTTAAGACCTTTCCTATCAATTAGGTCTCGATTTTTTCCTGGCGAGCGATAGCGAGCCTGTAATTTAAGAGGAATCGGCCTTCGGCCAGGACATTTTTCTACCGAAAAATTTACAAATTTATCTTGAAAGGGGGTCTAGGGGGCTTCATTTTAAGCTTGATGGAGGTCTAGCGAGGAAACTAGAAAAATAATAAATAAATGCAAAAATTGACCAAAAAGTGAATGATCTGCCCTTAAATGCTCTCGTGTGATACCGGGTTTCTAATGTTCCATTTATTGGTTCCCTTCGTCCACTTGAGGGGGTGGTACTCGCTTTTTCTGAACCCCCTTCTCCCTCATGTTTAGCATATTTGTTTTGAGATTTTAAGACGTTCGTTCCGTTAGTTTGGCGATTATGAGACCTTTCGCCTCATTTATTCATCAATATTAAGACCTTTCGGACCCTTTAGGTGTCGATATTTTTCCTGGCGAGCGATAGCGAGCCTCTAATTTTAGAAGGAACCGGCCTTCGATCGGGACATTTATCTTGAAAGGGGGTCTAGGGGGCGTTTTTCTAAGCTTGCTGGAGGTCTAGCGAGGAAACTCAAAATATATTAATAAATAAATATATAGACCAAAAACCAAGCACTACCCCCTTGAACACTTTTAACAACAACAACAACAACAACAACAACAACAACAACACCTTTATCATATCTTGTCTACATCTTCGTATTTCTAATTAATTTTTAATATCTCCTATGATAAATGTCCAGTATTGTGATTCATTTGTAGAATTTAATGTTGGATTGCTTCTTGAGAGTCTGTATATCCATTCTAGAATAGGGGCACCAAAACTGAACAGCATTATCCATACGAGATTCACTAATGTCCGGTTTCAATTTAAGGGGAGACTTCCACTTGAGAGACTTTTTTCTTGACCCCTTTCTCCCTCATGTTTAGCCCCATTGCTTTTGATATTATAAAACGTTTGCCCCCATTAGTTTAGCGATTTTAAGAACTTTCACTCCATATTATGACCTTTCGTGCAATTCAGGTGTCGATTTTATCCTGGCGAGCGGTAGCGAGCCTGTAATTTAAGAGGAACCGGCCTTCGGCCGGGAAATTTTTCTACCGAAAAATGTACAAATTTATCTTGAAAGGGACTCAAGGGGGTGTAATTTTAAGCTTGATGGAGGTCTAGGGAACAAACTAAATACCTCCCCTTAAAGGGGGTGACCTGCTTTTGTTCTCTCCTTTTCTCTCTTTCTCTGGCTTGTATCCGTTCGGCCCCATTCAGCCTATATATACTGTTTTAAGACGTTTATCCCTATCCAGGTTTCGATTTCTTCCTGGCGAGCGATAGCGAACCAGCATTGTATGGAGAAATCCAGCTTCGCCGGAGACATTTTTCTATCGAAACATTTATAAATTTAGCCTGATGTTAAAAAACATTTTCAAAAATATGCTGGCTCGACACCTGGATGTGGATAAACGTCTTAAAACAGTAGGTTGAATGGGGCCGAATGAATACAACCCATAGAGAGAGAGAGAGAGAGAGAGAAAGAGCCGCGCTAGCTAGAGAGCTAGCTAGCGACTGAAGCCACAGGTGGACAGTGTGGGCTGGCGAGAGTGAGAGAGAGAGACAGAGAGAGGTAAGGTTAAAGGGGTAATACAGGTCAGTGGAATTGTGATAAAGACGAAGGCAGGAATTAGGTCAACGATAGATAAAGGTCAAAAGGAGAGGTTGAAGGGAAGGGGTCAACCTTCCACCAGTCAGTATAAACAAAATATATACTGGTAAAAAAAAACTGAGAAAAAATGGGACATTGAAAATACTAGGCAATCTATTTCACATATCCACAACCCTATTTCCGAACCAATGATTACCTGTGTCTTTGTAAAGCTGAATTTATCTAGTTCGAAACCATTTGTACGATATATTAATGTATCTACATAGAGGCACTAGCCACACAGATCTTGCGCTCCAAGCTAGGTGGCCAGTATTTTATGGACCAAGGTTCAATTCCCAGCCCGAGATAGCTCCTCTGGAAAGATTTTTCCGATGCGAATTTCCGTATCTAAAGCCGGTATCACACGAGCGCTTTTTCCCTCAACATTTATCCTCAACACTGGTTTGGCAGCTTATGAGGTCAACATTTAAAATATTTATGTCGCCTAAATTCATCTACCATCAGTCTAGTTTCCGATACCAGTGCAAAATAAACCAGAAATGTTGCCAGAATTTTTTTGATTATCGAATGTTGACTATAAAAGCTCTCGTGTGATACCGGCTTAGCGAAGTTTAGCTGCTTTGGTAACATTGTCAAGAGTAAAGTAGAAATATTTGTGTGTAAGTAACAAGCGGGTTTCACTCCCGTTTCATGTTTATTTCTTCTACAACCATGTACTACTTTTATCATGCATATCCTTTGCAGATATCGCCTGAAGCGTCCTTCTCTCCACCCTGTTATGTCTCTGGAGGCCCTACGGAAGAAGGTGAAAGAAACCAAACTGCTCCTCCTCCCTCAGTCCACCACCAACCCCTCCACCACCACCAAAACCACCACCACCACCACCACCAGTCCCTCTAACAACCCTCCAGTGTTCTCCTCCACCACTCTCTTCCGATCAGTCACTGAACCGGGATCCAGGCCCAGGGAGGGGGCTAATGTCTTCGCTTCTATTCCCAAATATAGAGATTGTGGGAATGGAGAGAGAGGGCTTGGAGCAGAGGAGGAAGTGGAACTACTGCAGCAATATCTAAGCCTGCAACAGCTGGCTATATCCAGGAAACATTCAGCTCAACTTAGAAAGATCCGGGATTCACTAGTCAGTAGGAGAATTCTTAGTCGGCCATGTTCGATGATTTCTAGTCCTCCTCAGTCCCCAACCAGCTTCGCCCAGTCCATCAGTCATGACGAAACGGATGAAGACTTATATCTAACTAGCGAAGCCAATCTGTCTGATTACCTGGCCCAGAGCCTCAGTGATATAGCAAATATTTCTATCCATTCTATTCAGTTGGCCCAGTCCCCCACTAATACTACCGATTCTAACGAAAACCTGGATGAAAAACCTCAAAGCCCAACCAGTCCTACATTATCTAAAAAACTACAGCTGAGACGTGAAGCTTACTCCTCGCAAACCCCAACTCAAACGGATGACATCAATATAATGCCTAGTAGTCCCATCGAAGTAACTCCCGTGCCCTTCAGAAGTCCTCCTATCCGCAGCCAAAAGTCCTCTACCCGCCACAGCACTACCCCAAAAGGAGACCGGCAAGAGTTAAGAGACTTCCTGCTTGACGTGGGCTTCGTGCAGTATTATAACCAGCTCAACAGACACGGGTGAGTTATGCTGCCCAACATTTATCCTTAAGGGGGGTCACCGGCTTAAGGGCGGTCACCGGCTTAAGGGGGGTCACCGGCTTAAGGGGGGTCACCGGCTTAAGGGGGGTCACCGGCTTAAGGGCGGTCACCGGCTTAAGGGGGGTCACCGGCCTAAGGGCGGTCACCGGCTTAAGGGGGGTCACCGGCTTTTTTATCTTTCTCTCCCTCTCTCTTTGGCTTGTATCCATTCGGCCCCATTCAGCTTACTGTTTTAAGACGGTTACCCCCATCCAGGTGTCAATATTTTCCTGGCGAGCGGTAGCGAGCCAGCGTATATATATTTTTTGTTTTGACAGCAAGCTAAATTTGTACATTTTTCGATAGAAAAATTTCTCCGGCGAAGCCGGATTTCTCCATACAATGCTGGCTCGCTATCGCTCGCCAGGAAGAAATCGACACCTGGATGGGGATAAACGTCTTAAAACAGTTGGCTGAATGGGGCTGAATAGATACAAGCCAAAGAGAGAGATAAAATGAGAGAAAGATATAAATAAAAAAAACGGTGACCCCCCCCCCTTAAGCCGGTGACCCCCCTTAAGCCGGTGACCCCCCTTAAGCCGCTGACCCCCCCTTAAGCCGGTGACCCCCCCTTAAGCCGGTGACCCCCCTTAAGTATTATATCTCTATTTACAGTATATTGCTTATTGTTGCTATGAATTATGCTGCTAAGTGCAATATTGCTTTAAATTTTGCATAACGTTTTTAAGTGTTATTTTTCTATTATATATCGTCATGTCTCTAAGTAGTATGCTTCTAAGTAATATATTTAAGTGTTATTTTTCTATTATATAGTCATGTCTCTAAGTAATATGCTTCTAAGTAATATATTTCTAAGTAATATGCTTCTAAGTAATATATTTCTAAGTAGTATGCTTCTAAGTAATATGCTTCTAAGTAATATATTTCTAAGTAGTATGCTTGTACGTAATATATTTCTAAGTAGTATGCTTGTACGTAATATATTTATAAGTAGTATGCTTCTAAGTAATATATTTCTAAGTAGTATGCTTCTAAGTAATATATTTATAAGTAGTATGCTTCTAAGTAATATATTTCTAAGTAGTATGCTTCTAAGTAATATATTTCTAAGTAGTACCGTATGCTTCTAAGTAGTATGCTTCTAAGTAATATATTTCTAAGTAATATGCTTTAAGTAATATGCTTCTAAGTAATATATTTCTAAGTAGTATGCTTCTAAGTAATATATTTTTCTACACATTGGTGCGTATTTTCTTATCAACTCTTTCATTGTTTGAGGAAGCATTATTACACATTATGTCGGTTATAAATAGACGATTTTATGCAATTTTAAATATAGAATTAATTATGTTTCTACTAATACTGTTGTCTCTTGTTGTTCCAGTTATATAAATATTAACTTGTTTAGGCCGTTAAATATTGCACGGTAAATAATTTGCTTTAAATATTTTCCTAAAATGTCTTTCCTTAGATATTTGGCGTGAATGATTGTTCAGTTTTCCTTGTTTGCCATATTAGTTTCTATATGAGTGAACAGCACCTCTACCAACATATTAGTAAGCCTTGTTTCCACATAGCGATATTGATCATTTAATTTGACTTTATATTGTCCTTGTCCCAATTTTGGTTTGTTTAGTTTGCAAGTTTTACATTTTAATATTACCTTTGTTTTAATTACTACCAATAATTGCTAGGTATCAAGAGTATCAGTGATGAGATGCATAATACAAGCAGGCTTGGCTGGTTTGGGCATGTGGAGAGGATGGATGAACTAAGTTGGGTGAAAAGATGCAAGTCTGTGAATGTGGGGGGAGCTGCACCAAGGGGCGGACCAAGAAAGTTGTGGGATCAAACATTATAGTCTGATCTTGAATTAAGAAACCTGACAAGTGTAGCAGCTTTGAACAGGGCTGCCTGGAGTGCTGCCATTAGGAAATGAGACTGGAACTGTACTTTGTGTGGAACACTCGGTCTTTAAATTTATGTATGTATGTATGTCCCCCCTGGGGGTAAAAGGGGGTTAGAATATGCATCACGTGCCTCCTGCATGTGTCATAATAGGTGACTAAAGAGGTTAGATCACTTGGGCTTGCAACCCTCCACCTGGAAAAAATCTGCAGCAACAAAAAACGAACAATAGACCTACTGTTGACAAACTTCGACCGGACAAGGACTGCTTAAGGATTGCCACTTGGAATGTAAGAGGCGTGAATTATGACACAAAAGAGAGAGAGATTCTGGATGTGGTAGCGAATGCCAGGCTGGATGTATGCGGAATGACCGAGACCAAATGGAAGGGTACATGTGTGAAAGAGTGTAAGTGTGGAATAGGTGTATGTGCTGGAGTGAATGAGAATGAGGGAGCGAAAGAAGGTGCATGTTCGTTTGTAAGTAACAAATGGAAGGAGCGTGTAAGGGTGAATGGTCCTGTGGTTGTGTGGTGGGTAAGAAGGAAAGTGGGTAATAACGTGGGTGGTTGTGTGTGTGAATGAAAGTAGGGGTTGTGGTGTTGTGAGAAAAAGAATAAACAGAGAAGAAAGAATCTGGAAAAAGCAAAGAATTAGGGATATGAATGGTAAGGTGGGTGATAGGAAAGTTGATGGAGTGGTGGGAGGGTGGGGTAGTGCACTTGTGGAGGTATGTGTGGGGAGGAGGCTGTGGATAGCCAACACCTCTTCCAACACAGAATGATTCACAGGTACACATGGAAAGTGGAGTAGAGGAGGGAAGGAGAGACCGTGGAACGAAAGGCACTGATTGATTATATATGTGTGGATGAACGAATGAATAATTATGTGCTAGATGATAGGGTATATAGGGGTATTGGGGGGGGGGGATTGTCTGACCATTATGTAGTAGTAGCTAAAATTAGGATACAGAAGAAGTGAGTGAAGAGAGCTAGAGTGAGGCGGGAGGGAGGTGGAGTGGTGAAGAGGGTGGAGAGGGTTACAGGAGGAGGAGATCAGGGAAGAGTTCAAGAGAGCAGTAGGAATAAGTAGGTTTGACTTAGAGGGTATGGAGGAAGTGGAAGAGGTGAGCAAAGTGTTTAAGGAAGAGATGTGTGCAGCATGTGAGGAGGTATGTGGAGTAAGGAGAAGAGGAAGGGGAGTGAAGGGCACAACATGGTGGACTAAAGAGATGTGTGCAGCATGTGAGGAGGTGTGTGGAGTAAGGAGAAGAGGAAGGGGAGTGAAGGGTACAACATGGTGGACTGAAGAGGTGAAACTAGCTGTTGAAAAGAAGAAGAAAGCATATAGAAAGTGGCTGGGTAGTAGAGGGAATGAAGATTTGGAGAGACAGAAAAGGGAGCTAGGTACTTGGAGAAAAAGAGTGGTGAAGAGAGTAGTGAAAGAAAGTAAGAGGAGAGTAGATGAGGAATTTGGAAGGAATCTAAGTGTAAATTGGAGGGAGTGTAAGAAATGGTTCTGGAAAGAGGTCAAGAAAGTTAGAGAGGGTAGCAAGGGAAACAGTAAGGGTGTGAAAGATATGAATGGGCGAGTGTTACCCGAGAAGCAAGAGAGAGTCGAGAGATGGAGGGAGTACTTCAATGAATTGTTGAACGTAAGGCTAGATGGGGTATGGGAGGGAGAAGAAGAGAAGTAGTGGAGGAGGAGGTGGGGATCAGGAGGTCAGAAGTGTGTGAAGCCTTGAAAAGAGTGAAGTTGGGGAAAGCATCAGGAATAGATGGAGTGTGTGGGGAAATGTTGAGGTATGGTGGTGAGATAGTGATTGAATGGGTATGGAAAATGTGTAAACTAGCATGGGAGAAGGGAAGTGTGCCTGATGACTGGAAGACAGGCATAATAGTCCGCCTGTATAAGGGTAAAGGGGGGAGAGGAGTGTGTGGTAATCACCTGGGGATATGTCTTTTAAGGGAGATGACCTGCTTTTGTTATCTCCTTACTCTCTTTCCCTGGCTTGTATCCATTCGGCCCCATTCAGCCAACTGTTTTAAAATGTTTATCCCCATTCAGGTGTTGATTTTTTCCTGGCAAGCGATAGCGAGCCAGCATTGTACGGAGAAATCCGGCTTCGCTGGAGACATTTTTCTATCGAAAAATGTACAAATTTAGCCTGATGTCAATTTTTTTTTTAATAACATGGTGACTCGCTACCACTCGCCAGGAAGAAATAGACACCTGGATGGGGATAAATATCTTAAAACAGTAGGCTGAATGGGGCCAAATGGATACAACCCAAAGAAAGAAGGAGAGAGAAAGAGAGAAAAAAACAAGGTGAGCCCCCTTAAAATGTATTATGATTTATGTACAGGTATGACTTGGCGACGGCAGCCCACATGGATGCCCTGGACCTGGCTGGCGCCGGCATCACGGAGCCACTGCACAGGATGGCGCTCAAGTTCGAATTAGATCTGGTAGGTACAATCGGGGGTATTAAGTGTTGTTGTTGTTGTTCCCCAAGCTGCCTGGCCGAACAGCCCCAAGGCCCCGAGTAAGGCCAAGGCCACAAACGAGCGCCCCCACAGAACCCTCCCCGCCGACCACAATAAAGCCTGGGTGACCGAAGCCACTCCATGGCGGGGAGCAGAGGAGGGTACGGAAACGCCCGGGAAACCAAAGCCCCACCCAGGGCCCTGTGCCCCTCAGCAATTATGAAGAGAAAGTTGAGGGGCAAAGGAATAATGTGACGCTTTAGCTTCCAATCTTGGTAGATTGGGAGGTCAATCCACGGAAGAGACGCAGTCACTTGAGATCTAGAAAATATATAAGTAAAAGGAACAGTCAGAGTAAGCTATGGGTATGGCAGAGATCGCTCAGTTCTCACTCTGATAGACCAGCCCATCACCAAGGTATTAAGTGTTGTCATAGATTCCAGTGGTTTTCGCTCAACAAGTGTTATTGGTATCTTTATAGTTACTGGGAAAAGTGCTTATCCCTCAGAGTATTAGTCAGTGTCCGAAACTTTGTGAAATATCTGACAACACTTATTAACCTCGACCGTACAGTCGCTACTTCACAAGCCATAATAATTGTAAGGTTTACGTAGATACATTAACCTCACGGACCTTACGATCCAAGCAAGGCGGTTAGGATTTAAGGGGACACTGACTGCTTTTTTGGCCTATAAATTAATTAACCCATTAATTCTTAGTTTCCTCGCTAGACATCCCTCAAACTTAGAAAAGCATCCCCTAGAGCCCCCCAAAAGCATCCCCTAGAGCCCCCCAAAAGCATCCCCTAGAGCCCCCCAAAAGCATCCCTAGAGCCCCCCAAAAGCATCCCCTAGAGCCCCCCAAAAGCATCCCCTAGAGCCCCCCAAAAGCATCCCCTAGAGCCCCCCAAAAGCATCCCCTAGAGCCCCCCAAAAGCATCCCCTAGAGCCCCCCAAAAGCATCCCCTAGAGCCCCCAAAAGCATCCCCTAGAGCCCCCCAAAAGCATCCCCTAGAGCCCCCCAAAAGATAAATGTGTACATTTTTCGGTAGAAAAATATCCCGGCCAAAGGCCGGTTCCTCTTACAATTACAGGCTCGCTATCGCTTGCCAGGAAAAAATAGACACCTAAATGGCACGATAGGTCGTAAAATTTACAACGAAATGGGACGAAAGGTCTTAAAATCGCCAAACAAATGGGTCGAACGTCTAAAAATTTCAAAAATATTGAGACTGAACACGAGGGAGAAAGGTGACCAGAAAAACAACCGTCTCCCCTTAATTCTAATAAAGATAATAATAATTGTGGTAAGAAATATATTGACCAATCACCAGTGAGGATCAGAGCCAAGCAAAGTGGGAGGATCTGGTGAACTTGAGAACACCAGTACCGGACAGAATGTTGCAAGCTTAACCCTATTAGGTGCAAGGCGGGCCAATTTGGATCCTCCCAGTTTTACTCCATTGCTTGGAGAATTTAAGACGTTTCATCTCATTAGTTTGGCGATTTTATGATGCTTCAACCCAATAAGGTGTCGATTTTTCCTGGGCGAGCGATAGCGAGCCTGCAATTTTGGAGAAACCGGCCTTTGGCCGGGACATTTTTCTACCGAAAAATGTACACATTTAGCTTGAAGGGGGTCTGGGGGACTTTTTTTTAATTTAAAGGGGGTCTGGAGAGGCGTTTTTCCAAGTCTCGGGGTAAACTAAAAACACATTGTTCGAAAATGTCAAAAACAATTAAAACTTCAATAATAATTACACAAAATACCATAATAACCCCAGAGACGTTGCACCAGATAGTGTTAAGCCGGTATCACACGAGCGCTTTTTCCCTCAACATTTATCCTCAACACTGGTCCGGCAGCTTATGTGGTCAACATATAATATATTTCGGTTATCTAAATTCATCTATCATCAGTCTAGTTTCCGATACCAGTGCAAATTATTCCAGAAATGTTGCCAGAAAAATGTTGATCATCGAATGTTGACTATAAAAGCTCTCGTGTGATACCGGCTTAAGCGGCCAGCATTTGTCACAAGGGGAGAGGAGTTAAGGGGAGATTTCCACTTGAGGGATTTTTTTTCTGGACCCCTTTCTCACTCATGTTTAGCCCCATTGCTTTTGAGATGTTAAGACGTTCGCCCTATTAGTTTGGACATTTTAAGATATTTTGCCCCATTTCTGTCAATTTTAAGACTTTTCGTGCAATTAAGGTGACAATTTTTTCCTGGCGAGCGATAGCGAGCCTGTAATTTAAGAGCAAGCGGCCTCCGGCCGGGACAATTTTCTACCGAAAAATGTACAAATTTATCTTGAAAGGGGATTTAGGAGGTGTAATTTTAAGCTTGATGAAAACGTAGGGAACAAACTAAATACCTCCCCTTAAGCAAGCCGCCACAGTCGAACTCTCATACCGCTTACTGCTGCACCTCTTACTGCTGCACCTCTTACTGCTGCACCTCTTACTGCTGCACCTCTTACTGCTGCACCTCTTCCTACTCCTTCAGCTGATGTGGCCAAACTGAAGCTGTAGTAGTAGAAGAGGGTGGGCAGGAGGCATAAATACTTCAGAAGGACAGAGGCAGAGCACTGGTAACCTGGAGATCCAAAATGGAAGTATGGCAGTGGTTTTCACGACCATTTGTTTCCTGGTACCAACCCATTTTATTTGCGTATTACAGCACTCCTTGAGATACAGGAGATACATTCGTTTTGCCCAAGTGCACAGCAAAGGCAGCCTTTCGCCCAGGGGGAAAACAAAATATCAATTTATCAATTTCATGTAAAATCATTCATCTCTCAGAGGAAAATGTTAAAGATGGCTATTGATGTACACATTTAATAATCTCATTCATCTCCCAGGGTAAGACTTTAACACTCACGCTGCGGGCATAATTGCCCAAAATTACTTTCATTCCATGCTGTTTTTCATGCATAAGCAAGAGCCAGAGCGTAATACAATTATATATTGGTGAAAGTACAATGATAGAGCTTTCCAATGACACCTGAACCATCCCTGTACGACATCTGGCTATCTTGCAACGATCTTGCAAATGAAGGCCAAAATCGGTAAAAATGGGGCAGTTTTTGCTGTTTATGCTATGTGTGACGCTGCACATGAGTGTGCAAGCCTCCTCACACTCAGTGTGTGCCCGCTGCCTGTGGCCGGCACAGTTGGAGTCCCTCTGCACTCCCTCCAACAGCTGGCCTCTCTCTCAGGGCTCATAATAGCCTCATATGGCGGGCATCATACAGAAGGGGTTAAAGATAAAGTTGACCATTTATTACAGTAAGCTCATTTTCTCAATGCCTCCAGGGTTCAATCCAAGGGGGGTTGTATGGGATTTTTCTTGATCGCATACCTTAAGGGGAGATTTCCACTTGAGGGATGTTTTTCTTGACTTCTTTCTCCCTCATGTTTAACCCCATTGCTTTTCTAATTTTAAGACGTTCGCCCCATTATTTTGACGATTTTAAGAACTTTCGACCCATTTCTGTCAAATTTAAGACCTTTCGTGCCATTTAGGTGTCTATTTTATCCTGGCGAGCGATAGCGAGCCTGGAATTTAAGGGGAACCGGCCTTCGGCCGGGACATTTTTCTACCGAAAAATGTACAAATTTAGCTTGAAAGGGGCTCAAGGGGGTGTAATCTTAAACTTGATGGATATCTAGGGACCAAACTAAAAACCTATCCCCTTGATTTAAGGATTCTTGTAAGCTCTGTGTTCACTCCCTTATCAGGTGAAGCAGCCTCCCAAAGTACCTGAGGATGTCCCGGAGACCATTGAGGAGTGGCTACGGTCCCTCAGCCTGGAGGACTACACTGAGAACTTCCACCAGAACGGCCTCTACTGCCCCCTAGCGGCCGTGGGGCTCAACAAACGGGACCTGCAGCTCATGGGAATTTATATGCAGGGACACAGGAAAAAAATATTGCTGGCTCTTAAAGGACTCACACAGGCTTTGTACAGGAAAGATTAGAGGGTTAATGCCCGCCTTCTTCCTCGTGTTTAGCCCCATTATTAGAGGGTTAATGCCCGCCTTCTTCCTCGTGTTTAGCCCCATTATTTTTCAGATTTTATGACGTTCGGCTCATTAGTTTAGCAATTTTAAGACCTTTCACTCCATTTCGTTGTCAATTTTATGACCTTTCCTGCCATTTAGGTGTCGATTTTATCCTGGCGAACGATAGTGAGCCTGTAATTTTAAAAGAACCGGCCGAAAAATGTACAAATTAATCTAGAAACGGGACCTACAACTCATGGGGATATTCATGCAGGGACACAGGAAAAAAATACTGCTGGCTCTTAAAGGGAGATTTCCACTTGAGGGACTTTTTTCTTGACCTCTTTCTCCCTCATGTCTAGCCCCATTGTTTTTGAGATTTTAAGACGTTTGCCCCATTAGTTTGGTGATTTTAAGAATTTCCGCCCCATTCTGTCAATTTTAAAACCTTTCGTGCCATTTAGGTGTCGATTTTATCCTGGCGAGCGATAGCGAGCCTGTAATTTAAGAGTAACCGGCCTTTGGCCGGGACATTTTTCTAACGAAAAATGTACAAATTTATCTTGAAAGGGGGTCAAGGGGGTGAAATTTTAAGATTGCTGGAGGAGTAGGAAACAAACTGAAAACCTCCCCTTAAAGGGCTCACACAGGCTTTGTATAGAAAAGATTAGAGGGTTTAGTTTGGCGATTTTAAGTCCTTTCGCCCCATTTCGACAAACTAATGGGGCAAACGTCTTAAAATCTCCAATCTAATGGGGATAAGCATGAGGAAGAAAGGGGACCAGAAAAACGGGCCATCTCCCCTTAATGGATTGGCACACTCGGTGATTTTAGGTGTGGCAGGACAATTAGTATAGCTGAATTAGCATTATATTAGTTAACCCCTTCAGTACCGGCGACGTCTCTTTCATTATACTCTGGCAGCTGTTAGACGATTTTATTGAGTGTAGGAAGGACCTCTACCCATTAAAAGCCTCCAGACTGTCTCGATTAATCCTTTTAGCCACCATACATCCTTCCTAAGCTTCATAAAATCGTCTAAATGTAGCCGAGCTCAAATTAAAGAGACGTCACCGGTACAGAAGGGGTTAAGGGGAGATTTCCACTTGAGGGACTTATTTCTGGAACCCTTTCTCTCTCGTGTTTAGCCCCATTGCTTTTGAGATAATAAAACGTTCGCCCCATTAGTTTGGCGATTTTAAGAACTTTCGCCCCATTTCTGTCAATTTTAAGACCGTTCGTGCCATTTAGGTGTCTATTTTTCCGTGGCGAGCGATAGCGAGCCTGTATTTTAAGAAGAACCGGCCTTCGGCCGCGACATTTTTCTACCGAAAAATGTACAAATTTATCTTGAAAGGGGGTCTAGGAGTGTAATTTTAAGCTTGACAGAGATCTAGGGAACAGACTAAAAACCTCCCGTTAAGCAGAACAGGTCTCCCCCGCTAACCAATGGCCCGACTTAAGATATTATAATTAAAGGTGTTTAGGTTGGTCCCAGAACGCCGCCCCCATTAACCCCATTCATTGTAGGGTACGCTATACGATTTGTCTATTTAAGGGGAGATTTCCACTTGAGGGACTTTTGTCTTGACCCCTTTCTCCCTCATGTCTAGCCCCATTGCTTTTGAGATTTTAAGACGTTTGCCCCATTAGTTTTGGTGATTTTAAGAATTTCCGCCCTATTCTGTCAATTTTAAGACCTTTCGTGCCATTTAGGTGTCGATTTTATCCTGGCGAGCGATAGCGAGCCTGTATTTTAAGAAGAACCTGCCTTCGGCCAGGAAATTTTTCTACCGAAAAATTTACAAATTTATCTTTCAAGGGGGTGACATTTTAAGATTGCTGGAGGAGTAGGAAACAAACTAAAAAAAAAACTTTAAGGGGGTAGTGCTTGGTTTAAGGGGGTACTGCTTGGTTTTTGGTCTATATATTTATTTATTAATTTATTTTTTAGTTTCCTCGCTAGACCTCCATCAAGCTTAGAAAAACACCCCCTAGACCCCCTTTCAAGATAAATTTGTACATTTTTCGATAGAAAAATTTCCCGGCCGAAGGCCGGGTCATTCTAAAATTAGAGGCTCGCTGTCGCTCGCCAGGAAAAAATTTACACCTAAAGGGCACGAAAGGTCTTCATATTGTCAACAAAATGAGGCGAAAGGTCTCAAAATCGCCAAACTAACGGAACGAACGTCCTAAGACCTCAAAACTAATATGCTAAACATGAGGGAGAAGGGGGTCCAGAAAAAGCGAGTCCTACCCCCTTTAAGATCGGGTCTTCCGGAATGTAACCCAATTGACCACTTGCGAGTTTCAGGCTATAAGGAAGTTGGAGCCGTAATTTCCTGTAAACATTGATATTAAACAGAAATGCAATAATAATGCAGGTTTCTGATGGATAATGGGTACGTCGAATTGGGTTTTATGTATTTATAAATGTCCTACGACCGTATTTTAGCTGTACATTCGGTTAAATATCGATGTCTACAGCTCCAACTTCCTTATAGAACGAAACTCGCAAGTCGGCAATTGTATATGGAGGGAGGCCGGTAGTTGTTTAAGGGGAGGTTTTTAGTTTGTTTCCTACTCCTCCAGCAATCTTAAAATGTCACCCCCTTGACCCCCTTTCAAGATAAATTTGTACATTTTTCGGTATTAAAATGTCCCGGCCGAAGGCCGGTTACTCTTAAATTACAGGCTAGCTATCGGTCGCCAGGATAAAATCGACACCTAAATGGCACGACAAATCTTAAAATTGACAGAATGGGGCGGAAATTCTTAAAATTACCAAACTAATGGGGCAAACGTCTTAAAATATCAAAATCAATGGGGCTAGACATGAGGGAGAAAGGGGTCAAGAAAAAAATCGCTCAAGTGAAAATCTCAACTTAATATATTCAAATAACGGTTTTATAGCAAGTCATTCTGGTAAATAAAGCCGGTATCACACGAGCATTTTTTCCCCTCAACATTTATCCTCAACACTGGTCTGGCAGCTTATGAGGTCAACATTTAAATTATTTCGGTTATCTAAATTTATCTACCATCAGTCTAGTTTCCGATACCAGTGCAAAATATTCTACAAATGTTGCCAGAAATTTTTGATCATTGAATGTTGACTCTAAAAGCTCTCGTGTGATACCAGCTTAAGGGGAGACTGGCCGTTTGTTTGGTCTATTAATTCATTTATTCATATATTTTTTTAGTTTCCTCCCTAGACCTCCATCAAGCTTAGAAAAACACCCCATAGACCCTCCTTCAAGATAAATGTGTACATTTTTCGATAGAAAAATGTCCCGGCCGAAGGCAGATTCCTCTTAAAATTGCAGGCTCGCCAGGAAAAAAATAGACACCTAAATGGCACGAAAGGTCTTAAAATTGACAACGAAGTGGGGCGCAAGGTGTTAAAATCGCCAAACTAATGGGGCAAGCGTCTTTAAATCTCCCAAGCAATGGGGCTAAACATGAGGGAGAAGGGGGTCCAGAAAAACGATCTGCCTCTCCTTAAATTTCGCTATTTAACTCCCAAACCCCCAACCACGGAGTAGGTACCAACTCCCGCGGCCAAGTGTAAATAAAATACATCTTATAGTAATAATTTTAGTGGTGTACGGTCGCGCTAATAAGTCATGTCCCAGCTGTCATTACGTTTGGCGCGCTCTGTGCTGTATTAAGGGGAGGATTTTAGTTTGGTCCCTAGATATCCATCAAGCTTAAGATTACACCCCCTTGAGCCCCTTTCAAGATAAATTTGTAAATTTTTCGGTAGAAAAATGTCCCGGCTGAAAGCCGGCGCCTCTTAAATTACAGGCTCGCTATCGCTCGCCAGGATAAAATCGACACCTAAATGGCACGAAAGGTCTTAAAATTGACAGAAATGGGTCGAAAGTTTTTAAAATCGTCAAAATAATGGGGCGAACGTCTTAAAATTAGAAAAGCAATGGTGCTAAACATGAGGGAGAAAAGAGTCCAGAAAAAAATCCCTCGAGTGGAAATCTCCCCTTAATGTCTGTCAGATGTTGAATAGGGTGGGTAAGTGTAGGAACATGTTTGTATATTTCACTCGATGTGAAGAAATGAAGCTTAGATATTGCCGATACCAAATTATTGATCAAAACATACTTGGTGCCGATACACACTTATTAGCGCGATGGTACAGTCGCGCTAATAAGTCATGTCTCGGCACCAATTATGTTTTGATCAATAATTTGGTATCGGCAATATCTAAGCTTCATTGCTTCATATCGAGTGAAATATACAAACATGTTCCTACAACTTACCCACCCTATTCAACATCTGACAGACATTAATACAGCACAGAGCAAGCCAAACGTAATGACAGCTGGGAATTGACTTATTAGCGCGACCGTACAGTAGCAATCAAATTAGCAGTCATTTAATATAAGATATGCTAATATTTTTATAAAGACATTATTATATATTGAACTCTATAGCTATAATAGTGAACGGCAAATTTTATGAATGTAGAAAAATTGCGTTACGGTGTTGGAGATCGCCATGGATGTTTTTTTTTTTTTTTTTTTTTTTTTTTTTTTTTTTTAGTATGTAATTGTATGTGTTTTACGTGTAAGTTGTAGTTTCTATGTGTTGTGAATATGTTAATGTTCAGATTATCTTTGTAATTACTAGTGGAAATATTTATCATGTAAGCTACGAGAGGGGAGATTTATTTTTTTAGTTTCCTCGCTAGACCTCCATCAAGATTAAAAAAAAAACCTCCTAGACCCCCTTTCTAGATAAATTTGTAAATTTTTTGGTAGAAAAATTTCCCGGCCAAAGGCCGGTTCCTTCTAAAATTAGAGGCTCGCTATCGCTCGCCAGGAAAAATCGACACCTGAAGGGCCCGAAAGGTCTTAATATTGACCAAAAAAATGAGGCGAAATGTCTCAAAATCGCCAAACTAACGGAACGAACGTCTTAAAACCTCAAAACTAATATGCTAAACATGAGGGAGAAGGGGGTCCAGAAAAAGCGAGTCCTACCCCCTTAAATAGAGAGAAAGGGGTAAGCATTCTGGTCACCTTTGTACATTTTTCCCTTGCATTCTGTGTGTACATATTAGCATTATGAATATGTTGTGTTTTAGCTCTTAGTTAAGGGGAGGGATTTTTCCACTGGAGGGCTTGTTTTCTGGATCCCTTTCTCCCTCATGTTTACCCCCATTGCTTATGAGATTTTAAGACTTTCGCCCCATTAGTTTGACGATCTTAAGAACTTTTGCCCCATTTCTGTCAATGTTAAGACCTTTCGTGCCAATTAGGTGTCGATTTTTTCCTGGCGAGCGATAGCGAGCCTGTAATGTAAGAGGAACCGGCCTTCGGCCGGAAAAATTTTCTACCGAAAAATGTACAAATTTATCTTGAAAGGGGATCTAAGGGGTGTAATCGTAAGCTTGATGGAAATATAGGGAACAAACTAAAAACCTCCCCTTAACCCTTTGAGTACCAGCGACGTGTGTTGTATTGCATTCGGGCTACATTTAGACGATATCCTGCAGCTTAGGAAGGATCTGTGGTAGTTCAAAGGCAACGTAGGTTGAGATAGTTTGAAGCCTTATTATGGCTAGAGGTCCTTCCTAAGCTGAATAAAATCGTCATGTAGCTGCCAGAAAATGATGAAAAAGACGCCCCCTTGTATTGAACGGGTTAAGCCGGTATCACACGAGCGCTTTTTCACTCAACACTGATCTGGCAGCTTACGCGGTCAACATATAAAATATTTCGGTCGCCTAAATTCAGCTATCATCAATCTAGTTTCCGATACCGTTGCAAAATATTCCAGAAATGTTGCCAGAAAAATGTTGATCATCGAATGTTGACACTAAAAGCTCTCGTGTGATACCGGCATTAAGGGGGTAGTGCTTGGTTTTTGGTCTATATATCTATTTATCAATCTATTTTTGCGTTTCCTCCCTAGACCTCCATCAAGCTTAGAAAAACACCCCCTAGACCCCCTTTCAAGATAAATGGGTGCATTTTTCGGTAGAAAAATGTCCCGGCCCCTTCTAAAATTAAAGGCTCGCTATCGCTCGCCAAGAAAAAATCGACACCTAAAGGGCACGAAAGGTCTTAATATTGATAACAAAAATGAGGCGAAAGGGTGTGTGACGAACTTACTGAACAATTTGATTTGTGGTGTGCATTAACCCTTTCACGCATTTATGACGCAGAGGTTGCCAGATTAGCAATAAGAAATAGTTCTCTCACTCTTATAATTACCTCTCCAAAATTAGTTTTCTGCCCACAGCTAACTCAAAGACAACTGCAGAGGTTGAAGTAACTAAACTAAAGGCTTATAAATACCCCTGATGGTAACAAAGGCTTTAGAGTATCCCCAATAGGCTCAAGATCACGTCACATGTCGGAGAGGGTTAAGCCGGTATCACACGAGAGCTTTTATAGTCAACATTCGATGATCAAAAAATTTCTGGTAACATTTCTGGATTTTTTTGTACTGGTATCGGAAACGAGACTGATGGTAGATGAGTTTAGGTGACCCCAGTATTATAAAAGTTGACCTCATAAGCTGCCAGATCAGTGTTGAGGGGAGATTTCCACTTGAGGTTTTTATTGCTTGACCCCTTTCTCCCTCATGGTTAGCCCCATTGCTTTTGATATTTTAAGACGTTCGCCCCATTAGTTTGGCGATCTTAAGAACTTTCGCCCCATTTGTCAATTTTAAGATTGTTCGTGCCATTTAGGTGTCGATTTTTTCCTGGCAAACGATAGCGAGCCTGTAATTGAAGAGGAACCGGCCTTCGGCCGGGTAATTTTTCTACCGAAAAATGTACAAATTTATCTTGAAAGGAGGTTTAGGGGTTGTTGTTGTTGTTCCCCAAGCTGCCTGGCCGAACAGCCCCAAGGCCCTGAGCAAGGCCAAGGCCATAACCGAGCGCCCCCACAGAACCCTCCCCGCCGACCACAATAAAGCCTGGGTGACCGAAGCCACTCCATGGCGGGGAGCTGAGGAGGGTGCGGAAATGCCCGGGAAACCAAAGCCCCACCCAGGGCCCTGTGTCCCTCAGCAATTATGAAGAGAAAGTTGAGGGGCAAGGGAAAAATGTGACGCTTTGGCTTCCAATCTTGGTAGATTGGGAGGTCAATCCACGTTAGAGACGCCGTCACTTGAGATCTAGAAAATATATAAGCAAAAGGAACAGTCAGAGTAAGCTATGGGTATGGCAGAGATTGCTCCGTTCTCACTCTGATAGACCAGCCCATCACCAAGGGGTTGTAATGTTAAGCTTGATGGAGGTCTAGGGAACTCACTAAAAAGCGCTCGTGTGATACCGGCTTCATACTCCTCTGTTTTGCCGGTGTGAGGAATCCTGTATATATTTGTTTCCTTTGAATGATCAAGGACATTAGCTTTCATTCCTTATAGTCTTTCATATAGCAACTAGAGGTACAGTCGCGCTAATAAGTCATGTCTCGGCACCAAGTAGGTTTAGATCAATAATTGGTATCGGCAATATCTAAACTTCATATCGAGTGAAATATACCAACATGTTCCTACCCATACCCACCCTATTCAACATCTGACAGACATTAATACAGCACAGAGCAAGGCAAACGTAATGACAGCTGAGACATGACTTATTAGCGCGACCGTACACTCGGATACCACAGTCTCTACCCACTTATAATCGCCGACTTGCGAGTTTCGTTCTATAAGGAAGTTGGTGCCGTAAACATCGGTATTAAGGGCAGATTTCCACTTGAGGGATTTTTTTCTTCACCCCTATCTCCCTCATGTTTAGCCCCATTGGTTTTCTAATTTTAAGACGTTTGCCCCATTATTTTGACGATTTTAAGAACTTTCAACCCATTTCTGTCAATTTTAAGACTTTTCGCGCCATTTAGGTATCGATTTTATCCTGGCGAGCGATAGCGAGCCTGTTATTTAAGAGGAACCGGCTTTCAGCCGGGAAATTTTTCTACCGAAAAATGTACAAATTTATCATGAAATGGGCTCAAGGGGGTTTAATCTGAAGCTTGAAGGATATCTAGGGACCAAACTAAAAACCTCCCCTTAAACAGAAATACAATAATACAGTAGATGGCTAATGGATAAAACGTATGTTGATTTTATTTGTATGTATTGATAAATGTTCAACAACCACATTTTAGCTGGTCAGTCTGCTAAATATCAATGTAAACAAACTCCAACTTCCTTATAGCCTGAAACTCGCAAGTGGTCAATGGTCACAACTGTCTTGATAGCTTAAGGGGAGGTATTTAGTTTGTTCCATAGACCTCCATCAAGCTTAAAATTACACCCCCTAGACCCCCTTTCAAGATAAATTTGTAAATTTTTCGGTAGAAAAATTTCCCGGCCGAAGGCCGGTTCCTCTTAAATTACAGGCTCGCTATCGCTCGCCAGGAAAATATCGACACCTGAATGGCACGAAAGTTGTTAAAATTGACAGAAATGGGGCGAAAGTTCTTAAAATCACCAACTAAAGGGGGCGAGCGTCTTAAAATCTAAAACGCAATGGGGCTAAACATGAGAGAGAATAGGGTCCAGAAAAAAAATCCCTCAAGTGTATATCTCCCCAGGGAGCCCACCTCGCTTTTTGTTATCATTCTCTCCCTCTCGCGTTGGCTTGTATCCATTCGGCCCCATTCAGCCTACTGTTTTAAAAGGCGAGCCATATATTTTTGTTTTTACAGCAAACTAATTTTGTACATTTTTCGATAGAAAAATTCGGATTTCTCCATACAATGCTGGCTCGCTATCGCTCGCCAGGGTAAAATCGACACCTGGATGGGGATAAACGTCTTAAAAAAGTTGGCTGAATGAGGCCGAATGGATACAAGCCAGGGAAAGCGAGAAAAGGAGAGAAAGATAAAACAAAAAACGGTGACCCTCCTTAAGTCTTTTAATGTGTGAAGCTATCAGTGGATTCCTGTATTTACCAATATACTGTTATTAATACATTTTAACAAGGCACCTGTTGAATTTACACTAGTTACCCTTTATTGATTTGGTATATATACAAAATGGGGATTGGGCCAGAGTAAATAGATAGATAGATAAATAGATAGCTAAATAGATAGATAGATAGATAGATTGATCTTTTATTGTTTTGGTAATTATTTTGCAACTGGCTCATTTATGTAAGAAAGTAATTGGTGAACATTGTTGTCAGAAGGCCTTTAATTATCATATGATCACTTGCGAGTTTCAGGCTATAAGGAAGTTCGGCCTGTAAACATCGATACTAAACACAAATATAGTAATTATGTGGGTTTCTGATGGATAAATAGTACGTTGAATTGGGTTTTGTGTATTTATAAATGTATTAAAACCGTTTTATAGCTGGTAATTCTGCTAATTATCGATGTCTACAACTCCAACTTCCTTATAGCCTGAAACTCGCAAGTAGCCAATTGCATTAGTCCTTTGCTTCTTGTTGTTGTTGTTCCCCAAGCTGCCTGGCCGAACAGCCCCAAGGCCCCGAGCAAGGCCAAGGCCATAACCGAGCGCCCCCACAGAACCCTCCCCGCCGACCACAATAAAGCCTGGGTGACCGAAGCCACTCCATGGCGGGGAGCTGAGGAGGGTGCGGAAATGCCCGGGAAACCAAAGCCCCACCCAGGGCCCTGTGTCCCTCAGCAATTATGAAGAGAAAGTTGAGGGGCAAGGGAAAAATGTGACGCTTTGGCTTCCAATCTTGGTAGATTGGGAGGTCAATCCACGTTAGAGACGCCGTCACTTGAGATCTAGAAAATATATAAGTAAAAGGAACAGTCAGAGTAAGCTATGGGTATGGCAGAGATCGCTCAGTTCTCACTCTGATAGACCAGCCCATCACCACATGACTAGAACCCAATCCTCTCAGCATCAGCTAGGAAAGGCCCTAGAAAGCCGCCTTTGGCGGGGGGATAGCTCCCCTATTTCAACCCTTTTCGGGGTTGGGCACCCGCCGTCCTTCTTGCTTCTTGCTTCTTAAAGTTTATCATAACAACATTCCTCGTTTTTCAAGGCTTTGTATAGTTTTGCGTTCGGGGTGTGATTTGGCATCAACGCTGCAGCACCCCCCCCCAACCCCCCCTCCCTCCCTCGCTCCACCTCCTAACTTCCACTATTGGTAGAAGGTGGAATGAGGGATGGGGTGGGGGGGGGGGGGGTGCAAGTTATGATTAGCTGGGATGGTTGAGAAATGGCCTATGTGCGGCCCAACTGTACACTCGGGTACCATAGTCTCTAGCGCCCCTCATAACAATTCCTGGATCACCCATGTTTTAAACTTGATGCAATTATAGCCATCTGGATTAACCCTTTCACGCTCATATGACGCAGAGGTTGCCAGATTAGCAATAAGAAATAGAGTTCTCTCACCTTTATAATTACCTCTCCACAATTAGTTTTCTGCCCACAGCTAACTCAAAGACAACTGCAGAGGTTGAAGTAACTAAACTAAAGGGTTTCTAAATACCCCTGATGGTAACAAAGGCTTTAAAGTATCCCCAATAGGCTCAACACACCTAACTCAAAGACAACTGCAGAGGTTGAAGTAACTAAACTAAAGGTTTCTAAATACCCCTGATGGTAACAAAGGCTTTAAAGTATCCCCAATAGGCTCAACACAGCTAACTCAAAGACAACTGCAGAGGTTGAAGTAACTAAACTAAAGGTTTCTAAATACCCCTGATGGTAACAAAGGCTTTAAAGTATCCCCAATAGGCTCAACACAGCTAACTCAGACTAACTGCAGAGGTTGAAGTAACTAAACTAAAGGTTTCTAAATACCCCTGATGGTAACAAAGGCTTTAAAGTATCCCCAATAGGCTCAACACAGCTAACTCAAAGACAACAGCAGAGGTTGAAGTAACTAAACTAAAGGTTTCTAAATACCCCAGATGGTAACAAAGGCTTTAAAGTATCCCTAATAGGCTCAAAATCGCGTCATATGTCAGAGAGGGTTAATATTTGGATTGATCGTCCTTTTCAATAATTAGTATGTATTGTTTTATAGTTGATTTATAGAAGATTGCATTAATAAATGTGTTTCCGGAGAGATGCTTCCATAGTTAGAAATAGGGGAAGTCCAGGAATTTGTATGAGTGGGTTAGAGACTATGGTATCAGAGTGTACATCAAATTATTGCATTGATTCAATAATAATGAAGGGGAAATTTCCACTTGAGGGATTTTTGTCTTGACTCCTTTCTCCTTCATGTTTAGCCCCATTGTTTTTCTAGTTTTAAGACGTTCGCCCCATTATTTTGACGATTTTAAGAACTTTCGCCCCATTTATGTCAATTTTAAGACCTTTCGTGCCATTTAGGGATCAAATTTATCCTGGCGAGCAATAGCGAGCCTGTAATTTAAGAGGAACCGGCTTTCAGCCGGGAAATTTTTCTACCGAAAAATGTACAAATTTATCTTGAAAGGGGGTCTAGGGGGTGTAATTTTAAGCTTGATGGAGTTCTAGGGAACAAACTAAATACCTCCCCTTAAACAGGTATGTAAGCATGTTAATTAGTACTGTATGCTAAAACCATATCTCAGGTCAGGTGAAGGTATTGAGGGATAAGCCTTTACAACGCCACCTCGTAGCAACTTTCTACTGTCCTATTTTTTTGAAGGAGTGTAGAGAGGGGAGAAGGGGTGTTGGAGAGAGAGAGGAAGCTGTTGAAGTGGCTTTATGTGTGTTGAGAGGGGAGAAGGGGTGTTGGCGAGAGGGAGGAAGCTGTTGAAGTGGCTTTGTGTGTTGAGAGGGGAGAAGGGGTATTGGAGAGAGAGAGGAAGCTGTTGAAGTGGCTTTATGTGTGTTGAGAGGGGAGAAGGGGTGTTGGCGAGAGAGGAAGCTGTTGGGGTGGCTTTGTTATGTGTGTTATTAGCTGGCATTCCTATACTCGCAGAGAAAACCATGCAATAAACCTCTTGTTATCAATTTGAGAAACCAAGTTAAGGGAGCCCAGAAGGTATTGTGCAGCATAATTTACTGGTTCGGCTCATTGGTTTAAGGAAGGGGTTTAGTTTGTTCTCTAAACCTCTATCAAACTTAAAAAAACACCCACCCACAAGACCTCCATTCGATATATGTTTGTACATTTTTCGGTAGAAAAATTTCCCGACCGAAGGCGTATTCCTCTTTAAATACAGGCTCGCTATCGCTCGCCAGGAAAAAAATAGACCCCTAAATGGCACGAAAGGTTTTAATTCTGGCAAAGAAATGGGGCAAAAGGTTTGAATATCGCCAAACTAATGGGGCGCATGTCTTGAAATCTCATAACTAATAGGGCTAAACATGAGGGAGGAGGAGGAGGACTCGAAAACCAACTGCCTCTCCTTAATAATATGTTATGTTATGTGAAGTACTGCGTGGAATGTGGAAGTTATTAGATCAGGATTAAATGGTCTGTCAATTGGGGTGACCTGCTTTATGTTATTTCTGTCATTTTCTCTCTTTCTCTGGCTTGTATCCATTCGGCCCCATTCAGCCAACTATTTTAAGACGTTTATCCCCATCTAGGTGTCTATTTCTTTAGTTAGTTATGGTTAAACTACGAGAGAAAGGGCAAGACTCGAGAGACAACAGCGACGAGAGGAGAGAAAGAAAACTGAAAGATCATCAAGAACGGGAAGACACCAGCAGGAAAGAAGGAAAGAGAGAGAGAGACAGAAAATGGGAGATCAGCAGAAACAGGAAGGAACAGCAGAGCCCCGGGAAATAAGAACAAACGCCATAAGAGAAGTCACCCCACCACCCAAGGAAAGGCGAAATATACACCATAAGTCCAGAAAGCACCACAAGACATCAAAGAGATGGCGCAGCCCAGAAGAGCCCCGAAGAAGAAGCGAGCCAAACACAACGCCAGCCTGAACCGTGGCTGGACGCCCGCCAAATTCAAAGGAGAGCGCTCGGACCTTTCTTGCTCTCGGCACAGCCACCCAGGCTGTGCTCGCGCTGCGGGGGTCAACCCAGAGACCTTCAAATTGACACCTTAACCCCCATGCCCCTCTTACTCCCAGATACCTCGCCTCTGACTACGATGCTGAGCGTATGACTTGGTAGACGAAACCAGCAGAGGGCAGCCAGGGTGGAGTCGGAGGAGTTGCCAATTCCAAGGTGCAACGTTATCTGCCCGAACACGGTTCAGTGCAGTCTAACATCATCTAGCCCTATCCAATCTTCTGGTCTAAATCTATTTGCCCGTACACTGGTCAGTGCAAAGAAATATGTAGATTTGGAGCTTCCTGAACTGCCCCACTTGCCTAAGGATAGTAAAGGAGGAATTGTATTATAACAAGTTGTCTGAAAACTGGTACGTACGACTCCAGTTATTGTACAGATCCTGGGTATTGACTCACTGCCAGAACACTGGTCCAAGTAGTCTGTTGAGCCCGGTTCTTGAGCTTTAGCTTGCTGCCAGAACACTGGTCTGTGTAGCCTGTTATAACTCAGTCCCTGGGTATTGACCCAAACTCTAACTGAGAAATTGTTAGGTGGACAGAATACTGGTCCAAGCCGCCTAATAGATTTTCTGGCCATCCCCAACTTGGGTATCAGTAGTTGTCCAGGCCATAAGAACATCTCCCTTGCTCAAGAGAGGAATTGCTAGGTAGACAGAACACTGGTTTGTGCTCCCTATTAACTTCTCTGAGCCCTCCCCCCTACCCCTCAACACCTGGATGGTAAGGAGCCAACTCCCCACCATGTCGAGGCCTGCTGGAGGACGTTGCCGGAGGACAACCCATGACCAACCCTGACGTTGAAGCCACTACAAGGACAAGCCAGATGAAGATCCATAGATGCTGGATCACGACACCAGAATGAAGACTTCGCTTGCTGAAGGCTGTACAACAGACCTCACTTCTCTCTCGATGGGCCTCTATAGACGAGGACTCAAACCACACTTCTCTATCGTTATAAAGTAGAATATTTTGTACCTGAACTCCTTGTGAGATCACGTATGGTAATGTTTGACTTTATAGCCGCACACACCCATACAGTGATACACGTAAACTCAACCCCATTGACACTATCTTTCCACGCCCAGTGACCAAGTGACTTGTGATTATTTCACTGCGATTATGCTTTCATTTCATGCTAAATTCGTTCGAGAAGTGCTTCCGTGACTTGTCTATGTGTGAAGACTCCTAAGTGCGGTTTTTTGGATACCAATTAATATATCCGTGATAAACTCTGATATTCAAGAGACACTCAGTTATTATTAATATATATTTTGTGTGTAACTTTATTTCTAATTCAAAGGAGCAGTAACCCCCAGTCTTAATTAATACTTGCGACTCATCTTAGCTCCAGGGTATAACTATTTCCATGTCTATGATTTTGTGTATTCTATTTATGCCATATGTGTGAACCATTAGCCAAGTCAGCCATCATATGTTATCTTAATTGAATATGATAACTATAAATGTACCTCTGTGTTATCCTTACACCTCTGCATGTTTGTGTGTGTGTCTGTGTGTGAATTCCTTCTCTGCTCAGTTATGTTAGGATTCACCTTTTATCCAGTAAACCCAGCAAAAAGCCTGGTATAACAGCACCAGCGTGGTATACGGCGCTCAGGTAGAGATCCTTGGCTGGAGCGCTGGCCTACAGGTCCCGGCAGGTACACACAGTTGTGAGCTGTTATATGGGCTTGGGAAGAAGGCACCGGAGATAGTTTTAGAAAATCGTCTGGCCAGTGCACAACTCCACACAACTTACTAAACACCACTCCTGTATAAACAACCGAGACTACCGTTTCGTTGTCTGGCCAGTGCACTACACAAATACTGGGGTAGAATATTATTCATCCATGCATAATAACATTTTCTGGCCAGTCTACAACACGACCTATTATACTGTATAGCGATCAGCCTCTGTCAGGATTTCCTGTTTGGCTTCTCTTTTTTACAATACCTGGCCAGTGCACAACACCTGTAGATTACGATAACAGTTGGGGTGTCCGCACTACTTTATTAACTGTCTGGCCAGTTAACACAGTTGTGTTGGGTGTGTGGAGAGGGGGAAGTGAACAACCGTGGCCAGTGCACAGCAGTTTATCTGTGCTAACGGTCAGTACATGTTTCCACCCCTTGCCTGATTTCCAGTGATTTGGCCGAGGTAGTTTCTGCTTTGGTTGAGTTGTCACTGGTGGTCTGTTTGAAAGGCAGTTGATGATGTGACCTTATTTAGATCGGCGTGAGAGGACTCCGGCCGCGTGGGAACAACCTGGGTCGGTGGCTTGGGTAACCGAAGGACCTTGGGTACGAGCGCATTGGCCCCTCTTGGATGGAGAATATGCACAACTCTCACTCTCTCTCTCTCTCTCTCTCTCTTCTTGTTCCTCTGTCTCTTCCTCTTCTTGCTGTCATCTTCTCATATTATATATATATACTGTATACTAAGCCTATATATATGGATCCTACCCCCTTGTAATTCTTGGGGGAAGGTGCTGGAAATGGTACCGGGGCAGTCTGGAGACGGAGTTCTGGGTGGGGGGTGGGGAGAGGGGGGTGATGCCCATTGCCAGCCAACTCACTGATCATGACCTCGATAACTAACAAAAAACGTAAATCTGATGAACGCAAACTGCACTGGAGACGTGCTGCAGCCTCCTGTAGATTCAGGCTTGCCAGTGTGAATCTTGGAAGTATGAGTGGCAGAACGAATGAAGTTGTGGAAGTACTTGAAAGACAGAGTGTGTGCTGTGCCCAGGAAACTCGGTGGAAGGGGTGTGGTGCACAGTGGATTGTGGGAAAGAATAAGAGATACCGGTTGTATTGGAAGGGGGATGAATCTGGACAACCGAAAGTAGGAGTGGGTGTAGGACCTAGAGTGTGATTGAGATATAAAGAGTAAATGGAAGATTGATTGTTCTGAAATTTAAATTTTGTGAAAGAATTATAAATGTGATATCTGCATATGTCCCACAGGTTGGATTAATGAGAGCAGTAAGGGGCCTTTTGGAACGACATCCATAGTGTCGTTTCGGGCCTCTCGGAGTATGATACTACATTCGTAGGTGGTGACCTAAATGGGCATGTATGGGAGCATATGCTGATGGGTAAGAGGGTGTGCATGGTGGGAAAGGGTATGGAAGAAGAAATCTAGAAGGCCAATATATACTGGAGTCCTGTGTTGCACTCAACATGGTTGTGTGTACTGTAATACTAAGTTCAAGAAAAAGATGAGAGATCTGATCACATACAGTTCTGGGGGCACCAGTAGCCAGATAGATTACTTCTTAGTGAACAGGAAAGACTGGAAGTTTGTTCGGGATGTAAAGGTCATCCCGATCGAATAATGTATCTCCCAAACATAAGCTCCTATAGTCTGTGACTTGAGCTTAAGGCAAAATCCTGTGCGAAAGAAAGTATACATGCCCAAAAGGAAAGTATACATATGGCTGCTGAATACATCTGAATGCAAGAGGAGTTACATGTACCAGCTAACTAGTATCATTAGTTTAGGTCATACTCAGATAACTTAGTCCTTCAGAAATGTTATCGATACAGAGGATGAACAGCAAGTTTCCCAAGACAGAACCGTGTGGAACACCACTGTACACGATCCGCCATGATTATATTTATCTGGATTGGAATCGTGGTGATTATGGTGGCATAGAGAGGACCCTAAACTCTGACGATTGGGACTTTGAGTTTGCCCTCCTGGACGTGGATGAGACAAATGATCGACAAACATCTTTACTCGTAGTACTGGTTGGTGTCTATGTTCCACCCAGAACTCAGAGATTCTCTTCCCCACCATGGCACAAATCTGTTCCCCATAACCTCAAAAAGCAACGTTCCAGAGCTTGGACCTACTACAAGCAACTGAGACGAGGCCTCATGGTCGTCGTTCTCACCAGGCCCTGCAACAGCTTTTCCATTTTAATCAGTTAAACTCACAATTAAGAACTTCAGTGATAAATGCTCAGGCCAGCTACGAGGAAAATCTGATCAACCTTCGATCAACAAGACCCAAGTTATTTCACTCCTACACACAGTATAAAAAAGTTGGGAAAATATCAAGGAAACCGGCCACGAATTTTCCT
Organism: Paralithodes platypus; assembly: GCA_032716605.1. Lineage (NCBI taxonomy): Eukaryota > Metazoa > Arthropoda > Malacostraca > Decapoda > Lithodidae > Paralithodes > Paralithodes platypus. The sequence goes on from CM064480.1 coordinate 5,125,204, forward strand.
GGAAATTTGGAAGTCGCCCATCGAATGAACATAACCTATACATCATATTAATGAACATAACCTATACATCATATTAATGAACATAACCTCAATATTAATGAACATAACCTATACATCATATTAATGAACATAACCTATACATCATATTAATGAACATAACCTATACATCATATTAATGAACATAACCTATACAAGCTATTAATGAACATAACCTATACATCATATTAATGAACATAACCTATACATCATATTAATGAACATAACCTATACATCATATTAATGAACATAACCTATACTATTCAAATGAACATAACCTATATATTCAAATGAACATAACCTATATATTCAAATGAACATAACCTATATATTCAAATGAACATAACCTATACATCATATTAATGAACATAACCTATACATCATATTAATGAACATAACCTATAGGCCTACATCATATGAACATAACCTATACATCATATTAATGAACATAACCTATACATCATATTAATGAACATAACCTATACATCATATTAATGAACATAACCTATACATCATATTAATATAGGTTTCAACTTTCGGAAAAACCGTTTTCCCCATTATCCAACAATCTTAAGATACGGCCCCCGATAGTGGGGACGGCTATGAAGTACAGGGAATTTGAGGGGTAAAAGACGAAAATAAGGGGTAATATTAGCCTAACCTAACAACCTTACCTAACCTAACCTAGTATATTAGGTGGGGGCTGCCACCCCCGCTGGTTTGGTATGTAATTAATAAAAGGTTGACGGTCGCCAAAAAATACTTGAATGAAGTCTACGGTATTTACTCCGCAATCTTCAGTTTTGGCTGTGGATAACAGGAGGTAAATATTAACTTTTTCAAAGTAATTGAAAACGGTTTTTCCGAAAGTTGAAACATATATTAATATGATGTATAGGTTATGTTCATTAATATGATGTATAGGTTATGTTCATTAATATGATGTATAGGTTATGTTCATTAATATGATGTATAGGTTATGTTCATTAATATGATGTATAGGTTATGTTCATTAATATGATGTATAGGTTATGTTCATTAATATGATGTATAGGTTATGTTCATTAATATGATAGGTTATGTTCATTAATATGATGTATAGGTTATGTTCATTAATATGATGTATAGGTTATGTTCATTCGATGGGTGACTTCCAAATTTCCAGGAAAATTCGTGGCCGGTTTCCTTGATAAATACCAAAAGTTGATAGACCTAAAGTTGATCCTCTATTAATAAATGATTACCTTACTGACAACCCTCCCACTATGGCCAATGCATTTACCGATTCCTTTTCATCTGTTTTACCCAAGAGGTAATATTCTAATAGGTCAAGGCCACGTCACACTGTAGCTCCATACATTATCAGGTGTTTCTCGTAAAGAAAGTGCAATCGGTGATTACCAAAGACAGAATAACCTACATAAACACTTAGTGAGTGCACACATACAAGAAACAAAGTCCGAAACAGAAGGATTGAAGTGAAAATAAGAGAAAAAAAACAGTGACTACGAACATGACGCCAACAATGGACGGGGATCAAAACAAATCCGACCCGGAATGCCCCGAATGTGGAATCATTGCAGGTGAAAAAAATGCAATCCAATGCGACTACTGCCGGGAATGGCTGCACTATTTCTGCACAGACCTCCCTGCCTATCAAATTCTCAACTATGCAAAAACGCCAAGGAAATTCATGTGCAAAACATGCTGCCTAACAAAGTTTGACACAAAGGGTGAGTGGGTGGCCGATGCAGAAGCAGCCGTTCTCCAACACAAGGAACGACTAACCAATTCTGGAGCGATAAGTAAGGTAAGAAAAATCCCTGTTCAGCTCCAGAGCAACAAAGCTGTCACCAACACCAACACGCCAGCTGACACCAACAATCAAGGAATTAACTGGGGACACTGGCCTAGGCCAAGGCCTACCCAAAAGCCCAGAAGTAGCCGTAGGCAAGAATGACGGCGACAACCTCAATACCAGTACCACAACAAACATGGCTATAGATCTAGGTCTGGGGAACACACCAGAATATATTAGCCTCACAATGCTAGATGCCCATAGCAGCACTAGCAGCACTAGCAGACACGGCAGAGTCTCCTCAAAACGCAGCAAGACAGGTGAGGTCGGGGACCCCAACGAACACACACCCCACATGCAACGGATGCAGCCATAATGCTCCTACATACAGAAGAACAGGTGAGGCCAGTGCTGTAAATTCAAATCCATGGAGACCTAGGCCCAGAGCTGAAAACAAGGGCACTTATATTAGGAGGAAAAGCATGGAAGTATGCAATTTCTACCTAAGAAATGAATGCCGATATGGAGTAGTTGGCATGGGATGCAAACAAGACCACCCAAAAATATGTGCAAAATTCATGAAGCACGGGCGGGATGAAAGGATCGGTTGCAAGCGTGGATGGAAGTGCATCGACTACCACCCATATGTATGCAGAATCTCGCTCAACAAAAGGGCATGTACTATCAGAGACTGCAATCTACCACACATCAAGCGAACCAAAATACTGACGCCCAGAAACAATGTCAACAAACCAAGGGAACATGCTACAGGACACATCCAAAGGGAATTTGCCTACACACCAACACATGAGGAAAAATTGGAAAGCCAACGCAATGCCCTCAGAAGCTGGCCAACCATCCAGCAAACTCCCAAGGTCAGACCAGCAGCGGTACACACGGCTATGCCCGACCAAGGTGCTTTTTTAGAGGTAGTAATGGGACGTCTTCTGGAAGTGGAAAAACGGTCTCAAGTGATAATGGAGAGATTCCTAGCCCAAACCGAGGGGCCAGACATGAACCACAGAGGAAGGTGCAACTACCACTAACTAGTTTTTTTGTGGGCAACATCAGAGGACTCTACCCACGAAAAAATCAATGTAAAGTCCCCATGTTGGAAGAAATTGCAGAGGAAGATAACTCAATTTTTCTAGCCCTCACAGAAACACACTTGAACGAAAACATTTTGGATGCAGAGATCAATATACATAATTTCACACTATTCAGAGCCGACAGAGCGGACAGAAGCCACGGAGGAGTAGCACTCTACCTAAGGGAGGATATGGCTGCAAATACCGAAACTTTAGTTGCATTCTCAAACGGCACAACAGAGCTACTAGCAGTACACATAAGACAAACCGACATGCTCATCATAATTTTGTACCGACCTCCAAACACCACAGGGGAGATTTTCAAGGAGGTCACAGAGAAGATACAATCACTCCTACAAAATCTGCCAACTCCCGCTACAGATGTCATCATCACAGGAGATTTCAACCTGCCCATCATCAATTGGGCAACCATGAAAATAGACGGAGGATCCAGGGATGAAAAACAGCAAGCCAAGGAGCTAATGACTATCATGGACACTGCATACATGAAGCAATACATCGAGGAACCTACAAGAGGCAACAACACACTGGACTTACTATTTGGCAACAACTTCGACCTGGTACACTCGTACGAAACTGTAAAAACTATAATGTCCGACCACAGACTTATCAAAGTTAGAAGCACCACACCAGCCACACCACCAAGAAGATGTCAACAGGAATCAAGCCAAATCCCCTGCACCTCTCTGAAAGATCTCAACTTCTACAGCAAAGATATAGACTGGGACATACTGAGAGCAGAACTGGCAGTAACTGATTGGAGGGCACTATTCGAAGATAAAAACGTCGACGAAACTCTCAGTATCCTCCAGAAACAATGCCTGGAGACCTGTAAAAACATCATACCACCCAAATCAAGCAGGAAGCAGATAAAACAGATTCCCAGAGATAGAAAAATACTAATGAAGAAAAGGACGTACTTGAGAGCCAAGCAAAGGAAGACCAGCCATGCGCACACTATCACCAAACTACAAGAAGAGCTCGATGAAGTTGAACGAAAACTCATCCAGTCACACCATGAGCAAAGAACACGTGAAGAACTCCAAGCAGTTGCAAACATACGAGTAAATAGCAAATTCTTCTATGCATACGCAAAAAGGAGACTCAGGAACACCTCAACAATAGGACCACTTGCAAAACCTACGGGCGAACTTGAGAGTGACCCAACCGAAATGGCCAAGATACTCAAACAGCAGTACGAAAGTGTCTTCAGCCCGCCAAATGAAGACAAGAAAATCGATAATGCAACGACCTTCTTTGACAACGCTCCTGGGACACCACATCAACTCTCCTCGGTAACAGTATCAACAGAGGACATAATAGCAGCCATCGACAAGATTGGACCAAACTCTGCGGCAGGACCAGACGGCTTTCATGCCCAACTGCTAAAAAAATGCAAACATCAGCTAGCCTTGCCTCTAAAACTGCTGTGGAGCAAGTCCCTCCAAACTGGATATGTACCACAATCCCTAAAAGAAGGTACCGTCACACCAATACATAAAGGGGGTAGTAAAGGCATAGCCAAAAATTACAGACCAGTGGTGCTGACGTCACATCTTATTAAAATCATAGAAAGAACAATACGAGCTAAGATGGTCAGCTACCTGGAAGATAACGAGGCATTCAACGAGGGTCAACATGGCTTTAGACAAGGCCGCTCCTGCCTTTCACAACTACTATCACACTACGACAAAATCCTACAGGATATTCAAGACGGAGAAAATGTAGACGTCATATATCTAGATTTCGCCAAAGCTTTTGACAAGGTGGACCATGGGATCCTTCTACATAAACTCAAATCACTGGGAATAGGGGGAGACCTTGGAAGATGACTCCACAGTTTCATCACCAACAGAAAACAAAGAGTCACAGTTCAAAGAAGCCTATCAGAAGCACGTGGGGTCATCAGCGGAGTACCACAAGGATCAGTACTGGGACCTCTCCTATTCCTCATCATGATAGGAGACATCGACAGGGACCTGGAACACTCAACAGCCTCATCGTTTGCAGACGACACCAGACTCATGAAGAAAATCACCTCACAACATGATGCACAGCTACTACAACAAGACTTGGACAAAATCCTGAAGTGGGCAGAAGAAAATAACATGGCCCTAAACGGAGACAAGTTCGAGCTTCTAAGGTACGGGAACAAGAGAGCACTACAAAACGACACCAAATACAAAAGTGGACAGCAAGAAATTACCGCCAAGGACACAGTGAAGGACTTGGGAGTAAATATGAGCAGTGACGCCACTTTTTCCCAGCATATTACCAAAGCCACAACAACAGCAAAACAAATAGCAGGCTGGATCATGAGAACCCTTCCACACAAGAAATGAGAGGTGTATGTTAACACTGTGGAAGTCACTGGTCCTACCACGACTGGAGTACTGCTCTCAGCTCTGGTCTCCCCAAAAAGTAGGAGAAATAACAGAAATTGAAGCCACCCAGAGGACATTCACCAGTAATATCCATGGGTTTCAACACTTTACTGGGAGAGACTCAAGGAGCTGCAGCTGTACTCACTTCAAAGACGTAGGGAGAGATACATCATCATCTACGTCTGGAAGATTTTGGAAAAAAGGTACCAAATCCAAACATCCAAGAGACTCAACACCAAAGGCGAGGGAGGCTGTGCTATGTGAGGACTACGCCGGGATCAACACAAAAAATCAAATCCCTGATCCATCACAGCTTTGCATACAATGGAACCAGACTGTTCAACTGTATACACATTGGCCTTCTGGAAGGATATTAAAAAAAATGCATAATAGCTGCACACCTCTACCCGTTAGTGTAGATGGGATCTCTGGTACTAATAACATAGCCAATCTTTGGAAAACACATTACCAAACTTTGTTTAACTCTGTTGGGCACCAAGGAAATACCATTGCTGCTACAACAGAGTGTAACAAAGAAGAAAAATATGACACAATTAAAGTTACAAGTGAAAAAATCAAGGCTGCAATAAGTAGGCTAGATGCTAACAAATCCTGTGGTTTTGATGGTATATATGCTGAACATTTGAAGTACTCCTCCACTCTCCTCTTGGAGAAACTCAGCAGTTGCTTTACCAGCTTTCTAATCCATGGTTTCCTACCAGAATCTATGATGTCCGTTACCTTGATACCAGTAATTAAAGACAAGGCTGGCAAAATTACATCAAAAGACAACTATAGACCTATTGCCCTTGCCAGTATTGTAAGTAAGATACTAGAGTTAATAATTTTAGACAGAATCTCAGTGTATATCTCAACTAATAGTAATCAATTTGGTTTTAAAAAGAATCATGGTACGGACCAGTGCATCTACACTCTGAAGGAGCTAGTGGATGGGTACATCAAAATGAACAGCTCTATTTTTGCATGCTTTCTTGATGCTAGTAAGGCATTTGACAGAGTCTGCCACAATATCCTGTTTGATAAATTAGCAACAAGGGGAGTGCCATCCTATATACTGAGAATCTTGAAGTACTGGTACGCCAATCAAACATTTAATGTAAGATGGGGTAACATTATTTCGGATTCCTTTACAGTAACCAATGGAGTGAGACAGGGTAGTATTCTCTCACCTTACTTATTCAATGTATATATGGATGAATTAAGTGATAAATTGAATAAAGAGCAGATTGGATGTTATGGTGGGAATAAAATCATCAACCATCTCATGTATGCTGATGATCTGGTCATTATTGCACCGTCTTCTGCGGGTCTGAGCAAACTTCTTGATATATGTGAATCTTTTGGTAGTAAACATTGTGTTAAATTCAACCCACTGAAAAGTGCTGTTCTTATATTTAGATCAAAATTACTGTATAAAAGTAAACTGCCAAATTTCTCACTCAATAATCAAATTATTCAAAAAGTAAACAAAATAAAATACCTGGGACACATTATCTCAAACGATTGCTCAGATGATGCAGATATCGGCCGTCAGCGCAGACAGCTATATTTACGTGGTAACACCATCTTGAGAAAATTCCACATGTGTAATTGGGAAACTAAAGTCACTTTGTTCCGGACATATTGTTCCTCTATGTACACGGCCCATTTGTGGTGGAAGTATAAGAGAGCCACCATAAATGGTCTGTGTACATCCTATCATAATATACTCAAGATGTTCATTGGTCTCTCTAAATATGAAAGCACTAGTATGGTGTGCACACTGTTGGATGTGCAGTGCTGTCGGGCTGTCATCAGGAGACTGGTGTACAGCTTTTCGCAGCGACTGCAATCCTCCAGTAACACGCTGATTGTAGCTCTTTGGTCTAGTGATCATATCTATGAATCCCGTATTATATCTCACTGGCAGAAGCTGCTGCACACATAGTATGTACTGTAATGTAATATATAGGTCTAATTGAACTATGAGCAATGATCTGTGCAATAGGTGTAAACCAACATTGAGCAATAGCCTTAGTTAGCCTATCTGTGTTATATTGTGACAAAATGTGATATGTGCTCTATTCTGTAAATAGGCCTACTGTATTTTTTATCTTATTGTGTCTTTATTAATATATCTTTGTGTATAATTATTATCTGTGCTCTGACGAGAAGTGTATGTGATATGGACCATTAGGTCGTACTGTATTTATACTGTATCTATCTTATGTGTCTGGAATAAAGAATTATTATTATTATTATTATACCAGCCCCTCTCAGGAACATGACCGGGGTGTCTCCAGACACCTTCAAGAAACACTTGGACATGTGGCTGGCTAAAATACCGGACCGGCCACCAACACCAGGATACCCCAGCACCAACCGACTTCTGGAATGGAGAGTGGAAGAAAGGGAGCTGCCTGGTCGCAGTGGAGCCCCAGCTCAACTGTGTCACTAACGGACGGAATACAACAAAGTGTAACAAAGTGTAAGTGTAACATGTTGAACAACCCCTTCCCCACCAGACCTGCCCTAACACCATAATGACTATTACTTTTACAGTTGCAGACATTAAATCCCGTTTCAAGTCACTTAAACAGGACTCTGCTATGGGACCCGACAAACTCCATCCTCGTCTTCTCAAATAATGTGCCACTGAGTTAGACTACCTTTTTTCTATTCTTTTCAGTCGCTCCATGATGACCGGAACCCTTCCCCGATCTTGGAAGATTTCTCATGTTGTTCCCATATATAAAAAGGGGCCTAGAACTGAACTGGCCACACCCCTACCTCCAGTCAGAATTTTGGCTGGACGCCGGATCGGGTGGCCCACCAGGTAAGATGAAATGAGCATAATGTTTGCATAGGTGTTGGAGAAGAGAGAAAAGGGATAAAAGAGCTTGATTAAAGATGTACAGAACAATTAAAATCAGGAAGAGAGAAATTTAATGTACAGTACAGAAAAAGGGGAAGTGTCTGATTACAAAGGGAAAAATTGGAAGGCTAATATGTTTACTCAAGAGAACAAACAAAAAAGGGAAACTTAAGTGAGGTGGAAAAGACAAAGAAGTTCAGCAAGTTGGGAATAGGCCTGTCAAGTAGAAGTATGGAACACATATTGGACCATGGGGAAGGTGAAAAAGTAATACAACTCCTGAAGAAGGAAGCCTATAGAGAAGGTGAGAAGTTTAACAAAGTTGAATATAATCGAGGAGCCGCTACTTAAATAATATATTCTTCAACATCATCGCATTTCATCACCCAGAGTCAGGTCTATGGAACGTCGGCTTTTCAAATAAGGCACCTTGAATTTTGTCCTTCCTTTCTTGTTATCGATAAAGTTCTTGATATTTATGGCATTGCTTGTTTTAGTGTATAATAATCAACAGACGATTATCCAATCCTTCATTGGGATTATATTTAGCTAATGAATGCTTTTAAATGATATTATGTATATAAGCCATTGGGTAAATTAGTGATATAGACGCGGTACGATGGAACGGCACGGGGAAACAGCTGGCAGGGAACGTAAACATTGACAACACCTGTACCTGCATCTGGGTCACCAAGGTAATTTATTAAATTTTCACATCTTAATGGTGTATTTGGTGCCTATATCTTTATATTAGGATGACTATGGAACAGTAAATATAAGATGGCACTGTACACAGTAATATTCAAAAGATGGTCTCGTGATATGGCTAGTGCTACCGTAGACTGCTACGTGTTTAATTTTCAAAGATAGGCTAGGCTATCCAAATTTACCCCCGAAAGGTCCGAATCAAGGCTATACTGGCCCCTGGGATCACTGGTTAGTCTTATGCATAGCCTATATTTTATATCTAGGCTATGTCCGAATTCAGGCTAGGTGTACGAAATTGCCCCAAATGGTGTCCGAATTCGGACACCTTTATTAGCCTAGGCCTAAGCTTTATAAATATTATAGGCTATGTAGGCCTAGGCCTAATGTATTTTTATTTCTTTAATGCTATGACTGTATAGGTATACCCCAATGTACCAGTTACACATACAATACTTATTAGCCTACTTAGCCAAGGCCTAGGCGGTAGAATTTTACTAAAGGGACACGTATTTGGCAGGTATCACCACGTATTTATTGGAGATTTAATTTAGGTTTCCACGCCTCCATCAACAACCTACACCCTTTTCTGGTCTGATACTAGTAATAGAAACGATATAGCCTAGGCCTAGGCTAGGCCTAATAACTTTTTTGGTAAAAATTTACCTATGGTCCCGTTAAAATATCCTCAAGTAGCCTAACCTATTAAAAACTGTTCAGGGGACTGGTTAGAACTTGTAGGATGTTTAATTGAATGTCGGAAATCAGTATTTACTGAGAAATAAAAGTCTTAAAATGCGCTATGTTTTACGGGAGGGTCTGTACGCCGCCACATACGCGCGGCCCCGCCCACTGCCCATAATGTACAAATATTATATTAGATTAGATTAACCTAACCTAACCTAGCCTAACCGTAATATAATATAATATAACATTACATAACATTACCTGGGAAAGAGAGGGCAGGGACCTTGGGTGACCCATAGCGCATTTTAAGACGTTATTTCTCCGTAAATACTGGTTTCCGACATTCAATTAAACATCCTACAAGTTCTAACCAGTCCCCTGAACAGTTTTTAATAGGTTACTTGAGGATATTTTAACGGGACCATAGGTAAACATTTATCACTTTTTAAAATGTGGATTTCGACGAGAATAGCCTAAAGAAGCGCAGTTTGGGCCCAAAATTGGGAGTTGACCGCCTCTTCCGATCGTCGGTTTGTTGACACGACGCTGGACGTTAGTTAGGTTTGCGGTTGTGTTTTTTGGCCCCCTGCTAGCCTGGCCATATCCTATATATGATAATGACAATAAGTCTAGGGCCCTCAACACATAGGCCTAAATTTTAATTGAACCGCCAATTTTGGGAAATTAGTTAGGCTAGATGCGCGAAGTAGCCTACTATAACCTCGAACGCTATGTCAACAAACGATCAACGTTACTCCTGCGAACGCAACTTTTCCACCGAGTTATCTTTATATTTTGTCTAATATTATTAATATTGAAGTGTTCCCATGTTTTTTTTTTTTTTTTTTCGTACATCAGAAAAGGGTGTAGCTTGGTGTTGGATGCGTGGAAACCGAAAACAATTCTGTATTAAATCCTTGGTGGTACCTGTCAAATGCATGGTTTGTACCCTTAAATCGGTAAGAGTTACCGACCAACCAGTGACGGGCCCTATCGATGATTATTAGTGTGTTATCACTTTCATAACGATACTTTGTTGGTGTATATGTACTTACCGTCGCAAATTCGCTATAAGTGAAATACGAGAAACTGTAAGAAATACCTCCCTGTCGATGGCCGCGGCGCAATAGTACACAATGGCCGTCGTTCGGGAGCTCTTACCCTCAATCTTTCAGTCGAACGTCACTACACCTAGCGGTCTTTTTAGGAATCATGAACCATAGCATGAACCAATCACAGCCTTCCATCAAATTATCAACCAATCACACAGTCTTTCAGTCGTCACGTCACGCCCCTCGCCGGCCCGGGCGCCGGGCGGGCTCACTTTGAAGATGGAACCCTAACATGGAGGTCGTGCCGTCGTGGTGGTATGTGCTACGAGTTTTTCAGGTAATTTGTTGTACAGTACTTTGGTATTTTTATTTACCGGATCAGTCTGAAGATGGTTTTTTCTTTGATATACAGTGTTGTTTAATACCAAGGAGTGTCGCATTTTACTATTTTCCCATTAGCCTATCCATCAATCTTAAGACACGGCCCCCGATAGTGGGGAGGGCTATGAAGATCAGGGAAATTGCGGGGTAAAAGCCGTAAATAAAGGGGTAATATTGGAAGAACTCTGAAAATACAATATTGAAAAGTAACAAAACCTGAAAATAGAAAAACCCAAGCCAAGTTTTGACCAAACTTGGCTCGGGTTTTTAAATTTTTCAGAGTCCAACATCACAGTAACCTCATTTCGAAAGTTGGCTCGTTTTTCTTTGGCAAAAGTTGGCTCGGATTTAAGGGATTTAGCGGGTTAGGTTAGGTTTGGCTAGGCTAATGTTAACCCCATAATACTAGGTTAGGTTAGGTTAGGTTAATGACAAAACTTGGCTCGGATTTCATGGATTTAGCGGGGGTGTGGGGGTGGCAGCCCCCACCCATGATACTAGGTTAGGTTAGGTTAGGTTAGGTTAGGCTAATGTTAACCACATTCTTACTGGCTTTATCCACGTTGAAAACAAAAAAAAACCCGAGCCAACTTTCGAAATGAGGTTACTGTGATTTTGGACTCTGAAAAATTGAAAAACCCGAGCCAAGTTTGGTCAAAACTTGGCTCGGGTTTTTCCATTTTCAGGTTTTGTTACTTTTCAATATTGTATTTTCAGAGTTCTTCCAATATTACCCCTTTATTTACGGCTTTTACCCCGCAATTTCCCTGATCTTCATAGCCCTCCCCACTATCGGGGGCCGTGTTTTAAGATTGATGGATAATGGGAAAATAGTAAAATGCGACAGTCCTTGGTATTAAACAACACTGTGTATCAAATAAAAAATAAAAAAACAACAAAAAATAACCTGAAAAACTCGTCACTGGTTGGTGATAAACATTTACCCTTAAATCTTACATTGAGATAAAAACAAGATTACATGCTAGCCTACAGAAATATGCAAAAATTGTCCGAATTCACCCCAGTTGACGGTACGTGATTATTTTTAATATCCAGTGTATATGTACGGTACTGTACAGTATATGTATATATGTATATCAAGGACTATCGGAAGTGAGTATTTACCCATTATCCAAGGACCGTTGGAAGCGAGTATTATTTACCCATTATCTGACAATAGGATCAGTTAGGGAAAATTAGGATTTTGACCCCTGCTGCCCGAGAGCAGCCCTCTGCGGGTCCCCCTGACAAGATAAGACATAGATGAGCTGATGAGGATTTCAATAAGTCCTGATAGGGGTGGGGGGGTACCCTGCCTTCCACACCCCCCTCCTCTCAACTTATTCTGTATCCCACGGCAAACGGTTATGGCCAAATACTGTACTGTACAGCTTATTTTTCGCATTTTATCGTCTTTAGCCCCTCATTTTCCCTGATATTCATAGCACTCCCCACTAGTGGTGGGGGGGCATGTTTTTAGATTGTTGGATAATGGGTAAAATACTAATTTCAGCTTCTCAGTATAAGAGAACACTGTATCTGAAAGAAAAAAAAAAAAATTGCGTTACTTCAGAAACATATTGAAATGTAAGTTGCTGCTCAGTGTGTAATAGGATCTTGAGGTGTATAGATCCTACATGTGTATTTGGATTTTTTAACCCTTTGAAGCTCTGAAGCATTTTAGCAGTTTATTTTGGCAATCATTAGACGATTTTATGCAGCTTAGGAAGTAAATGTGGGGTATTAAAAGGGTAAATACTATCTCAATCAACCCTCTGACTTCCACCATGTGGTGATGGGCTGGTCTATCAGAGTGAGAGCTGAGCGATCTCTGCCATACCCATAGCTTACTCTGACTGTTCCTTTTACTTATATATCTTCTAGATCTCAAGTGACGGCGTCTTTTCCGTGGATCGACCTCCCTACTGCCAACCTAAAAGTTGGCAGATTGGGAGCCAAAGCGTCGCATTTTTCCCTTGCCCCTCAACTTTCCCTTCATAATTGCTGAGGGGCACAGGGCCTTGGGTGGGGCTTTGGTTTCTCGGGCATTTCCGCGCCCTCCTCAGCTCCCTGCCTTAGAGTGGCTTCAGTCACCTGGGTTTTGTTAGTGGTAAGCAGGGAGGGTTTTGTGGGGGTGCTCTATGGCCTTGGCCTTTCTCGGGACCTTGGGGCTGTTCGGCCAGGCAGCCTGGGGAACAACAACAACAACAACAACCCTCTGACTTCCATATACCGTTACTAATCTGAATAAAATTGTCTAATTGTAGCCAGAAACAGAACAGAAACGCGTATTGGAGCTTGAAAGGGTTAATAGTTAAACACATCCTATTCCATTTCTGTTCCAGGTGGAGGAAGGATGACATGGCCTTTCAGATGATTCCCCCCCGGCTGTCCTCGTCCCCTCCCCCCCTAGACTCCCTGCCATCGGTGGTCTGCCCAGAGGAGGAGGAGGATGAACAGTTTGGCACATTCTCCACCCACAACTCTTCATTTGATATCACAGGTACGCTACACTACCTAATTTTTACGCAGGTGGCAGTGGTCCAATTAGTACTAAAAAATTAATGAAAATATTAGGCGTATGTAAGAAAAATACAAAGATAGATTAATAAATTTAGTGGCACAATGTACGACGGTTTAAGGCACAGTTGTAGACACATGAAGTAGAGATAAGTGTTGGGGCAGCCTACCTTTATTTAACCTCCTTCAAGTGTTACTGTTTTGTTATAAATTAATGTTTGAAATAACTTCTAATGACACTACAGCAAATATATAAACACTTTAATTTACCTTAGTTATAAACAAATCCGCGAGAACAACCTATCCAGCACCACTTCCACTCACTAGTCACTACAGTATATGTATAGGCCTACTTCATGTCTACAACTGGACATTTTGGTGCTAAAATATTTTTGAGTCACAAAGGGATGAATAAGAACATAATATTTAGTAGTGGCTGCGGAATCAATGACGTACTGCCAATATTCATATTTGGCGCCCTTTTCTGACAGCAAGCCCTTCACAGGGACTCCACGCTGGTCCACAATATGGGTTTCACAACCCGAAGGGAAGGAAGGAAAACCTAATATTTAACAGAATATAGTTGGCTTACATTTGCTTTATTATAACCTGGGTACTGCTGTTTGCTAACGATTGCAGGGTCTGGTAAATATGTTTGGAACAGTGTGTGAAAATCAGAATCTGAAGGTAAATGTGGGGAAGAGTAAGGTTATGGTCTTTGAAAGGGGTGCAGTCACAGAGTTTTAGGAGAGATTGAATGGTCAGGCTATGGAAAATGTCAGCTAATTTAAGTATTTGGGCAGTATGTTGAGTAAAAAATGGTAGTATGGATAAAGAAGTGCGAGAGAGGGTGCAACAGGGGAAGAGGGTTGTAGGAACGCTGAAAGCAGTAACAAGAAATAGGGTGGTCAGCATGGAAGTAAAGAAGTCCTTGCATGATAGTGTGGTAATCCCGACATTGACGTACGGGAGTGAAGCATGGACGTTGTTGGAGAGACACAAACCAAGAGTGAGAGGGGTGGAAATGAGTTACTTGAGAAGTGCATGCGGAGTTACCGGTACATGGAGGGATAGACAGACGAATGAGGAAGTACCGGTACGAGAGCGGTGTGGTGTGGATGTAGATGTGCTGGAAAGTGTGAAAAGGAACACCTTGAGATGGTTCGGCAATGGGAGTTGAGAGAATGACTAAGTGTATGAGAGTGAAGTGGAAGGACAGAGAGGGATAGGTAGACCGAGAGAGAGGTGGAAGGAATGAGTTAAGAAGTATATGCGTGAAAGCTGTGTTGGATTTGAGGAGGGGTGTTGACTGACTGAGGACAGAGGTGAATGGGGGCGATTCATTCGTGGCCACCCCTTCGGGGTGTAAAGTCAGTAAAAAATAGGTTAGCCTAAACAGAACCAGATAGGGAAATATACTTTATCAGACCAGGTCAAGTGAGATATCTTTCTTGGTCTAACTGGTAGAGTGACTGCCACACAGCCTAAGGGTCCCTGGTTCAATCCCAGCCCATGGCATATTTTCGGGGGGCTATTTCAGCATCTAACAAAGTTTAGGTGTGTTGGTAAAATTGTTAAGATGGTTGAAAGTAAGATCGGAGCTCCAAAACTCCTCTTTCGGGTATGGTGTAAAAACCTATTCCTACAGGGGACCATGGCATCTGGCAATAGATAGATAGATAAATAAATGAGCTTCTAACACAAAACAACCTTGTGGAGAGGCACAAGTTTGACTAACTCAGGGCATGGGCGAAGTCAGTAGTACTGTAATTATTATACTGAACCATACCTTGACGACCCAATGGCACCCGGCAGCGCAGAAAATACCCCTGGACATCAGACATCATAACACCAGCAAAGAAAGGCCTCTGGAAGACGTTGGAGAATCGACAAACCCCTCACCAAGTGAGACAATTAACACGAAACTCAACCCAACTCATGTTGCTAGCCCACACACGACCCCACAGGCAGACATGTGTGGGCGCCACGGAAGAACCTGGAAAGTTTAAACTAATCCAAGCCTCCCATAAGCAAAAGCTAGCTAATTGTAATAATAAAATACAGCTAAACAGTCGGGCAGCCCAAATTTATTCACCCTTGGGGCCAGACACAGGTATCCTGAAAATATACAGCGATCGGTACAAAAACACTCTCCTAATGCACTCTAACTAGCTTAAATATTTCCTAGCTGCTTCAACGCATTTTAAACATAACAAAGACTTACTGGAATGGAAGTGAAAGCAACTGGAGAGGGACGGAAGAGTGTACCGGAGCTCAGGGGGGAGAGACGTGTTGGCGCACCGAGCACTGGCCCAGGAAGGTGGTCAAAGCGTGTTCGAAGTAGAAATGCGTAGCATCACAGTTGAGGAACGGGAAGTGCAACGTTTAAACAAGTTTTATTTATTTATTATATCTATTCATAGGTAGCCAATTCAAATTACGTTCTTTAGGTATTTTAACGGTGTTGCCTATGAAGTTGATACCGTAGACCTTTTGTGGACCAGCATGGAGTCCGTCTGAAGGTCTTTCTGTCAGCAAAGGGCGCCAAATATGAAAATTGACAGTACTGTACGTCATTGATGGAGGAGCCACTATTAAATATTTGTTTATCTAACTTGACTCATTTTTTGTGGGCAATATTTTTAGCTGTACTCGATACTAAATTGCATTTTTCAGGGGCATTGTGTTAGCGATACTCCATTGGATAACTGCGTATGATTTGGCAAGTCTACCCTATGCGCTCGGTAGTGTTTTTACACATGTAACCTAACATCAATAAAACTAAGTTCGTCTTTTGCCTTAATCCTATAATTGGTTGAAATTCGCTTATATACTAGAATGTCATAAATTAGGCCTGAGTGACAAACAGTGATCTTCAGCAAATTAGAAGTTACTCCTCCTGCCTTTGCAATATATATGTCAGATCTCTACCATTGGGTCTTTGGGGACTTTGTTGTTTTGTATTGATTAGTTAAAGAGAAGGGTTAGTGGTTTTGATATTTCAATGTGTGAATTTGTATTTTGTTTTTGTGTGTTCATTGTTTTCTGTTGTGTTGTCCCTATTCGGGCTCTGTCTTGAGTCGGCCACACCCAGAAAAAAAGGGGAAAAAAAAAGGGGAAAAGTGGGGAATGGGCCCGAGCAAATACAAATACTGTACTTGTTTTACTGAGCTTTATATGCTTCAAAGTTACTTTATGGAAGTATCTAAGTGAATGTAATTGATTATTATGTTCCATCCATCAACCGACTTTAATCCTAAACTCAATTAATGAAATCAACTTTCAGGGCTGTCAGACAAGCTGCCGCCCACACCAGAAAGCAGCCCAGCAAAGATCGTGGAGTTTAGAATCCCTGCGCCACTACCCGAGGATGCGGGGGATCTCCCAGATATTGAAACAGAATCTTCAGCAACATCTCCTTTTCCTCCACCGTCTATGCCTGATCTTGACCACAGAGATGATGAGTTTGGTGCCTTTCAAGCTTTGGATGAAGGGAAGGAAGATGCTGTTGTTGATTTTCACACCGGGGGAGATTTGAGTGAGAATTCAGGAAACGACTATGTTGGGAAATCTTACACAACCGTGGATTGTGAGGATACCGGTAATAGCCCCAGTACTAGTCACTCAGAGAGGGATATTGATGAAAGTGAAGCTAAAGAGTTGTCCACTAACACTGTCCCCCCTTCACCACGTAGAAATTTAGAAGGTGGTGCATCTTCAAATCTGTCTCAGAATGTTGCGTTCAGTGATGAAGATGATGACTTTGGGGATTTTGAAACTAGTACTTTAGCAGATGGTGGCATTACTCAGGCAAGCAATATTTCAAAACAAGACACCTCAGAATGTTTAGTTGCAGACAGTAATATAGATGAGAAGAGTGTTCCAGTAGTCTTAGAAAACTTATGTAAGCCTACTCTTAACTCTGAGGAGGCTTCACCAGGTGTGCATAGTGAATTAAGTTTGGACATTTCAAGAACAGAAAGCCCAGAGTGTATGGTAAGTGATGTGGACACTACTGAAGCCAAAGTAACAATAACAGAGAATGCATATCTCGATGGTGGTAATGATATTGAAAAGGATTCCACTATAAACACAAAGAAAAAGCTCTCGGAAGTTAATGATTCGGAAAGTTCAAAACATAATGAGTGTATACATTCTAGTAGCCTATCTGAAAGTACCCCAGACAATTCAAACAATACAACTGATAAGCTAGAAATTTCTTCTCGGACACATCAAACAAGTGCAGGTATTAATGATATAACAGTGCAACAAAATAATAGTTTAGACAATTCCACAACGTCAGAATTTGTTCAAAGTGCCTCTAATTATGATGATATTGAGTATAATAAGCTAAATATTGAAGCGAGATCAATGCGCATTAACCTCGAGCCTAGTGAAAAAGATGATGAGTGTGGCAATAGCGAGAGATTATATTGTGAGGATGAGGACGACTTTGGAGATTTTGACCGAGCAAATGAGGATGATGAACTTGATTTTGAAGACTTGAGGAAAAAAGTAGAAGAGGGCGACTTTGGTGAAGATGAGTCTTTGCCTTCAAATCCCGATGACGACTTTGGTGATTTTGGCTACTTCAACCCTAAGAATGAAGATGAAGCCGATGACAGTTTTGGTGATTTCAGCTCTCCTTCAGTGGAAGTTAACGAGACTGAAGGAAGAAAGTTGAACGGTGCGAATGATATCGATGATAACGATTTTGGTGACTTTTCTGCTCATGATAAAGCGAGCGAGTCATTTTCACAGTCTGGGGAAGTTGAAGGCGTTAATGATGAGGAGTTTGGTGCATTTGGTGAGCCTAGTGGTGATGGAGAATTTGGCAGCTTCAGTACGTCGAGGAGTGATGAAGGAAGTTCTGCCGACCCCCCGGCTTCTTGGGCAGACACTACTTTTGAGGCCACCTCTGACACCAGTCCGGTATTGCAAAAGGTTAGTTCAAAGCTGTAACACATTGTTTTCAAGCATATTTTTCTTTTAATTATTACAAAATCGTATTTCTAACTATATACTGTATCTTGATTTTGGTAGGTGAAGATGCCAATCATCCATATTCTGTGGCCAATGTTTTGGTCAGAGAATGCATTTTTTCGGGAAACTGTAGCGTCTGCCACTGCTGGGTACACCACAGAAAGTGCTGTACTGTACTAGAATAAGCAGACCTTTACTGACGAAGAAGTCCGAAGTTGAGAAATTTGTATGCATAGGCTATTATGCAAAGGTGAACTTGTGTTCAATGACAGGCTAGAGAGTGTTAACTTTGGCAATGAGGCAGTGGAGATGGTGGACAAGTTTTCCTACTTGGGAGATACCATCTCTGCCCCTCCCTCTTTCTGTTAACTCCACATACCTCCTCACATGCTGCACACATCTCTTCCTTGAACACTTTGCCCACCTCTTCCACTTCCTTCATACCCTCCATGTCAAAACTACCTAGTTGTCTTCTACTGTTCTCTTGAACTCCTCCCTACAGTAGACAACACGCAGCTGCATGCACGACCTCCCGAAATCCATCCTTCCGAATCCTCCCTTCCTCGCGAGGACAGAGTCCACCTGGCCAGGCTGAGATGCGGACACCATCCAGCTCTCCTGAGCTATCAGAAGAGACTGGATGACTCCGTTGTCGACGCCTGCCCGGGATGTAATACAGCACCCCATACCATTAAACACATCATAGAAGACTGCATTTCACACAACCACTTACGCCAACAACACAATCTACACTCAATGAGAGCTCTGTGGGAAAGCCCGATCGTGGCCATGGCCTTTCTCAGGGACTCGGGGCTGTTCGGCCAGGCAGCTTAGGGAACAACAACAACAACAACAACTCCTCCCTATCAGGGTGAGAACTGAGCGATCTCTCCCATACCCATAGCTTACTCTGACTGTTCCTTTTACTAGGGTAAGGTGGGGTGAATCCGCCGGGGGGTGGAATCGCCGCAGACGTAAGATACTTGTCTAAAACAATTCGTCATAAATCCAAATACGTATGGAATTGATTCTAGGTATGTTTATAGTACGTGTAGATGATGATAGAACACAAAAATGCGTAGTTGTCATTTATTTAACGAAGAAAAATATTTTTCCATAATATTTCAAACTGAAAAATATGTAAGCGGTCTTGAAATTTTTTCGTGGCGGCGACTTTGCGGCGACTTTACATCTCCCAATAAATTTCTTTTTCGTTACAAGATGGTTGTCTGATTTCTAAGTGGAAAAAAAAAAAAAAAAATCAGGCATAAATATATATACCGGTAATTATATAATTTTCTAAATTCTATAATTATATAAATATATAATATATAATTATATAATTATACCAAAATACTTGGGTTATATCAATCTAATAATAAAACATCTTAATTGTTACTTAATTGGGGGTAAAATCGCCGTGGCAGGATTAAATCATCGATAATATATAACCGCGGCGGATTCACCCCGGCGGGCGGGGTGAATCCGCCGCGCGAGTAACGGTTTTCACCACCCATTACAAACCTTAATGTTTTTTTTTTTTTCAAATCAAAATTATATGAGCGTGTGCAGGAAAGCGAGAATGTAAAAGTTATGTAAAAAAAAATCTGAATTCTGATTCAGTTGGATGCTGTTATTAAAAAAAACACGTTTCGCGGCGGATTCACCCCACCTTACCCTATATATTTTCTAGATCTCAAGATCTAGGTCTCTTCTGTGGATTGACCTCCCAATCTACCAAGATTGGAAGCCAAAGCGTCCCATTTTTCCTTTGCCCCTCAACTTTCTCTTCATAATTGCTGAGGGGCACAGGGCCCTGGGTTGGGCTTTGGTTTCCCGGGCGTTTCCGCACCCTCCTCAGCTCCCCGCTATGGAGTGGCTTCGGTCACCCAGGCTTTATTGTGGTAGGCAGGGAGGGTTCTGTGAGGGTGCTCAGTTATGGCCTTGGCCTTGCTCGGGGCCTTGGGGCTGTTCGGCCAGGCAGTCTGGGGAACAACAACAACAACTCCTCCCTGATCTCCTTGTACTGTAACCTCTCCACCTCTCCACCTCCAGCTCTCTTCACCCACTTCTTCTGTATCCAAATTTTATCTACCGGTACTATTACATAATGGTCAGACAAACCTCCCCCAATACCCCTATATTCCCTAGCATCTAGCACAGAATTCTTCATTCGTTCATCCACACATATATAATCAATCAGTGCCGTTCATTCCACTGTCTCTCTCTCCCTCCTCTTCTCCACTTTCCATGTATACCTGTGTATCATTCTGTGTCGGAAGAAGGTACCGGTATTGGCTATCAACAGCCTCCTCCCCACACATACGTCCACAAGTGCACTGCCATTCCCATCTACCTCTGACGGTACTCAATTCCTGGCTGCAGCTTCCACAAACCAACACCATCCACTATACTACATGGCAGCACACCCACAGACACCAAGAAACATCAAAACAACACCCAGCACACGATATCACACACAAATACTGTCATCATTCCCTCCCTGCCCACCCCAAACCAGCTTCCAGAAGCACATCCATACTCACATCACTTGCCTTTCCATCCAGGCACTCAAAGACAACACGCAGCTACATGCACAACCTCCCAAAATTCATTCTTCTGAGTCCTCCCTTCCTCACGAGGACAGAGTCCACCTGGCCAGACTGAGATGTTGACACCCTCCAGCTCTTCTTTGCTATCAGAAGAGACTAGATGACTCCGTCGGCGGCGCCTGTCCAGGATGTAACACAGCACCCCATACTATTAAACACATCATAGAAGACTGCATTCCACACAATCACTTACACCAACAACATAATCTACACTCCTTGAGAGCCCTGTGGGAAAGCCCGATCTCGGCCATGGCCTTCCTTAGGGACTCGGGGCTGTTCAGCCAGGCAGCCTAGGGAACGACAACAACAACAACAACCTCTGACGGTATGCCGTTGTTCTAAATGCTGAATAAACGGGGTTCTACTGTACTAGGTCATTTGCGTATAGCAGTTCCCAGGGGAGCCCAACTCTGAAATCTCCAGATAGTGCCTCCATATTAGAGTGTTTTATTTCAAATATATGTACAGTATTGATTATTTTCTTAGCTTGAAGGTTTGTTGAAGAAAGATTGGGAATCAAAATATATTATAGACAGAAAAATAAAGGTATGTATATATTTGCTAACACGCTGCTCTCATCCTTAGCTTGAGGCCCTGGTGCAAAAATGGGTGCCAAGTTGCCCTGACTCTGAGTGTACCAAAAGTCTGTTGGCGTCCAACCTCCTCCCCCTGCCGCCCTCCCTGCATGAGGTGGTGGAGAGCGACGCATTTGTTTGGCGACGGTTGGAGACCAAACTGGAGTCCTGCCCGGGCCTCACCGTGTCCTGGCCTGCCACGCAGGCACATGCGGCATTCCTCAACGCGGTGGGGGTTGACGCACGCAATATTGTGAGTTATAGGTTAGAGTTGTTTCCCACACCCTTCACATCAGGGCATCTAAAAGGGTTGCTGAGGCCAATGATTCACTAATTTAATCTCTGTCTATGCACCTATTCTTCAGTATCCACTGTCTATATATAAGGCTATTGCACCACATTGTAAAGTACAGTTCAGTACCTAATTTTGCACCAGAATTCGGCATCTGACATTTTTTTTGTGGCTGGATTGTTGGCTGTGATTAGATGTGACAATTTGTACTGTGTTTTCATTTGGGTGATCGAATACATCCCAGAATGGCAGATTAACATTTGGAAGAGGATTTAGAAATGATACCATATCAAAATTGGATAATTAGTTAATCTCAAGTATATTTGAGTATGATTTGAGAACTATGGGAAGAGGATTGGGTTTAGTAGGAAAGAATGGTAGAGATTGGGAGTTGAATCAGTTGCTGTTCGCTGATGACACAGCATTGGTGGCGGATTCTGTTGAGAAACTGCAGCGGGTAGTCAAAGAGTTTGGTGTGGTTTGTGGAAGGAGGAAACTGAAGGTGAATGTCAATAAAAGTAAAGTTGTTGTTGTTGTTCCCCAAGCTGCCTGGCCGAACACCCCCAAGGCTCCGAGCACGGCCAAGGCCATAACCGAGCGCCCCCACAGAACCCTCCCTGCCGACCACAACAAAGCCTGGGTGACCGAAGCCACTCCAAGGCGGGGAGCCGAGGAGGGTGCGGAAACGCCCGGGAAACCAACCACCCAGGGCCCTGTGCCCCTCAGCAATTATGAAGAGAAAGTTGAGGGGCAAGGGAAAAATGTGATGCTTTGGCTTCCAATCTTGGTAGATTGGGAGGTCAATCCACGGAAGAGACGCCGTCACTCGAGATCTAGAAAATATATAAGTAAAAGGAACAGTCAGAGTAAGCTATGGGTATGGCAGAGATCGCTCAGTTCTCACTCTGATAGACCAGCCCATCACCAGATAAAAGTAAAGTAATGGTGTGTAATAGGGGAGAGTATAGGGTGAACCTAGATGTGAGGCTGGATGGGGAAATAATGGAACAAGTAGAGTGTTTTAAATATCTAGGAGGAATGATAAGCAGGAGTGGAGGTATGGAAGTGGAGGTAAAACAGAGAGTGTGTGAAGGAAGGAAGGTTTTCGGAGCAATGGGAAGTATGTGGAAGACGAGAAATCTCGGAGTGAAAGTAAAAAGTGCACTGTATCAAGGAATTGTTGTGCCAGCAGTGATGTATGGGGCTGAGACATGGGCTCTGAAGAAAAAGGAGAAAAGAGGGCTGGATGTTGTTGTTCCCTAAGCTGCCTGGCCGAACAGCCCCGAGTCCCTGAGGAAGGCTATGGCCACGATCGGGCTTTCCCACAGAGCTCTCATTGAGTGTAGATTGTGTTGTTGGCGTAAGTGGTTGTGTGAAATGCAGTCTTCTATGATGTGTTTAATGGTATGGGGTTCTGTGTTACATCCCGGGCAGGCGTCGACAACGGAGTCATCCAGTCTCTTCTGATAGCTCAGGAGAGCTGGATGGTGTCCGCATCTCCTGGCCAGGTGGACTCTGTCCTCGCGAGGAAGGGAGGATTCGGAAGGATGGATTTCGGGAGGTCGTGCATGCAGCTGCGTGTTGTCTGTGAGTGAGTGGATGGATCGGTGAGAGATATGAGTATGGATGTGCTTCTGGAAGTTGGTTCGGGTGGGGAGGGAGAGAGGACAATAATTGTGTGTGATACCGTGTGCTGGGTGTTGTTTTGATATTTCTTGGTGTCTGTGGGTGTGTTGCCATGTAGTTTAGTGGGTGGTCTTGGTTCGTGGAGGCTGCTGCCAGGAATTGAGTGCCTCTCATGTCCAGATGGTCTTTGACTTTGAGGATTTTGGTTTCTTGATATAGGTGATCTGTGGGTGCAGTAGCTGTGCAGCCTGTAATGATCTTCAGGGCTTTGTTTTGAATAGTCTGTAAGGTCTTATGATGTGTTAGGGCTGGATGTGATGGAGATGAGCTGCTTGAGGAGTATGTGTGGAGTTACTCGTAGAGACAGATTGAGGAATGAAGAGATACGTAGGAGAGTGGGGCAGCAAGAACATTTGTCAGCCAGAGTGGACAGAAGGGTGCTGAGCTGGTATGGTCATGTTGAACGAATGGGAGATGAAAGGCTTACAAAGAGAATATGTGAGTCAGGTACAACGGGAGATAGAAGGGCAGGAAGACCCCCATTGAGATGGAGAGACTGTGTAAGAAAGGCTTTGGATGATAGAGGAATGACTATAGATCAGGCAGGGGAAGTGGTGGTGGACAGGAGTGAATGGAGAATGCTTGTGAATAGTTGAGTGAACACGTGGTCATTTGGAGTAAGGGGGCGCAAGTTGGACTAGATAATAGTCCATCAGGCGCCTGGCCCGGGGAGACGATTAATATGAAGGGTGCACCTGAAAGTGTGGTGGGAGGGCTTGTGGCTTTGGCTCCGCTGCATGTCTGCCTGCCGAGATCGGAACCTCTCCGGGTGGTCGGGGGCCGGGGGAGTGCTGGAGCGACCTTGGTGACCCTGGTCTCTGGGTCTTCTCCTGGGTGACCTGGATGTGTGTGAGTTTGTGCTTTTTATCTGTGTTTATTTGTTGTTTTATGTTGTTTTTGTGTTTTCCCTGTTCTTGCTCTGTCTTGAGTCGGCTACCCCCAAAATGGGGATTGGGCCTGAGCATATAGATAGATAGATATTTGACATAAAAGTATTTTTTATTTTGTAGTGGATTGCAACTCTAGCACTTCCCAAGCTTTTTAGCATCTAGCCAAAAACCTCTCCAACAATTTCACTTCCTCGTCTTTCCCTCCTCTTTTCCACTCTGAAGGTACCACCGTCACCTCTTCCTCTGTCAAAGCTGAACTCTTCGCTCAAACTTTCGCTAAAAACTCCACCTTTGATGATTTCTTTGCTACTCTTCTCTCTCCACCCCCCTCTCACCTACTTATGCCCAATATTATAATCTCTTCTAAGGATGTACTTTCTGCCCTCTCTGGGCTTAACACTAAGAAGGCATACAGACCAGATGGCGTTCCTCCTGTTGTACTAAACAAATGCTCTTCTGTGTTAACTCCCTGCCTAGGCAAACTCTTTTGTCTCGGTCTTTCCTCTAACGTCTTACCTTCTTGCTGGAAGTTTACTCTCATTCAACCTGTCCCAAAGAAGGGTGACCGCTCATCAGAACTGTATCATCAGCAAACAGCAGTACAGGCAGCTTCCACTCATTTCCCTCCCTTATCAGCGATACACCAACATCCACTGCTCTTCCTTGTATTTCTTTCATGACTCCATATATATAGCCTATACAATAAACAACCACGGGGACATTACACACCCCTGTTTCAAACCAACATTCAGGTCAAAGAACTCGCTCTGCTCATTCTCCACACGTACTGCCGCCTTTGCACCCTCATACATGCTCTTCACTGCTTTCAGCAACTTGCCATCTACTCCGTATATTCTAAGTACTTTCCACATACCTTCTCTATTCACTCTGTCATAGGCTTTCTCCAAGTCCATAAAGGCAACATACACCTTTTGTTGCTTCTCCAGATATTTCTCCGCAACACAATTCAGGGTAAAAATCTGATCTACACATCCTTTTCCCTTCCTAAAACCTCCCTGCTCGTCACCTATCCATTTCTCCGTTCTCACTCTCACTTTCTCAATCACTACCCTACTGTACACCTTCCCTACTAAGCTTAGAAAACATATTCCTCGGTGGTTACCACACACTCCTCTTTCCCCTTTACACTTATATAGGGGGACTATTATGCCTGTCTTCCAGTCATCAGGTGCACTCTCCTTCTCCCATGCTAGTTTGTACATTTTCCATAATATATATTGCTTTTTTATATTGAATGTCCAAAGGAACAGCATTTTTTGGTAAATATATTGAATGTTTGATAATAGGTCAACTGTACTGGTACTTCATGTGTGTTTTTCTCCACAGCTGTTTGGTCAGAAGTGGAGCTCGTGTGTGCCACTGTTTGCCCAGACCCTGACCTTCTCCCCCCTCACTCCTGCCAAGCCTGGTGATGGTACAAACAGCAACAGAGACAACACCACCACCACCACCACCGCTCCATCCACCACCACCATCACCACCACCACCACCACCACCACCACCACCACAACTCCACCTATTTCACGCGCCACACCTCTCACACTTAAAGACCAACCTTCCAGTCAACCTTCCCCAGTAAAAGATAGACGCTCAGAGGTTTGTGTTTCACTCAGTTTGTAGCTCAGTACATGTTTCTGTGTGATTGAGATAATGAAGTCAAATCTAAGCCTATTGAAATGTTAAACACTTAAATAACTATGAAATTAGTGGGTGCAGAAAGGAAAGCAGGAAAGTTACAGTTGTTCAGGCATTCAGTAGCAATGAATTTGTGTGTCTCGTTGGATTGTATTCCTAGACAAACTTATCTTTAGTCATCTATAGGAGGCTATAGTGGTGACAAGCGGCCAGCTAACGTCATCTGTTACCTGTCTTTCAGACTTTGTTCTTGATTTCACAAGCTAGCTAGATCCTACTGTATATCTAGAGGCTTGAAGAAAAAAAATCGTAAATTATTATGTTCTCTCCACCAACCAACTTTACTCCTATGCAGAGTTGGGCGGGTGCCCAATCCCGAAAAGGGTTGAAATAGGGGAGCTATCCCCCCGCCAAAGGCGGCTTTCTAGGGCCTTTCCTAGCTGATGCTGAGAGGATTGGGTTCTAGTCATGTGGTGATGGGCTGGTCTATCAGAGTGAGAACTGAGCGATCTCTGCCATACCCATAGCTT
Organism: Paralithodes platypus; assembly: GCA_032716605.1. Taxonomy (NCBI): domain Eukaryota; kingdom Metazoa; phylum Arthropoda; class Malacostraca; order Decapoda; family Lithodidae; genus Paralithodes; species Paralithodes platypus. The sequence goes on from CM064480.1 coordinate 5,151,975, forward strand.
ACTCTGACTGTTCCTTTTACTTATATATTTTCTAGATCTCAAGTGACGGCGTCTCTTGCGTGGAATGACCTCCTAATCTACCAAGATTGGAAGCCAAAGCGTCACATCTTTCCTTTGCCCCTCAACTTTCTCTTCATAATTGCTGAGGGGCACAGGGCCCTGGGTGGGGCTTTGGTTTCCCGGGCGTTTCCGCACCCTCCTCAGCTCCCTGCCATGGAGTGGCTTCGGTCACCCAGGCTTTATTGTGGTCGGCAGGGAGGGTTCTGTGGGGGCGCTCGGTTATGGCCTTGGCCTTGCTCGGGGCCTTGGGGCTGTTCGGCCAGGCAGCTTGGGGAAAAACAACAACAACAACAACAACTCCTATGCAGAGAGGGTTTTGTGGGGGCGCTCGTTTATGGCCTTGGCCTTGCTCAGGACCTTGGGGCTGTTCGGCCAGGCAGCCTGGGGAACAACAACAACAACTCCTAAACTCGATTAATGAAATTAATAAACACATGTGGCAGTCCAGGGATTCGAACCCAGGACGCTCACACCGAAAATCAACACACTTTCTCGGATGAGGAGATGAGGTAAAAAGGGACAAGCAAACTTGATAATGGGACAGTGGCATATCTAGGGTATGTCAGGCATCACACGTGCCCTGGGCGCCCGCCACTTGAAGAGGGGTACCACTGAGCAGTTTCTATTCATATTATTTCACCAACCTACTCTACTTCTAATTTTCTAAACTCAATTAATTAAATCAACAAATACATGTGTGTTGTTGTTGTTGTTGTTGTTGTTGTTGTTGTTCCCTAAGCTGCCTGGCCGAACAGCCCCGAGTCCCTGAGGAAGGCCATGGCCACGATCGGGCTTTCCCACAGAGCTCTCATTGAGTGTAGGTTGTGTTGTTGGCGTAAGTGGTTGTGTGAAATGCAGTCTTCTATGATGTGTTTAATGGTATGGGGTGCTGTGTTACATCCCGGGCAGGCGTCGACAACGGAGTCATCCAGTCTCTTCTGATAGCTCAGGAGAGCTGGATGGTGTCCGCATCTCAGCCTGGCCAGGTGGACTCTGTCCTCGCGAGGGAGGGAGGATTCGGAAGGATGGATTTCGGGAGGTCGTGCATGCAGCTGCGTGTTGTCTTTGAGTGAGTGGATGGATCGGTGAGAGATATGAGTATGGATGTGCTTCTGGAAGTTGGTTCGGGGTGGGCAGGGAGGGAGAGAGGACAATAATTGTGTGTGATACCGTGTGCTGGGTGTTGTTTTGATATTTCTTGGTGTCTGTGGGTGTGTTGCCATGTAGTTTAGTGGGTGGTCTTGGTTCATGGAGGCTGCTGCCAGGAATTGAGTGCCTCTCATGTCCAGATGGTCTTTGACTTTGAGGATTTTGGTTTCTTGATGTAGATGATCTGTGGGTGCAGTAGCTGTGCAGCCTGTAATGATCTTCAGGGCTTTGTTTTGAATAGTCTGTAAGGTCTTATGATGTGTTTCAGCTAGGTTAGAAGCCCAGGCTGGGCTTGCGTATTCCATCACTGATCTTATGTATTGTTTATATACTGTGGTGGTAGTTTCTTTGTTGTGTCCAAATTTTGTGTGAGCAAGTGACCTGAGGGCGTTAAGTCTGGGTGTCAGTTTCTTTTTAATGTTTGTGGTGTGCTGTTTGAATGTCATATGAGTATCATATGTTACTCCTAGGATTTTGGGTGTGTGTGTATGTGTTAGGGGTGTGTTGTTTATGGTGAGTTGAGGGATGTATTCGTGTTCACCTGTCCAGCTTGTGAGCAGGGTTGCGGTGGATTTGGCTGGGACTAGATTAAGTCTGTTTGTAGTGCACCAGCCATGTAGTGTGTTGAGATAGGGTTGAAGGAGATCTGTTGCTCTTCTTGGGTCATGGTGTGTGCATGTGAGTGTTATGTCATCTGCATAGGAGGCTAAGTTTATTTGGGGAGTATTGGGTGTAGTTATATCGTGCATGTACAGATTGAAGAGTGCGGGCGATAGGACGGATCCTTGTGGGACTCCGTTTGGAAAGTTTCTGATTTTAGATGACTGACCGGCAAAAGATACGTGTGCACATCTGCCTGCTAGGAAGTTGGCCAGCCACCTTTTTGTGTTGTTGTGCATGTTTGTGTTGTAGATTTTGTTTGTTAGGTTGTGGCGGGGGATGGCATCGAAGGCTTTACTAATGTCGAGTGTGTGGCAAATTGTGATCTGTGTGGTGGTCTAGCTGAGCTGATGCCGTCAAAAGCTCTTTGTGTAAGGTCTGTGAGAAGAGTGTTTGTGGAGTGCAGTGGCCTAAAGCCATGTTGTGTTGGAGCTAGGGGTAGGTCGGGTGTAATTAGTTGTAATACTAGGCGTTCCATGACTTTGGAGGGGGAGCAAAGGAGTGTGATGGGGCAGTGCGAGGAGGGTAGCGTGGGGTCTTTGTTGGGTTTGGGGAATGTGATGATGATACCATGCTTCCAAATGTCTGGTATTGTGTTGTGTGAATAGCTGTAGTTTGATATGTTAGTGAGTGTGTGTATGCCTTGTGGTCCCAGGTGTCTGAGGTGTATGTTGCTTATGTTGTCTAGGCCACAGGCGGGTGAGTGCTTGAGATTGTTGATGATATGCTTTGTCTGGTGATTGGTGAAGGGTGTATAGTCAGGGTCTGTGGGGAATTGTCTCTTACGTCGGATGACACGTCGGTCATCTTTGTGAGGTTTTAGGTGGCTGACATGTGAGAAGTGATTGATGAGAGTGTTTGCTTGTTGTTTACATGAAGGAGTAGAGTCTGTTGTTGTGATTGCAGCATGTGATTGTGTTGTGTTGCTGTTGAAAAGTGTGATGCTGTTTAGTGTTTTGTAGAGTTTTTTGGGGTTTGTTTTGTGATCAAGTGTTTGTAGGAAGTTATTCCAATTTAGTTTTTGTTGTTCTTGTATTTTGTTGTTAGTTTGGGTGTTGAGTGTTTGAATTTGTTGTGTGATGTCTTGTGTGTGGGGTGCTGGGGAGTGTTTCAGTGTGTCGCGTTGTCTGATGAGGTTTTGAATTTCTGGTGTGAAGTTGGGGTTGTGTCTTTTTCTGTTACCTCTTGGAATGTGTTTCTTGTCAGCGTTTTGGATAGTTTTATTGAGTATGTGTACAGCATTGTTGATGTTAGTGATGGGTGTACTGTTTAGAGTTGTGAAGTGTTGTTCTGTCTCATTTGTAAATGCTTTCCAGTTAGCTCTTTTATAATTGGTGTATGTGTGTTTGTGGCTAGCTGGGGTGAGTCTGGTTTTGGTGGTGATAATGATCGGGAGGTGGTCAGAGCCTAAGGTTCTGACCACCCTCCAGGATGTTGTGGGGGCGAGTTCTGGGGAACAAAAGGTGATGTCTGGAGATGATGGGTTATAGAGGGCTTGGTGAGGAATATGGGTATGTTGATGGATGTCGTTAAGGATGATGAGGTTATCTGTTTGGTTTTGTAGTACCAGCCCTCTGTCTGTGTCGGGGTTGTCGACAAACCAGGCCGACGTCTTGGCGTTGAAGTCACCACCCAGGATGATGTGTGGGGTGTTGGTGATGTGTTGTATGTGTGGTCTGTATTCATTTGGTACTGTAGGGGATGTTTGGGGAGGGATGTATGTGTTTATGATGGTTATGTTGGAGTTGTTGCCAGTGCGTATTTTAATTGATTGTATTTCTGTTGTGTTATCATTTGGGGGGAGGAGGGATTTGGTTTGTACACTGGTTACGATGAATGATATTTCATTGTGTCAATCCAAGGACTCGAGCCTAGGATACTCACTGAAATTCCGCGCATTTATGCATTACGCAGAGGCTTATAGGGACTCTCAGACCCTTCATTGTTCAATTTTTTTGGGAGATAGTATGTCAAGGCAATGACCTTTGTCAATTTTTATTCATATACTGCAGGTTAATAGACGATTATTAAAGTTTGGTGGTCACGGACCTCAAAAACGGCTCTAATTTTTAAGGGTGTCTGACATACACCCATAAAAATTTAGACAAGCCATCCTCGGATAGTGAAAAAATAATTTTCTTCAGATGTATGATCTGTCTTTGATAATGTGTAAGAAGCATTATTGCCAGATTGTTAAACCACTTGCATAAATTACAGTAAACCCTTGTTAATTTGGATTTTTTTTTTTTTTTTTTTTTTTTTTTTTTTTTTTTTTTTTTTTTTTTTGGAAACCCGAACCTCTCGGATTGGCATCGGACTGTCTAACAGGTCCCCATATATCTCGGCAAATATCCGAGTTTGGCGCGATTTGTCCGAGGTCGAGGCTGGGGCAGGGGTAGGGAGGGCAGAAGCAACTTGGTTTACAATATTATAGTCTTCACCATTAGCAAGATAACAGTGAATGCTGCCTTCTTATATATAAATAACCTAGGTTAGGTAATTTCTTTGCACCATTAAAACAACAGTTACTGTACTGTACAACAAGAAGGCTATTCAAAGTCAAAAGACCACCTGGACATGAGAGGCACTCAATTCCTGCCTGCAGCCTCCACAAACCAACACCACCCACTACACTACATGGCAACACACCCACAGACACCAAGGAACATCAAAACAACACCCAGCACATGATATCAAACAAACAAAGGGTCACCCCAGGAATAAGACCTCTTGGTGGTGGAACGATGAGGTAGAACATGCTGTGAAAGAGAAAAGGAGATGCTTCAAAGCATGGAAGAAAGGAGGCAGCAGGGAGGAATACCAGGCAGCTAAACGAACTGCCAAAAGAGTTATTTACAATGCTAAAAATCGCATTAAGGACCTGGTCCTCGAACAAGTGTGTAACACTGACAATCCCAATGGGATCTTCAACCTAGCTAGGCGAGTTAAAAATGACAGTAGGGATATTATAGGTGAACAGTGTGTTAGAGATGATAATGGGAAGATTGTGTATGCAGAAAATGAAATCAGAGAAGCATGGAAGGTACACTATGAACGATTGCTAAATGTAGAGTTTGAATGGGATAAGGAACAGCATAGTATCGAAAAATCAATATCTGGGCCCCCTCCTTTGATAGCACCAGCTGTAGTGAGCGACGCAATCAATAAAATGAAGGACGGTAAAGCTCCAGGTTGCTCCGACATTGTCGCTGAGATGATAAAAGCCTCAGGGGAGATTGGTGTAAACTTAGTCACTGAGTTGATAAACACCATTATTAAAGATGAGAAAATCCAAGAGGATTGGCTCAAAAGTGTAATAGTAAATATATACAAAGGAAAAGGGGATGCGCTAGATAGAGGAAATTATAGGGGCCTGAAAATGCTTGACCAAATCATGAAGGTCTGTGAGAGAGTCCTTGAGGGTTTGATCAGGCAAAGCATCTCTATTGATGATATGCAGTTTGGTTTTATGCCAGGACGTGGTACAACCGATGCTATCTTCATAGTCAGGCAGATACAGGAAAGATACCTACTAAAAGGCAGGGATCTTTACTTTGTGTTTGTGGACCTGGAGAAGGCCTTTGATAGGGTACCTAGAGATGTTGTACAGTGGGCTATGAGGAAACTTGGTGTGGAAGAGTGGCTGGTGCGTGTGATAATGAAGATGTATGAGGATTCGCGAAGTTCGGTGAGGGTGAAGGGTGTACTGAGTGATGAGTTCGCAGTGTACTGAGTGATGAGTTCGCAGTCCGTGTTGGAGTCCATCAGGGTTCAGTGTTAAGCCCCCTCCTCTTTATTATGGTCTTGGAGGCGCTGTCTAGAGTTTTTAGAGGCGGACTCCCGTTGGAACTGTTTTATGCAGACGATTTAGTCCTAATAGCTGACAGTATGCAGGATGCTGAGGCCAAATTCAGAAAGTGGAGAGAGGGCATGGCGAGCAAGGATTTAAGAGTCAATATTAACAAAACCAAGGTTATGCATTGTAGTTTGAGACGAGGCAATGTGGAAAAGAGCGGTGCATACCCATGTGCAGTGTGTGGAAAGGGAGTGGGCGTTAACTCAATTCAATGTAGCATCTGTCGATGTTGGGTACACCATGGGAGTAAGCGCTGTAGTAGAATAAAGGGGCCCCTGCCGAAGGATAAGTCAGAAATAGAGAAATTTGAGTGCGTAGTGTGCAAAGGCGAGCTTGTGTTAAGTGATGATCCTGTGGCTGTGAATTTTGGAAATGAGTCTTTGGAGCTGGTGAACAAGTTTTGTTACCTAGGAGATACCATCTCTGCCGGTGGTGGGGCCGAGGCTGCCACTGTTGCTAGAATTAGGTGTGGCTGGGGGAAGTTCAGAGAATTGATGCCAATCCTGACCATGAAAAGAATGCCTCTCCCCCTGAAGGGAAAGGTGTATGCCTCATGTGTTAGAAGTGCAATGACGTATGCCTCAGAAACATGGGCCGTTAAAGTAGAGGATGTCAACAGAATGGAGCGTAATGAGATGAGAATGGTGAGATGGATGTGTGGGGCCAGGCTACAGGATAGAATAACAAATGTTGAGCTGAGGAGACGTTTAGGTATAAAGAGTATTAGCGAGGTGATGCGTACAAGTAGACTGGGATGGTATGGACATGTGGAGAGAATGGATGAACAAAATTGGGTGAAAAATGCAGGTCTGTGATTGTGGAGGGAGCTGCACCAAGGGGTGGACCGAGGAAGACCTGGGATCGGACTATACGCGCCGATCTCAAATCCAAGAACTTGACAAGTGAAGCAGCCCTTAACAGGGTTGCCTGGAATGCCGCCATTAGGACAAGAGACTGAAACTGCACTTATGTGTGGAACACTCAGTCTTAAAATTTTATGTATGTACTATAGCCAAGCTGAAAGCGCTACTCGATATAGTGCATTGATATATTTACAAAAAAAAAAAAATATCACACACAAATACTGTCATCTCTCCCTCCCTGCCCACCCCAAACCAGCTTCCAGAATTACATCCATACTCATATCTCTCACCTTTCCATCCAGTCACTCAAAGACAACACGTAGCTGCATTCACGACCTCCCGAAATCCATCCTTCTGAGTCCTCCCTTCTTTCTTTTCTAGTGGCATCCACTTTCAATGACGTACCTTAGGATATATTTAGGGTACCCCCTAAGAATGTTTACGGTTCTTGACCGACAGTAATTGGTATAAACGGGCCCTATCATACCTATATACCGTCTTGGTGGTGTAATGGTTAAGGTGTCTAAAAATCTGTGTGTGATAACCCGGGTTGGAATCCTGGTGGATCACATACTGTATATGCTTTCATTAATTTCATTGGAGGTGTTTGGTGTTGTGGTGAAATTAATAAAAAATAGATTATACAAATATTGTTGTTCTACATGATTACAGACTTATTATTTTTTGTATATTTCTCAGGAACAGATTCCGCTACCCAAGTTTGACTGGACTTCTAGCGGCCTCACCAATCCACTAGAAGGTCCAGGTAAGTCCCACTCAGTTTTCAGTATAATATATAATTCTACATAATTCTTAATAATTTTATTATTATAGTATTAACAATGATTTATCAATAAGGAACATGATTGGGGGGAGTCCACAATGTTGTCCTCTAATGGGGGCATAAATAGCAAGATGCATCAACCTGTCTGGGCATTAACCCCTTCAGCACCATGACGTCTTTTTACCTCTGATTCTGGCTAAAATTAGATGATTTTATGTAGTTTAACCCTTCCTACCCGGGCTGTCTTACCCAATGATGGTCGCCCCTACCCGGGCGAAATGGCTGAAAAACGTCTAGGCCTAGGCTACCGTATTTATGTTTATTTTCACTGCTAGAACTTTCCCACTCATCTATAATCGTAGTGCGGTTTTCAATCTGTATTTTGGCATTGAGTAGAGCTCTGTAAGTCAACTGGTTCAGTTGTAATGACGATTTCAGTGGAGCCAATATTGCAGAGATGTTGCCAATATGGGGGCTTTTCAGACACTAATTTCGTCTGACGTCAGAACAATAACATTGAAGAGTCTTCTCCTTCTTGTTTTCGGAGGTGCGGTGACGCAACGCTTGGGTTTGTTGACATACGTCGTACGCACGGGGTTCAGACCAAGCTTAATTAGGCTATTAAGCTGCTGCCTTAGGTAAGGCATACCGGGTAGCGGCCCTTCTTTCGAGCTGTCCTTACCTAAGGCAGACCGGGTAGGAAGGGTTAAGAAGGACCTATGTTACTAAGAGGGTTTATTGAGATAATTTATGTAGTTTAAGAAGGACCTATGTTACTAAGAGGGTTTATTGAGATCGTATTTACCCCTTTGAGTCACATAGGTAGATTATAAACTAAAGGAAATCGTCTAATGGTAACCAGAATATGATGAAAATGACGTATTGGTGGTGAAGGGCTTAAAGATGTACAGTACAAGTGTGTGATGAAGAAACTTCCTAACTCCTTCTGTACCAGCACGTTGTCTTAACTTTAAGGGGAGATATGGCGCTTTTCTAGACCACCTTCTCCCTCATCTTTAGCCCCATTATTTTGGCGATTTTATGAACTTTCACCCCATTTCTGTCAATTTTAAGACCTTTCCTGCCATTTAGGTGTCGATTTTTAACTGGCGAGCGATAGCGAGCCTGTAATTTAAGAGGAACCGGCCTTTGGCCGGGAAATTTTTCTACCGAAAAATTTACAAATTTGTCTTGAAAGTAGGTCTAGGGGGCCGCCCCGTCTTTTTAAACTTGTGGAGGTCTAGCGAGGAAACTAGAAAAATAATAAATAAATTAAAAACTCAACCAAAAAGTGAAGGATCTGCCCTTAATCTGGCTACTGTTAGACAATATTATTTACATTCAAAAGGGCCTCCAGCAATTAACCCTCTCACGTTCTTGACGCAATTTTGAGCCTATTAGGGATACTTTAAAGCCTTTGTTACCATCAGGGGTATTTAGAAACCTTTAGTTTAGTTACTTTAACCTCTGCAGTTGTCTTTGAATTAGCTGTGGGCAGAAAACTAATTTTGGAGAGGTAATTATAAGAGTGAGAGAACTCTATTTCTTATTGCTAATCTGCCAACCTCTGCGTCATATGGTCGTGAGAGGGTTAACAGGCTTCGAACTACTGTATCTCACTTGCCACTTTTTACTATTATCACAGATCCTTCTTAAACTGCACAAAATCGTCTAATTATAGCAAGAATATAAGTTAAAAGACATCGCTGGTACAGAAAGGGTTAAGGAAATTAATATAATTATGACACTAACCGTTTTTTTGTAGCGTATTATGCTGTATTTGTCTTGTGTACCCTACCTATTTATTTATAATTATACAGTATCATTATTTTTGAATTTGCATTTTGTTTTGGTTTGTTCATTGTTTTCTGTTGGGTTGTCCCTATTCTGGCTCTGTCTTGAGTCGGCCACCCCCAGAAAAAAAAACAAAAAACAAAAAATAGGAAAAGTGGGGATTCTATTTTATTCTATATACTCAGTATATAGAATAGAATAGAATTAGTATTTTTAAAGTTATTTTGATACAGTAAAAGTCCTGTAATCCGAATAGCAGGGGGACCGGGCCTCGTTCCGATTACCGGATTTTTCGAATTATTGGAATTTACCCCTATGAACCTGTGTATTAATGGCCTGACGAATACCTGAACACAATGTAGGCTATGTACAGTATATGCACAATATAATGCTATACATCCAATATGACACATAATGGTAAACTTTTAAAGTGATTCCATGAACATATGATATGTGTGTGTACCATTATGTGTTATTTAGGTGGGTTTTGGGTGGCCTAATGCCCCAAAAAGGGAACTTTGGGACTTTTTGAAATTCGGACTATCGGGTGAATTCGGATTTGGCCTCATTTTCAAAAATTCGGACTATTGGGAGATTCCAATTATCGGTCTTTTGCTGTACTGTATATGATTTTTGTTTTGTTTTTGTTCTTTCTATTTTGGGTTTGTTCTAAGCTGTTGTACGGTCGCGCTAATAAGTCATGTCACAGCTGGCATTACGTTTGGGTCGATCTGTGCTGTATTAATTAATGTCTGTCAGATGTTGAATAGGGTGGGTAAGTGTAGGAACATGTTGGTACTGGATATCTCACTCACAAAGAAGAAATCATGTGTGAATATTGCCGATACCAATTATTGATCAAAACATACTTGGTGCCGAGACATGACTTATTAGGCCGACTGTACATTATTTTTCAAGTTTTATAAGTTGTACAGTACTTTGTCTGATGAGTTCTTTTGCGTTTATCTTGTGTCGTCCCAGTTTTGGTTTGTTTATTTTGCAAGTTTTGCATTATATTTTCAGATTTATTTTCTACGAGCACTACCGGTACTGATTTTCTCTGGAAAGACGTGGAGCTCAGTTTTAAGACAAATTTAACCTATTTATAGTATTATTGTTATAGTATCACTAATACAGTAAACTCCCTTTTATCCAAAAATTATGAGTCTTTTTAAATTTTGGATAAGCGATTTTTACGGATATATGAGTCCCTCTATATATAGCTAGATAAGTGTACAAATGGCCAAACATACTGTTTTCAATGTATTTAAAATTATGTCTAGGCTGTGTGAACTTCAAATTATCATCGAATTCAGAGGGGTTAAATTGATGCAATTAAGCACCCAGAGAGGCTTAAATAAGTGAAAACTAGTGAAAAATACGGATAGCAAAAACTTTGGTTAACTGAAATTTTTGGATATATGAATTTTGGATAAAAGGGAGTTTACTGCATTATTGTTATTAAGGGGAGGTACCGGTAGTCGCTTTTTCTGGTTCCCCTTCTCCCTCCTGTTTATCATATTAGTTTTGAAATATTAACCCTTTCATGCACGTATGGACGCCAGGGTTGCCGATTAGCAATCAGAAATATGGTTCTCTCAGTCTTATAATTCCCTCTCCAAAATTAGTTTTCTGCCTACAGCTAACTCAAAGACAACTGCTAGAGGTTGAAGTAAACACTCCTGATGGTCACAAAGGCTTTAAAGTATCCCAGAATAGGCTCAAATCGCGCCCTGTGCGTGAAAGGGTTAAGTCGTTCGTTCCATTAGTTATGCGATTTTGAGACCATTCGCCCCAATCCTTTATCAATATCAAGACCTTTCGTGCCATTTAAGTGTCAATTTTTTTCTAGCGAGCCTGTAATTTTAGAAAGAATCGGCCTTTGGCCGGGAAATTTTTCTACCGGAAAATGTACAAAATTTGTCTTGAAAGGGGGCCTAGGGGGTGTTTTTTTAAGCTTGATGGAGGTCTAGCAAGGTAACTAAAAAAAAATATATATATATAGACCAAAAAACAAGCACTACCCCCTTAACCCTTTCTCTGCGGACATATTTCTGCCTATTTCCGCCATATTAGGGCTCATTCAGGCACTCCTGATTGATTCAGCAAGTGTCTGAATCAAATTAAATGTATTCAGCCAAAAACTAGAAAAAAATATCTTCAAAATTACACCAAAAGAAGCTTCGTAGCTCACGGGGTTCACCCGCAGCGCTACCATAGACATTCGCTAAAATGAGCAATTCTTGTGTCTCGCTACATTTGCCTTTGGCAGTACTGTTTATCTAGCGAGACTCTGACTCAGAGCCTTCAGTGCCACGGCCACCTGGCTGGGAGAAGGACGCATGGCCTGCCGCGCTCCCGCTCCCTAGCACTAGATTTTACAGGCTTTAAGAGGCTTTAAAAGCCTGTAGATTGCTGTAAATTGCTATGGCGTTCGGGAACGTCTCCCGCAGGGAAAGGATTAATGTATATACAGTATAATGACAACAGTAAAGCCGGTTTCACTCTAGCGGCGGATAGTCTTGGCCTCACTGGATCTGCCGGAAAAATTGACCAAGAAAAATGTACTACAGTACTGTATAGGACATTATTACCCGGTAACTTCCATTTAAGCGGCTTTATTAATCTGATAATGAACATTGAATGAGGGAAAACAGTGACTCGGTCATGTGTTTGAAGGGAATGTTTAACAAATATCATCAGCTTTTCATATATTTTCAATAGATGCTGTACATATTTCAGTGCAGGCAAGTGTATTAGGAAAAATTATCCTGAAAATTTTCAGTGAAAACAGAGATTCAATAAGATTTTAAGTTAGATGCTTGTTTCTTAAAACAGTGCTTTCCCTTTGCAGTGCCATTAATGGACGAAATAACTTTTAAAAATATGTTACTTTTATAAATGTAAATGCTATCTATCTATCTATATACTCAGGCACATACCCTATAGCTGGGGGTGGCCGACTCGAGACAGAGCCCGAACAGGGAAAACAAAACAAAAAACACAAAAACAAAGCATAAATTCACACATATCTAGGTCGCCCAGGAGAAGACTCAGAGACCCAGGCCCATTTGGGGTCCCCAGTAAGATTCCCAGGTCCCAGACCTCCCGGAGAGGTTCCGGTCTCAGCAGGCAAAAATGCAGCAGGGCACACCACAGTGCCCGCTCACCATGCATCCAGGCATACCCTTTATATATACCGGCTCCCCGGGCCAGACGCCTGACGGACTATTATCTAGTCCAACTGGCGCCCGACCCCTTCTCCCAGAAACTGCATTTTCACTTGTCTATTCACTAGTATTCTCCATTCATTGCTATATATTACCACTTCTCTTGCCTGATCTATAGTCATTCCTCTATCTTTCAACGCTTGTACAGTACTACACATTTTCTCCATCTCAATGGAGGTCTTCCTACCCTTCTACCTCCCCTTGTATCTGACTCACACATTCTCTTTGTAAGCCTTTCATCTTCCATTCGCTCAACATGTCCATACCAGCATAGCACCCTTCTGTCCACTCTTGCCGACAAATGTTCCTGCGGCCTCACTCTCCTACGTATCTCTTCATTCCTCAATCTGTCTCTACGAGTCACTCCATGCATACTCCTCAAGCAGCTCATCTCCATCACTTCCAGCTTTCTTCTCTCCTTTGCCTTCAGAGCCCATGTCTCAGCCCCATACATCACTGTTGGTACAACTATCCTTTAATACATTGCACTTTTAGCTTTCATTCCACACAGTATGTGTCCACCTTCCACATACTGTACTTCCCATTGCTCCGAAAACTTTCCTTCCTTCACATACTCTCTGTTTTACCTCCATTTCTATACCTCCATTCCTGCTCATCATTCCTCCTAGATATATAAAACACTCCTCTTGTTCCAGTATTTCCCCATCCAGCCGCACATCTAGATTAACTCTACAAGCACCTCTATTACACACCATCACTTTACTGTTATTGACATTCACCTTCAGCTTCCTCCTCCCACAAACCAAACCAAACTCTTTGACTACTCGCTGCAGTTTCTCCTCAGAATCCGCCACCAATGCTGTGTCATCAGCAAACAGCAACTGGTTTAACTCCCTATCTCTACCATTCTTTCCAACTAATTTTCACCCCCCTCACCACACCACCCATATATACATTAAACAACCACGGTGACATTACACAACCCTGTCGCAGACCTACATTTACCTCAAACCATTCACTTAACTTATTATTTCCTACTCTAACACATGCTCTGCTCTCTTTGTAAAAACTTTTGACTGTTCTTAAAAAATTTCCTCCGGTTCCATAAATCCTTAGCACCTTCCACATTGCTTCTCGATCCACACGATCATACGCTTTTTCCAAATCCATTAAAGCCCAAAATATCTCCTTATACTTCTCTAAATACTTCTCCCTTAGCGGTCTTACTGCAAAAATCTGATCCACACACCCTCTTCTCCTCCTAACACCGCACTGCTCTTTTCCTATTGCATCCTCTGTACCCTTTATTATCTTCCCTGCCATTCAGCTTTCCAACAACTGATAATATACTAATACAGTACCTCTATAACTTGAACACTCCTGCCGGTCTTCCTTCCCCTTGTACAACGAACGAACTGCCGATCCCCCTTCCCCTTGTACAACGATACAATACATGCACTCCTCCAGACTAGTGGTACCATTAACCCCTTCTGTACCGGGGCATTTCCGCACCCTCCTCAGCTCCCCGCCATGGAGTGGCTTCGGTCACCCAGGCTTTATTGTGGTCGGCGGGGAGGGTTCTGTGGGGGCGCTCGGTTATGGCCTTGGCCTTGCTCAGGGCCTTGGGGCTGTTCGGCCAGGCAGCTTGGGGAACAACAACAACAACAACCCCTTCTGTACCGGCGATGTTTTTTATTATTTTTTAGCAAAATTTAGACGTGTTTTGTGCAGTTTAAGAAGGATCTGTGGTAGTAAGAAGGATTAAGTGCTTTTTCAGAATGGCAGCTGGCATGAATAGGCTAGATGGGCCAAGTAATAGGGAAGTGTACGAGTCCTTTGGAATGGAAGAGCAGGCTTTGGGCATTGATTGTGGTGTGGTTGAGTGGATAAAGAGAAGTACTTTGAGGTGGTATGGTCATGTTCAGAGAATGGATGAAGACAGAATGCCAAGAAAGATATATGGGAGTCAGGTGAGTGGAACCGCTAGTAGTGGAAGACCACCTATGGTATGGGAAAAAAAAGTGGAAAAATATATTGAAGAAAAACTTCCACGTAGTGGAAGGGGCATTGCGGCACGGGCAAAGGAGGCATGTCTTGACAAAGTAGCTTGGAGACGTTTCTGTCATGGCCATCCTCTAGTGGGGGTTTCCCAGGGGGAAGCAAGGCGTCGGAGATGATGATGATGATGATTAAGTGAGGTAGTTGGATGCATTTTAATAGCTGGAGGCCCCTTTTAAAGTGAGTAAAATCGTATAATAGTAGCCAGAATAAATTTAGAAGGACGGTACCGGTAATGAAGGGGTTAGCACAACAAAGCACACATTGAATAGCCTCACCAGCCAATCTATTATCACATATCTACCCTTCTTGATACACTTCACAGCAATGCCAGAAATGGAAATGCTAATCTGTATATTCTCTGTAAACAAAATTAATTCCCACAGTATTTGTTTGGTGTCAGGTGCTGCGAAGGGATATAATTGGGTAAGAGTTGTGTTATCGTGCGTACCACTACCGACATACAACATAACTCATCTATAAATACTTAACCTAACTAAAAAGCCAACATAAATTATCTATAACTACTCAACCTAACTAAAAAGCCTAACCTAACCTAATATTCTCATTACTACATGAATACTAGGTTAGGTTGTTTGGTTAGGTTAATGTTTTAGAGAGGAGTTATGCTGTATGTCGGTAGTGGTACGCCCAGTAACACAACTCTTACCTAGAATTGTTTAATAATACAGGCAATAGTATCTTGGGTTGATTCTTAAGTAATAGGATTTTTCATAAATTTACTGTCAGTAAAATTATAAAAGATTAGCCACTGATATGGCTTATGCTCTGTGCTTTTATTATATTAACTTGTAGGAAATTGTATGAAAGATTGCATTAAATGTCAATGCTTGGAAGATATTGCACTCAGTATATGATGAATTGACCACTTTCGAGTTTCGTTCTACAAGGAAGTTGGAGCTGTAGACATTGATATTTAGCAGAATTAACAGCTAAAATTCGGTCGTAGTACATTTATAAATACATAAAACCCTATTTAGCATACTGTACTTTTTATCCATCAGAAACCTACATTATTATCGTATTTCTGCTCAATAGCGATGTTTCCGGCTCCAACTTCCTTATAGCCGGAAACTCGCAAGTGGTCAATTCTCCAGAGAAAAGAAAATTGAAGAAGAGATAGATGGAAACATTACCTAAGAAATTACCAGGTAATTTGTATATGATCCAACTTTTTCCAATGGTATGCAACCCACTTGTTGTGATATTCATATTCACATTTTATTCTTCATTATATAAAGCTGGTATCACACGAGCGCTTTTTCACTCAACATTTATCCTCAACACTGGTCTGGCAGCTTATGAGGTCAACTTATATAATATTTTGATCACCTAAGTTCATCTACCGTCAGTCTAGTTTCCGATACCAGTGCCAAATACACTTTAAATGTTACCAAAATAATGTTGATCATCGAATGTTGACAATAAAAGCTCTCGTGTGATACCGGCTTAATCCTCACTCCTTTCTCTTGGCCGTTTCAGCCTATAGCTCCTCCTTGTTTGACTTGGATCTCCTCTTAACGAACACTAATATTGGTAAAGGAGCTTCTAAGGTGTTGCTGGCAAGTGAGTAGTGGTGATGGCATGAGGGTATTGGTGGATGATGTGTTAAGGGGCCCTTACATAGTCAGTAGTGCGAGCTAGTGGGAGTCTAACAGGAGTCGCTAGATTCACTAGGAGCCAACGATTTTCACCGCGAGCGAGTGGGAATCTAACAGGAGTCGCTAGTCACTAGGAGTCATCGATTTTCACCGCGAATAGACCCGCGAGTCCGAAATTTTCCCTACTCCTAGTGACTAGCTCGCACTTCTGACTGTGTGAGGGCCCCTTTAGTGGCCTCTGTCACCTTTGTGTTCCAGCAAGTCCTTCAGTAGGGAGCGTAGAGGGGGATTTACTCCAGCCCTTTTAGCTCAAATTTCTTTGGCAACTCGGGCCTGGCAGCTCAAGATTAAAGCTTTTATAAGAATTATCTCCCAAAATGATACTTAAGTTTAGTTGCTGATACCAGTGCAAAATAGTCCCATAATACTGCCAGAATAAAGTTATCAACAATTAAGTTGCAAGAAAAGATGCTCATGAGAAATCTGCCTTCACCATATTTCCTGGTACAGTATATAAGACGCACCCTGAGCTTAGTGAGCTACCGTATGATCATCAAAAATAAAAATAAACTACAGGTACTTTTAACATCAATAAGAAATGTCGCCACCACATTAGAGCCACATCCTGTTTTATAATTTGCCAATTACATTATTATACACATCAGTATTCAGGTTATATTAATTGATTGATTGTATTGCCTCTCTCTTTGTTGGCTGACAGATGTGCATGGGGCAATTCATTCATGGCCACCCCTTCGGGGATTATGGCATCTGGCAAAAAATAGATAGATAGACTTAACAGATCACATGAAACCCAGAACAGAACTCTGAACTCTTACAGGGCTGGTCTGAAGGATTAAGTAAGGTTTTGCAATTTGCAATATATCAGAGCAAACAACAGATCATAGCACGTTTGAAAGAAAAATACACTGCATAGGGGAAGGCACATTACAAATCAGGTTAAAGGCAGTGTCAGGGACAATAACTAACAAATGTGACACTAGGACATCTTCTGCAGCCAAGGATGGACTGTCAGTTCAGAAGCCAACAACCAAGCCAGGGTCAACTAAGAGGGCTCGACAGGGTGGTTCTAGGATACAGGTCAGAAATGGACTAACCTGAGGATTACAAAAATGCAAAACAACGTGATGAGAGCACAAAAAAAGTGAAAACAAGGCAAAATTAAATTGAGATGAAAATAAGGAAAGCATTTAGATTCAAACCAGAGAAAATAGGACCAAAGCCTTAAATATATTGGTGACTACTTCGTCAATGACGTGTAGCCAATAATTCATTATATGGCCCCCGTCTTCTCTGGACTGGGTTAGTCTTGCTATCGACAGTCAAGAAAAGCCACACCTCTTAGGTTATACTAATAATTTCCTATGGTACGTCATCGATGCGTATGCCATTATAGAAAATAACAAATAAATAGAAAAAATAATGACATAATTCAAAATGAGGTGCTCTTACTCTAGTTCGGTTGTCATCTGTCTGCTCTCTATACTCCCTGCGCGCTATCTAGTGACGCAATGTTCGTCCTTCGAATGACTGGCGCTTCCGTGTGTGGACGCTACAGTATTTGCGTGCTTCCTGGTTTTTTGGCTGTTAGGGCTTTTCTTCGTCTCCACTCAAGTTTCTGTTTCATTCTATTGGTCTTGGACATTGAGGAATGTTTTTAGCTAGTTTAGCCTTTAATATGTTTGATTATTCATGATTTCACCATGAGCACCAGTCTTCGTTGTTTGCCACGCCTTTTGGTCCATGTGCTATCGCTATCCAAGCGAGGGTAGCTCGTGTTGGGCTTATTTACATATTTTCACAAGGTCTGCCTAACTTAGTTAGGTTTACTTTGATGTTGCTGCTTCTACCTTGCGATTCTACGGATTTGGATTTTTATAGGGTATATAAGGTAAGTCCTCTGCTGATATTGCTTCGAAGACAGCCCTGACCCCTGGCCATGTGGCGTAGGCTATGTTCGTCTCATTCCATTAAATTAGGCTAATTTTAACTTGTCACTTCTTTGCTAATATGCTTGCCTCATAGCCCATAAGTGCTGCATTATTTACATGCATGTAATATAAATCAGTGCTTTACACAGATAGCCTGGTCTCTGTGTGCCCGCATGCTCTGCCATTGTCTCACAGTGTTTTGATAATTTCTAAGCTATTTTGCTCTCTGTGCTGTTGGCTTCAGAGACAGTCCTCACTCTTTGGGTGTTTCTGGTAGCACCAGCTGTGCACTGTGATTCCTTCTTTGTCTGGCCACAACTTAGTTCTATCTATCTATCTATCTATTGCCTGACGCCGTGATCCCCGAAGGGGTGGCCACGAACGAACCGCCCCCATGCACCTCTGTCCCCAGTCAGTCGACGCCCCTCCCCCCAACCAGCACCGCCTTCGTTCATGTACTTCCTCACTCCATCCTTCCACCTCATATTCGGTCTACCTCTCCCCCTCTGTCCCTCCACCTCGCTCTCGTACACCCTCTTAGTCATTCTCTCGCTTTCCATACGTTCCATATGGCCGAACCATCTCAAGTTGTTCCTTTTCACACTTTCCAGCACATCTACCTCCACACCACACCTCCTTCTTACTTCCTCATTAGTCTGTCTATCCCTCCATGTAACTCCGCACGCACTCCTTAAGTAATTCATTTCCACTGCTCTCACTCTTGGTCTGAGTCTCTCAACCAACGTCCATGCTTCGCTTCCGTAAGTCAGTGTCGGGATTACCACACTGTCATGCAAGGACTTCTTCACTTCCATACTGACCACCCTATTTCTTGTTGCTGCTTTTAGCGTTCCTACAACCCTCTTCCCCTGTTGTACCCTCTCCCGCACCTCTTCATCCATAGTCCCATCTTTACTCAACACACTGCCCAGATACTTAAAAGAGTTGACGATCTCCATAGCCTGACCGTTCAGCTTCACCTCACACTCTGTGACTTCACCCCTTTCGAAGACCATAACCTTGCTCTTCCCCGTATTTACCTTCAAATTCCGTTTTTCGCACACTGTTCCAAACTCATTTACCAGACCCTGCAACTCCCATTCATTATCACTCATCAGAACTGTATCATCCGCAAACAGCAGTATAGGTAGCTTCCACTCAATTCCCTCCCTTTTCAGCGATACACCAACATCCACTGCTCTTGATAGTATTTCTTTCATAACTCCATCCATATATACAGTAAACAACCACGGGGACATCACACACCCCTGTTTCAAACCAACATTCAGGTCAAAGAACTCGCTCTGCTCACTCTCCACACGTACTGCCGCCTTTGCACCCTCATACATGCTCTTCACTGCTTTCAGCAACTTGCCCTCTACTCCGTATATTCTAAGTACTTTCCACAAACCTTCTCTATCCACTCTGTCATAGGCCTTCTCCAAGTCCATAAAGGCAACATACACCTTTTGTTTCTTCTCCAGATACTTCTCCACAACACAATTCAGGGTAAAAATCTGATCTACACATCCTCTTCCCTTCCTAAAACCTCCCTGCTCGTCGCCTATCCATTTCTCCGTTCTCACTCTCACTCTCTCAATCACTACCCTACTGTATACCTTCCCTACTACGCTTAGAAGACATATTCCTCGGTGGTTACCACACACTCCTCTTTCCCCTTTGCCCTTATATAGGGGGACTATTATGCCAGTCTTCCAGTCATCGGGTGCACTCCCCTTCTCCCATGCTAGTTTGCACATTTTCCATACCCATTCTATCACCATCTCACCACCATACCTCAACATTTCCCCACACACTCCATCTGTTCCTGGTGCTTTCCCCAACTTCACTCTTTTCATGGCTTCCCACACTTCTGACCTCCTGATCCCCACCTCCTCCTCCACTACTTCTCTTCTTCTCCCTCCCATACCATATCCAGCTATGTTTGCTGGCTCTTCATTCCTTTCATTTAGCAACTCACTGAAGTACTCCCTCCATCTTTCGACTCTCTCTTGCTTCTCGGCTAGCATTCTCCCATTCTTATCTTTCACACCCTTACTGTTTCCCTTGCTACCTTCCCTAACTTTCTTGACTTCTTTCCAGAACAGTTTCTTACTCTCCCTCCATTTTACACTCAGATTCCTTCCAAATTCCTCATCTACTCTTCTCTTACTTTCCTTCACTACTCTCTTCACCACCCTCTTACTCTCCACGTACCTCGCTCGTTTCTGTCTCTCGGAATCTTCATTCCCTCTACTACCCAACCACTCTCTATATGCTTTCTTCTTTTCTTCCACAGCTATTCTTACCTCTTCTGTCCACCATGCTGTACCTTTCACTCCCCTCCCTCTTCTCCTCACTCCACACACCTCCTCACATGCTGCACAGATCTCATCCTTAAACACCTTTACTTAGTTATGTTTGTTCTATTACTACAGTACTACCGTTCACTCTCAAGCACCAGTTGCGCTACAACCAGACAATACACATATGGTATTGCTCTGATTTAACCCATAACAATATATCTACATGCAATGTAGTATATATCCAAAGATAGAGCAAGACTCATACTATTATAAAACTGGAAAAAAATCCCATTAGATCAAATTATCACACTGAAAGAGTATATATCTATTGCCGGATGCTGTGTATAATGGAAAACTATTCTAAGATTTAAAACCCTAGCATATGTTTTTTTAGTTACACTAAACCGTAGTCCAGGCAAAATATCCGCCACGTTCAAAGGCATCGCTTAGCAAGCACGCTTCTTCTCTGCCTGTCACACTGATACAGACTGACAGCAGTGTTGCCAAGGGTTTCATTCAGCGTGCCACTACAAAAACTTATTGTACTGTAGCCCAATTTACACCCTTCATGAATACACGAAACACGGTTCCAAGCGTGAGAGGGTTTACTTATTTTGGCAAGGTAATTTTAATGATACTAGCCTTGTTCTATGTTTTTTTTAATTAATATTTTGGGCTTGCCCGTAAAATGTGGACTCTTTGGGTATTCTTATACTGTACAGTAGCTGTTAAATGTGCCGCCTCCAGTTGTGATACTCTAGGCTATACAGTCAGGTTGCCATAAACGCGTATTTCGACTGCACGGATTTGTTTGGGCACGGTACCCCCCAAAATTCCAAGTCAGCCACAGCGCGGGCAAATTCACGGAAAAGCGTGGATATCGGCTCGGCAGATGACGTCACACTCAGGTCCGCTCGGCTTGGCTCGGTATTGCTTACCTGATGCTCCTCAGTTGAACTTCTTTGCCCTCCGTGTATAAGTATGAAATAACCGCGCATGGTCTTGTTAAGTGTACCCCCCTCCCCTTCTCGGGCTTGATGATGACGATGAACACATTGGTGGACCTGGAGGGGCAGATGTGCGAGTGTAGCACAAACCCCATCAACTTCCTTCACAATGACGGGGTCGGGGTTGGTGCCGGGGCGGGAGGAGGGAAGGCAGCAGTGGGGATATCTACCGTACAGTACATCAACACTTCTACACAAAACTGGTCCTAAACAGTTTTTATTGATGATTAATTGATGTTATGTTATGTGGTGTATGATGTTTGTTTTTCGTTGATGATATAATGTCGGCTTAAGATGGGCTGAAGGGTGAAAAAGGGGACTTTGGGAAAGTGGCTGGTACGAAATTAATTAATTCCTACAATGAACATAAACACGGGCGCGGCCAGGGACGAATTGGCCGTGTTTATGGAGACATGACTGTACGTCAATAATGAAGTAGCCACTGATAAATTACGGGTTTCACAATCCGTAGTATAGGAGGAAAATCTTAATATTAGCAGTGGCTACGGAGTCAATGACGTCTATGGTCCTCCCTCCTTCCCCTTCCTATCCATCTGCTATCTGGTTATCTCGGTATTTAACCAAAGGACGAGCATTGCGTTCCTAGGTGGCACACAGGGGGTAAACAGCAGATAGATGACAAGCGAACTAGAGTAAAGGCGCCTCATTTGAAATATATATATTTTTTTCTACTTATTTTTTTTATCTACAATGGCATACACATCGATGTCGTACCTTAGGAAATTATTAGTATTACCGAAGAGGTGTGGCTTTTCTTGACTGCCGATAGCAAGATTGACCCGGTCCAGAGGACAACGAGGGCCATATAATGAATTATTGGCTACACATCATTGACTACGTAGCCACTGCTTAATATTAGGTGTTCCCTCCTACCTTACGGGTTGCCAAACCCGTATTCCCTGGTTCAAAGGTCCCATCACCACAGCATGGCATGGGGGTCTTGCATCTAGTTTTATTAGCATCATGGTGTTGGTTATGGTGATTATTATGTTAATTTTAAGGATGAATGGCAAAGTTAATGCAGTGGTGGGTTATTGATGTTAGAGTGCAAGACAAAGCGTGATTCTGGGTGGTTACAATTATTGGTGATTAGTGCATCTTGTATGCCAGCAAAGCACGATACATTTCCTTCTTCATTGAAGACAGATTTATACATGGGCAACTTGAAGATAGATTTATACATGGGCAACTTGAAGACAGATTTATACATGGGCAACTTGAAGATAGATTTATACATGGGCAACTTGAAGACAGATTTATACATGGGCAACTTTTGATCTGCATCTTTTTCCTGGCAATAATTTTTTTTTTTTTTCCCCCCCATTGGTATCAAATTAGATTAATGTTACATTGTTAACATTTACAGAATTCATATAATAAATATAAACACCATATGAGGAGGAGCACAACGTTTCGCATATAGCTTCTTCAGGTCACTAACAGGCGCTAGGTCCTTGAACGCCTGAAGAAGCTATCTGCGAAATGTCAATAAAGTGCTCCTCCTCATATGGTGTTTACATTCATTCTGTACAACTTTTCTAAGTTATTTCAACATTCATATACTGTAGTAGTATAATTCAGATTTATGGATAGAGGTTGTGGAGTTACAGATAAAGAAGTAGTGGGGAAAGGTGCTTGTGTAAATCCACCCTAAAGCCGATATCACACGAGCGCTTTTTCCCTCAACATTCATACTCAACACTGGTCTGGCAGCTTATGAGGTCAACATTTTAAATATTTCGGTTACATAAATTCATCTATCACCAGTCTAGTTTCCGATTTCTGTGCAAAATATTCCAAAAATGTTGCCAGAAAAATGTTGATCATCGAATGTTGACTATAAAAGCTCTCGTGTGATACCGGCTTAACTAGCATGCTGTGTACCTCAAGCTGTGTTGTAACTATTGTCCTGTCTTGTGCACGCCTTCAAAGATTCTCGGGAAAAAACGCTGTCACTCGAGCCCTTTTTCCGGCAATTTTCCATGAGCAAGTTTTTTCTCGTACTGTACTGTACTATTTTAAGGGTCTTTCGTATTGGAATCGGAAACTAGATCGAAGGTAGATTATGTTAAGTAGTTTAATTCTTATGGAACTAATATTTTGAAGCTACCAGACAACAATTGCTCGTAGAAATTGACGGAAAAATTGCTCGTGTGACACCGCCTAAACTTTGATTATCTACCAGTGAGATGCTGACATGTTTTTGTTGTGGTCTTTCGTGGATGATCACCTGCAACTTAAACTTCTTTTAACCCCTTCTGTACCGGTGACGTCTTGTTTACTGTATTCTGGCTAGTATTAGACGATTTTATTCAGTTTAAAAAGGGCCTCCGGCAATTAAATGGCTTCGAACTATCTTAATTAACCCTTTTTACTACCACAGATCATTCATAAGCTGCTCAAAATTGTCTAAATGTAGCTAGTATAAAATACAAAAGACGTTGCCTAGTTTTAATTTTATTCTGGCCAACAGTAGACAATTCTATTCAGCTGATAAATGACCTCTAGGGATATAAAAAGAACCTACTCGAGCACTACATTAGGTTATGGCAATAGATAGTTAATGCAGAGCAATTTAGTTGAATGAGGGGAAAAGGAAAAACAAAAACAATAACTAGAAAAAGAAAACAATAGCAGTGTTCCCCTTATCATCTTGCTGGTACCTGTATTTTGATGTTGTTGTTGTTGTTGTTGTTGTTGTTGTTGTTGTTGTTGTTCCCCAAGCTGCCTGGCCGAACAGCCCAAAGGCCCCGAGCAAGGTCAAGGCCATAACTGAGCACCCCTATTTTGATGTTAATCCCTTCTGCACCGGTGACGTATTTTGCATTATATACTGGCAACTATTAGACGATTTTATTCAGCTTAGGAAGGACGTCTACCCATTAAAAGGCTACAAACTATCTCGCTTAACTCTTTTTACTACCACAATTAACCACTTGCGAGTTTTGGGCTATAAGGAAGTTGGAGCTGTAAACATCTATATTAACCCACCTGGCCCGGGCTGTCTCTCCAAAGGACAGTGTGGGCTACTCGGGCGATCTGGCCGAAAAACGTCTAGGCCTAGGCTACCGTATTTTTGTTTAGTTTAACTGCTAGAAATTTCCCACACATCTATAAACGTAGTGTGGTTTCCAATCTGTATACTGGCATTGAGTAGAGCTCTCTAAGTCAACTGGTTCAGTTGTGATGACGTTTTCAGTGGAGCTAATTTTTCCGCGATGTTGACAATATCGGAGCTTTTCACACATTAATTTCGTCTGACGTCACAACAATAACATTGATCCGACGTCTCCTTATTGTTCTCGGAGGTGCGGTGACGCAATGATCGGCTTTGTTTACATACGTCGGACGCACAGCGTTCAGACCAAGCTGAATAGGCTTTCAAGCTTACTATCTCCTGAAAGGACACCCGGGCACCTGCCCTTATTTCGTGGTGTCCTTTCACACGGACACCCGGGGAGGAAGGGTTAAGCAGAATTACCAGTTTAATTACGGTCGTAGTACATTTATGAATACATTACATGAAACCAAATTCATCATACTTTCCATTCTTCAAAAACCTACAATATTATTGCATCTCCGTTTAGTATCGATATTGACGGCTCCAATTTCCTTATAGCCTGAAACTAGCAAGTGGTCAATTTCTTGTCAAGCTGTACAAAACCGTCTAAATACTGTATAGCGATTTTGATTAGTTGTTTTGTCTTTTTACTGTGTTCGTATACGTTTTGGTTTGTTTATTTTGCAAGTTTTACATTATAATAGCTAGAAGAAAAATAAAAGGACACTGCGGTACAGAAGGGGTTAATAACTCCCCACCGACCCCCCCTCCCTGAACACAACAACACAACAACACATACAGGGCCCCTATGGCATATTGAGAAGTGATTAACCCTTCTGTACCGCGACGTCTTTTTCATTTTATTCTAGCTATATTTAGAGGTTTTTCTGCAGCTTAACCCTTCCTCCCCGGGCTGTCTTACCCAATGACGGTCGCCCCTACCCGGGCGATATGGCTGAAAAACGTCTAGGCCTAGGCTACCGTATTTATGTTTATTTTCACTGCTAGAACTTTCCCACTCATCTATAATCGTAGTGCGGTTTTCAATCTGTATTTTGGCATTGAGTAGAGCTCTGTAAGTCAACTGGTTCAGTTGTGATGACTATTTCAGTGGAGCAAATATTGCAGAGATGTTGCCAATATGGGGGCTTTTTAGACACTAATTTCGTCATGACGTCAGAAAAGACCGGGTAGGAAGGGTTAAGAAGGATCTGTGGTAACATAAAGGGTTAATTGAGATACTGTAGTTCGAAGCCATTTAATTAGTGTACTGTAGGCCTTTTTTAAACTGCATAACATCGTCTAATAGTAACCAGAGAAAAGTTAAAAAGCGTCGTCGGTACTGAAGGGGTTAAAACAATGTAAACAATTGTACAGATCTCCCTCACTAGTTTTGAGATTATAAGACGTTCGGCCCATTAGTTTGGCGATTTTAACACCTTTCACCCCATTTTGTTGTCAATTTTAAGACCTTTCGTGCCATTTAGGTGTCGATTATTTCCTGGCGAGCGATAGAAGTGGCCTGGTTAATCTGCTCTACATAACTAACTAACCATATCCCTCGCTATCCGATGCACCGATTTACCATATTATTATTATAGGTTTTCAGGTGTTTGGGTTTGGGTTTTGGCTGGTCCCTGAACGCATTTACCCCAGGAATTTTAGGGTTTGCTATATGATTTTAGGGTTTGCTATATGATTTTAGGGTTTGCTATATGATTTTTCTATTTAAGGGGAGACTGACCGTTTGTTTGGTCTATTAATTCATTTATTCATAAATTTGTTTAGTTTCCTCCCTAGACCTCCATCAAGCTTAGAAAAACACCCCCTAGACCCCCATTCAAGATAAATTTGTACATTTTTCGGTAGAAAAATGTCCCGGCCGAAGGCCGATTCCTCTTAAAATTGCAGGCTCGCTATCGCTTGCCAGGAAATAATCAACATCTAAATGGCACGAAAGGTCTTAAAATTGACAACGAAATGGGGCGAAAGGTGTTAAAATCACCAAACTAATGGGCCGAACGTCTTATAATCTGAAAACTAGTAGGGCTAAACATTAGGGAGAAGGGGTCCAGAAAAACGGTCTGCCTCCCCTTAATTATAATGGATACAATTATAGTGCATGACAAGTACTGTATAATGCAAGCCGTGTTGTGATTGGTCAATGAAAGCAACCCCAATTAACCACTTGCGAGTTTCAGGCTATAAGGAAGTTGGAGCCGTGAACATCGATATTAAACAGAAACGCAATAATAATGTAGGTTTCTGATGGATAAATGGTATGTTGAATTGGGGTTTATATATTTGTAAATGTACTACGACCGTATTTGACCTGTAAATTCTGTTAAATATCGTTATCTACAGCTCCAACTTCCTTATAGAACGAAACTCGCAAGTGGTCAATTATGGCATGACACTAATGAATTGTTGTTTTTCTGTAATAATGTTTATGGAAGCGTCATATCACAGGTATTTACCTTGCCTATGTTCCTTGTTGTACGGTCGCGCTAATAAGTCATGTCCCAGCTGTCATTACGCTTGGCTTGCTCTGTGCTGTATTAATGTCTGTCAGATGTTGAATAGGGCGGGTAAGTTGTAGGAACATGTTTGTATATTTTACTCTATATGAAGAAATGAAGCTTAGATATTGCTGATACTAATTATTGATCAAAACATAATTGGTGCCGAGACATCACTTATTAGGCCGAATGTACAGCACTGTAAAATATTAACCCCTTCAGTATATGCCTTTTTACCTTTGATTAAGGGGCAGGGGGCTAGGAATCCTCCTCCCCTTGTATAATTCTCCTACTCGACGAGACAGAGAAACGAGCGAGAGAACGCGAAAATGCTCCCGAACCCCGAGAATAAGAACTTTAAATGTTGTTTCTGTTCGGGCTCTGTCTCGTGTCGGCCACCCCCAGCAATGGGGTATGTGCCTGAGTATATACATACATACATACAATACCTTTGATTCTGGTTTAAATTAGACGATTTTATGCAGTTTGAAAAGGACCTATGTTATGCAGAGAGTTGATTGAGAGCGTATTTGAGTCCTAGAGATATATTATAAGCTGGAGAAAATTGTCTAGAGGTAACTAGAATAGGTTGAAAATTATGTGATTGTGCTGAAGGGGTTAAAATATAGTTGTTATAAATATGGTGGAGGGTTGGCAACATTCAACCACCATAATGGTTTTATGTATGTACTGTTATATAATCTCTCTTTTCAGCAACAATATATTGCAATGGTATTATCTTGATTACTCAGCAATTACATAAATGTGGCAAAATATTTTTGTTTATTATGATATCTCCGAGTAATTTGATGCGGAGACGTACACGTAGTTTCATATTTTTCCATTAAGTATCGAGAAATCAGCTGCTAAGGAAACTATAAACTATAGTAATTCTTGGAGAGGCGTCTTAAAGTGCTGTCAACACGATTATAGCCACTACAGGCCAATTTCTCATTTGCTCCCACGTTGTCCCAGTATCTTTTTATTATTAACGCCGCCCTTGTCAAGACTTCGCTGAGAATATTTTATAATAAGGTTTGTGCTTTTACCAAAAGAGCCATCCTCCATAACAAACAGCTATCCTGGAGGAAATACCGTACATATCTGGATTCACTTCACGCACACTAGTTTCCACAATCTGGTTGAATTTCCGTACTATTAACCCTTTCGTGCATATGACGCTATTTTTAGCCTATTGGGGATACTTTAAAGCCTTTGTTACCATCAGGGGTACAGTATTTAGAATCCTTTAGTTTAATTACTTCAACCTCTGCAGTTGTCTTTGAGTTAGCTGTGGGCAGAAAACTAATTTTGGAGAGGTAATTATAAGAGTGAGAAAACTATTTCTTATTGCTAATCTGGCAACCTCTGCATCATAAATGCGTGAAAGGGTTAATGGCATGCGTTCCCGACCTCCCATTTCGCCTTTGCAAGAGCCAATCACTTGGGCGGGTGCCCAACCCCGAAAAGGGTTGAAATAGGGGAGCTATCCCCCCGCCAAAGGCAGCTTTCTAGGGCCTTTCCTAGCTGATGCTGAGAGGATTGGGTTCTAGTCATGTGGTGATGGGCTGGTCTATCAGAGTGAGAACTGAGCGATCTCTGCCATACCCATAGCTTACTCTGACTGTTCCTTTTACTTATATATTTTCTAGATCTCAAGTGACGGCGTCTCTTGCGTGGATTGACCTCCTAATCTACCAAGATTGGAAGCCAAAGCGTCACATCTTTCCTTTGCCCCTCAACTTTCTCTTCATAATTGCTGAGGGGCACAGGGCCCTGGGTGGGGCTTTGGTTTCCCGGTCGTTTCCGCACCCTCCTCAGCTCCCCGCCATGGAGTGGCTTCGGTCACCCAGGCTTTATTGTGGTCGGCAGGGAGGGTTCTGTGGGGGCGCTCGGTTATGGCCTTGGCCTTGCTTGGGGCTGTTCGGCCAGGCAGCTTGGGGAAAAACAACAACAACAACAACAACTAGGGAACTCAAACTTGATCTGACCGATATTTCTACAATTCATGCTGATCACTTTGCCCTTATAAGCTCAAACTATTCGTTGTCCTGATCTTTCGCCCGCCACAAGACAATCATTGAGTTGCGCCCACTCAATTTTGATGGCGGGTATTCGCATCATTACAATGCCCCTTTTACAGTACCTGAATTGGAATATGCCCTAGACAACTGTTCGGACTCCACACCTGGTCCGGATGGAATTTCCTATGCTCTACTTCGTCATCTCCATCCGAGAGCTTTATTGTTTCTACTCCAGTTATATAATACATTTTGGACCGCCGATTTTATTCCACAAGGTTGGCATACACTGTCCCTGTCCCTAAACCAGGAAAAGATCAGAAGTCTCCCCACAAACTATCGACCTATTGTTCTTACTTCCTGCCTCTGTAAACTCATGGAGAAGATGGTGCTGTTACATTATACTACCAAGAATGGACTACTGTCTCCCTTCCAGAACGGTTCTCGACCCGCACATTCTACGCTTCATTCCCTTACACGACTGGAACATAAAGTCCGAAGAGGTTTCTCGCGATGGTAGCGTACTGTGGCGGGAGGGATAGGATATTAAAACTATTACACGCCGCTGGTATGCTTGGCCCTTTACCAAAATTCTTGCTAAATTTACTATCAAATCGTACATTCCAAGTGAAATTCAATAGAACACTCTCTACTACTAGACCACATTCCATCGGCCTTTCTCAAGGATGCGCACTCAGCAGCACCTTAGTCATCATAGCAATTGATGGTGTCACTGGTTGTCTCCCATCTGGAGTGCCCCATAATCTGTATGTTGACGACTTCTCAATCTATTACACCTCCTCTAGTCTTGCCCACATTCAACGCCGTCTGGGAATTGCGCTAGCCAATGTTCATCGCTGGGCTGCTTCTATCAGGTTCCATATCTCCACTGAGAAAACTAAGGCCATGATATTTCATCATGATGCTCGGGTTCTTCGTGGTCAGTCTTTAACCTTACATGTGGAGAATAAGGATATTCACTCATTTCCTACAGTCAAATTCCTTGGATTAATATTTGACACTCGTCTAAACTGGAAAGCGATATAACGGACTTGAAGGGCGTTTCAATATTATTAAGGCGGTTGCGCGTGTCCACTGGGGGGCTGACCGGATGACATTACTGTACTAAGCTTTACAACGCTATCATTTTGTCGGTCCTTGATTATGGTTGTCATGTCTATGGAACCTCGTCCCTTACTCTTCTCGCCACGCTTAACCCTGTCCATCATTTGGGAGTTCATATAAGTTAAGGGGCGTTTCGTTCCTCCCGCATATGTAACCTTCTCGCTGAGGCTGGCACATTGCCCCTTCACCTGCACCGTCGTCTGGTCATGATGCGTTCTGCTACCTGTCTTATGTCCGACCCTATTCTTACCGACCTCTTTCATGAAGCTCTAGACCCTCTTGTTCTACCCATGTCACTTTCCCTGATATGTCCTACCAATTGTATGTGTCTTATAACATTCCCTTACCCTCACTGCCCCAGGCCTGTGATTATATCACACCATGGTGCATTCGGCGATCTAAGATGTGTGTCCTCCTTGCTGACATGCCTACATCATTACCCTCCTATGCTCGACACACAATAACCCTAAATCATCTAATGGGACATACTCCAGCCACGTTTCTGTATATGGATGGATCCCAAGATGACTCCTCTGTGAGATATGCTGTGGTCTTGGAATATGGCATTCGACAGCGTGCCCTTCATCGCTGTTCATCCATCTTCACTGCTGAGATTGAAGCCATTCGGTGTGCCCTCGATATGGTGTTTACTTTTCCCAATAATGTCCCTCGAATAGTCATTTGTAGTGACACTCTGAGTGCTCTCCAGGCCATAAAATCATTTGCGCCCAAAGAATCTCTAGTTTGCGACGTCATCCGCACACTCCATGATTGACTGAAGTCAGGCCGTAATGTTACTCTGTGCTGGGTACCAACCCACATCGGGATCCAAGGGAATGAGAGGGCTGATTCCTTAGCAAAACGTTCCTGCAGGGGCACTCCGTATAGGGCACACACGTTACACACATGGCCATTTAATGACAACGCCTCCAACTCCGCCACCAATTTGCATTCAATGTCAAACGCCAGTCACCGTCATAAATTGCTCTTACTTGGGAAAACTAGACTATCATCATTTATAATACCCAGTTATTAAGGAACACCTCGTTCTTAACATTAATCATCCATTACAAACCCCAATGTATTTGAATAAACTAATGAAAGCATATGGTCCTCACAGGATTTGAACTCGGGACACCACAGCCAGAACATAAGCATCTAAACCATTACACCACCAACACAGTTATGTTATAGTACTGTATGAATGGCACTAGTATTACAATGTCAACATTTAGGATATGATGAGTAGAAGGAGATAAGGTGTAAATATTTTGAGTGTCCTAGTGCTGTGGGTGATTTTGCACAAGTACATATTACAAACCCTCGTGTTTTATGACATTGGTCCCTTCTCAGGCCTGGAAGAAGAGTTCCTGAGTGACGGAGGTGGTGACGACAGACAAGCCAGGCCCCCTGCCCCCCACACTATCCCCCCGGCCCCCTCCCCCCTGGTGCAGCAGATCCTGGGGGGTGGAGGAGCAGGGGCCAGTGTTGCGTCATCACGCCTCGTAGCCACACCCCTACAGGGACTTACCCAAGAGGTTCGGGATGTAGTGGAAGAGCTGCCAGATCTCAGCTACATGCACTCCAGGGTTCTCATGTTCCCCATCAGGCATCATCAATAACCAATTCAGTTTAGATTATGTACAGTCTCTCATAAAACTTATAGTATAATCAATAGCTAACTTAATTTAGATTTGTCAAAAGTTATTAGTCCTGTATAGTCACTCATACAAATTTGTGGACCTCATATGGTTTTCATGATATAAATTCAACAGTTAGGATTGATTTGCATAAGTAATTTTATATATATTTAACTACTTTAAGAACTAGCACATTGCACTCATAAATAAATATCTATGGATATACTTAAGCAGTGAATAACATGAGGTCCATAATCTTAATGTATAGTTTGAGACAAGTGAACCTGGTACAAATACTGTGTTATTACAGGTTATTACCTAGTGTTAATGTAAAGGAATGGGAGCCCTTTCATTGTGACACTTTAGGCCTACTATTGTGTTTGGCATTGTTTACAAAATTAAAAACTCCTATTACGCATATGAGAAATTATAATTGATTTTTCAACTCATTCCTCACTAATTTAATATGACAATCAAGAAGAGGGTGCACCAAGCTAAACCTTCGGAAGCTTTTTTTTTCTTGGATAAACCAAAAATAGTGTGTAGGCAGTGAAAGGATTAAAAACTTCTAACAATATTATTGTAAAATATTGATATATCACATTAATCGCGGCATATGTACCAGATTCATAAAAGCCGGTACGGTATCACACAAGCACTTTTTCCTTCAGTAAGGATATACGACTCTATATTTGGGAGTAGAGTGCTGTTCCCAGCTATCTTGCATGGTCTCTAGAGGTAGTTGGGGTGCTGGAGTCGGGAACTCCCACGTATTGCTGTGTTGCAGTTGGGGACAACCCTTTCTGTTTTCACAACCACCTTTGGGTGACCAGGGCTCACACATGCATGCATGTATGCCATGCTTTCATGTATCTAAGCCTTCTATTTATTTATTTATATTTTTCTGGTTGATTTTGAGAAGATAATCATCTAACGTGTGTTCCTCGCCTGGTTAACTTTGGAGGTAGCCTCGGAGGTTGACCATGTGAGGAATCTAAGGATTACATTTATTGCTGGGATTGTATCAAGGCTGTCAGGGAATTGGTAATATATTTTAATATACAATAAGTATGTGTGCGTGTTTCTTCGGCAATTTTTGTCTAGTAGTTTCTAAATTCACCCAATCAGTGTGAACATATTCCTGCTATAATAGGGCTCATTCAGGCACTCACGATTGCTTAAGCAAGTGCCTGAATGAAATTAAATGTTTGCAGCAGAACAACTAGAAGAAAGGAGCTTTCAAATGACAACAGAACGAGCTCTGTAGCTAGCGGGGTTCACCCGCAGCGTTACTACAGACATCGGCAATATTCGCTAATATTTAGCAATGTTCCGCTACACTTGCCTTTGGCAACACTGAATATATCTCACGAGACCCCACCACAGACCTTCAGTGCCGCGGCAGACGTGCTGGAGAGCAGACGGGGGGCCTGCCACGCTCCTGATCTCTCGCACTCGTCTCCACAGGCAGGATATTGCCAGGACGTACCTGTACGGTCCCTGCAGCGTAAGGGTTGAAGTTCTCTAAAAATTCAGGTACCTATAATAATCTTCAGTTTAGTTTAAGCTACCAATGCAAAAGATCCCAGTAATATTGTTGTACATTTTTTGGCCATTGATAATAAAAGGTCTTGTGTGATACCCACTTTACTCGCCAATTGTACAGTTTGCCGCACATATTCTATTCCGTTGGGGTCGTGATTTGGCAGCGCTGCACCCACCTCCCCAACCCCCCTCCTACCAATAGGAGGTGGAGTGAGAGAGGGGGATTGGGGAAGTGGGTGAAGCGCTGCCAAATTACGACCCCAATGGAATAGAAAATGTGCTGCAAACTGTACATACACTCTTACGATTCAGGCACCATCAATAGCCAACTTAGATTTGTCAAATTTATCAATCCTGCATCATCAGTGATACATAATTATACCATCATCACTTATAGCACTTTATAATAATTACTGTGCTTGTTTTCAGTAATTCAGTAATATCTGTAGATAATGTTTACATTATCAATAATATTTGGTTTTATTTTTGCATAATTTTGCCCCATATGTTTTCCATTGGGTATCATGTTTTGTATTAAGTATATATATTTACCATATTTCATTATGTACAGTAAGGAATTGGCTCCAAATAGTACTTACTATCTAGCCACCAATATCCTTTACTATGGTCTACTTTTGGTGTATTGGTACAGTCGGAAGTAATTTTAAGTACAGTAAAAACTCACCATTTCGAACCTTTGACGTTCGGAAACCCGTCGGAATTGTAATAGTAATCCATTTCGAACTCGCCCCTTCCACTCAGAAATTTACTCTGAAATAATTTGAAAGGGCAGGGCCGAGCATTCTGGGAGCCTTACCTTTTGATACCTTATGATGTGTTCGCCACTCTTCTAGCGGCACCAAGGAGCGCGACGCCCCTCGTTATGAGCTGCCAAGTATTCTGGGACGGCAAGCGTCGTAGCCGTTTCCTACCTGCCAATTTGTTGTTGTTCAGTGCGCGATCGTTTTCGCCACATTTTGGCCACCCATCTATCACCTACCTAACCAATTCAGTTTGGAGAACGTGTCTTGAGACTGCCAATGTCGGTAGGGATGCTACAACAAATGGATATCCAAGCGAGTATCCACACTCCCTCCCCCAACACTCTAAGCTACAGCTTCACTTCAATATCCCATATAACTTTCCCCACTCCACTCCACACCTACCCAAAATCCTTTATCCCTTCTCAATTACCCCCAGCAACCACACCACCTCAAATTTCCCCTCCACACACTACCTCGCCACCCACTGCACCCCTCCCCACGGTCCTACGGCTGTGGAACAGATCAACTCCCCAGATGCCAATATTAGGCAGCAAGATGAAGCTGAATATGAAGCAGCTACTACAAACTCCACCGAACATACCCCCACTGAAAACACATCCACCATAAATTCCCCCACACCACCACCACCACCATCCCTGCCTTCTACACCACTTTCCATCCAAACAGTCCCCCACCAAACCGCATCCTCATTGCATCGCAAACCACTCCTGTCCCTTCCCCTACCCATTCCCCTACTTCTACACATCCGACAGACGGACACACAGTAATATATATACAGGCTTCCCTCACTATACGATGCCCTGATTTACAATATTATTATAGGTTTTTAGGTGTTTGTATTTGGGTTTTAGCTGGTCCAAGAATGCATACTCATTTACCCCGATTTTAGGGTTTGCTATACAATTTTTGTATTTAACCCTCTCTGACATATAATGCGATTTTGAGCCTATTGGGGATACTTGAAAGCCTTTGTTACCATCAGGGGTATTTAGAAACCTTTAGTTTAGTTACTTCAACCTCTGCAGTTTTTGTCTTTGAGTTAGCTGTGGGCAGAAAACTAATTTTGGAGAGGTAATTATAAGAGTGAGAGAACTGTATTTCTTATTGCTAATCTGGCAACCTCTGCGTCATAAATGCGTGAAAGGGTTAAGATCGGGTTTTCAGGAACATAACCCAATCGTATATCGTACATTGAAAATATCAAATGATGGCAATTTGGCCCCTGTCTCTTTGGTGCTTAGGGCAACTTCCTCTTCATCCACCCTTTTGGTATGCTTCTCTATTTTGTTTAGATCATCCATCATATTTTGTAGCCTAGTCCACTCCCAGATTCTATATTATTTCACATGTTCTTATAAATCATCAATTACTTCGGGGATATAAATTTTGACCCTCTGACTCTCTAGATATAATGAACCTTCAATAATTAAATATTCAGTAATAGATTAATGACGAAGATTTGATTCAGTTTGATATAACTTGAAAAATTAAAGACCATTATTTATGTCCTACGAAAATTTATGGCCATAATTTAAGTCCTTGAGTGCAGAGTCCTAATGAGTAGAGGAGCTACACTCCATACTTTGTCATAACAGTATTCCTCGAGACAAGTATATGGCTACACAAGGCAGTTAACTTTTCCCCATCGATAGTGAAAGGTACCGGTGAAGGAAAATTATTATGGAGGACCAAGATCCTCTATCATTGGAGTTGAAAATGAGTCAAAAATTTCTATGGGGTTCCATAATTAAAACAATTGTCTTAATACTTTATTTTAATTGCCCTTGGCATTTAAGTAACTGATATGGTTTGATACCTTTCTACCACTGGAAGGGAATACTATCTTTATCCTGATGCAGTTGATATGCTAAAACATTAGTCATCTTGCTTAGACACAATATATTCTCCTCTCCTTAAAACAACAGCTCTGCTTGGATGATTTGTACTGGATTTGCTTGTATTTCTGAAATATATTTTGGAAGGATATGGCTAAAAAATGGATTCTGGAAAGGAATGACAGGTTATGATTAAAGAATTTCATATATATTTACTGTACAGTACCGGTACTTGATTTATAGAATATGCTGTCTGATTTTTATGTTTTATAATATACACCAATGGATATAAAACGGATGGGAAAGTTGGTTGTGCTGCAGTTTCAGAAGCTTCTGTCATTAGCATGGCTTTATCTCCGTATTCATCTGTTTTTACTCCTGAATTGTGTGCATTGTTGGGGGCAGTTGACATGGTCCCCTCCTTTCCAGTTAACACCCCTCAGGTGGTTGTTGTGGTTGTTGTTGTTGTTGTTCCCCAAGCTGCCTGGCCGAACAGCCCCAAGGCCCCGAGCAATTCCAAGGCCATAACCGAGCGCCCCCACAGAACCCTCCGTGCTTACCACTAGTAAAGCCCAGGTGACCGAAGCCACTCCAAGGCAGGGAGCTGAGGAGGGTGCGGAAACCCCCGGGAAACCAAAGCCCCACCCAAGGCCCTGTGCCCCTCAGCAATTATGAAGGGAAAGCTGAGGGGCAAAGGAAAAATATGAATCTTTGGCTCCCAGTCTGCCAACCTCTAGGTTGGCAATAGGGAGGTCAATCCATGAAAGAGATGCCGTCACTTGAGATCTAGAAAATATATAAGTACTGTAATAGGAACAGTCAGAGTAAGCTATGGGTATGGCAGATAACGCTCAGCTCTCACTCTGATAGACCAGCCAATCACCACATGACTAGAACCCAATCCTCTCAGCATCAGCTAGGAAATGCCCTAGAAAGCCGCCTTTGGCGGGGGGATAGCTCCCCTATTTCAACTCCTTTCGGGGTTGGGCACCCGCCCTCGGGTGGTTATAAATAGTGATTCCCTGAGTGCACTTGTGGCATTATAAGATATTTCTATGCAAGACTCACTTATTTCCACTGTTCTCCACCAATTACATGACCTTTTCTTGGCCAATAGGAGAATCCAGTTTTGTTGGATACCTGGTCATGTTGGCATTGCGGGTAATGAAAGAGCGGATCGGCTCACTATTGCAGCCTGTCTCGGTCCAGGTGCGGGTCCTCTTCTGCTCCTGTCTAACATGAAAGCCATGATTCCAGAAGTCATCTTTTGTGAATGGTCTTTTAGCCCCTTATCATCCATCTCCGACAGATGGTACGTTTTGGTATTACTGTACCTGCTGACTTTAGTAGTACCGAGCCACTCTGCTTGTTACCAGATGCAAGATAAGTTTCTAATCTTCACTCCCATTGCAATATCAGTATGCTAGAGGCCTCGGTAGTGAGAGGATGTGTGTCCAAGCAAGAGGTGATTTGGAAGCTGAAATTCAACCAAGAACAGGTCTACTTCCATGTGTATTTATGACAGCTATATACCAGGTACAAATGCAAGGTTCGTTTCATGTTACAGGCCATAAATCATGCTGTCTAACAAACTATACAGTAGAACCCTGCCCATCCGGTGCTCTCAGATCCTAAAACCCGAAAGATTCGGACAGGCATTTCGATCCAGACTCATGTTTCAGCCAATCAAACTTGTTTGGATGGCTTGGGAAAAATAGAAGTCAATCCGGAAACGAACGAGACGAATACAAGTCAACGCGCATATTGTTTACATCCAGCGTTAGATATCCAAACTTGTATGTCAGCTATCCGGATTTGTCTGAATGGCTGAAACCTAAGTCTGGTCGTTTAAGTTAGATATCCGGACTCATGTTTCAGCCATCTGGATTTGTCTGGATGGCTGAATATTTATCCGGACTTTTGGCATATCCAGACAGGGTTCTCCCCCAATTAATCTGGATGGGCGAGGTTTTACTGCAGTTGCTTCTGTAACTATATTTCATTGAGTTATCGCGAGTGAAGACAGACAAAAAGGAATGGAATAATATGCTCAGCCCAGCTAAATAAAAGATTACCTTCACCACCTCTCAAAGCCACGGGAGCCATGAATGACTGAACTAGACTTATATAAAGCAAATTTTAGCTGAATTTTTCAATGAGAATACTGTAGTCTCATTCTGCTCGCTCCCACACTTCTGGCACTAGGGCGAGTTATAGTGAACAAATTATCCACAAATACCCCATAGTGGCGTACGTAGCCGTATATAAAGAGCTGCAGGAATTGTGTTAATTACATCAGCCCTACTTATGTAAAGAAGCATATTTATGACACTTGTATTTATTTTGAATGTGTTTACACACTGAAGTTGTTTGGTTTTATACATTGCACTGCTGGGTATTTAATTTTATGGGTTAAGCTTGTTTTAATTTTGAGTTTGTATTGAATTGTACAGATTATATGTATCTACAGATTGATAGAGCATCATTTAAATATTTAATTTTAGCATTGTATATTTTGATATATTATGTATATACAGTATTTATATTATGTATATACAGTATTTATAGAGGTAGAAGACGTATCGGTTCACTGCACAAATTATTACTGCTCAAGGCTTCAACACATGACACTGCAAGTAGGCTACAGAGTGTAGATTATAATAATGGCTTATTGCTATTGTAACTTCTTGTAGTACTTTATAATCTTACTAGTATGTTTTATTATGTTCCCTCCACCAACCGACTTTACTCCTAAACTCAATTAATGAAATCAACAAATACATGTGGCAGTCCAGGGATTCGAACCTAGGATGCTCACACCGAAATTCAGTGCATTTATCCATTGCGTTACGAAGACAGTTATGTATGTATGTATGTATCACTTAAAAAAATATATAATATTAACTGTGTTTATCACTTTCACACTGAGGAACACTCATTTGCATCTCCAGATCATTATCCAAAGGAATACTGCATTTAACAGCTCATGGTTTAATTGGGAAGTGATTTATGAACTTGCACAAAAAGAAAGCCCCCCCCCCTCCCTTTTTTTTAATATGTGTGTTAGGAGACAAAAGGCAAGGCAGTCTGTAATGAGTGGGAAGTTGCAAGGGACTGTGCAGTGTGGAGAGCAAATCGGGTAGAAAATGGATTGCTAATGCAAGCATGAAAGTTACTGAAAGGATGTTGATATCCATCTATCCTTTTGAATGGATGATCTAGCATGTCTCCTAAAATATACCATACATTACTAATTATAACTACAATACAGAAATACCAAAACAAAATTGGTAAGCGTGGTTTCCACATAGCGATTTTGATAAGTTATTTTACCTTTATCTTGTTCGTCCCAGTTTTGGTTTGTTTAGTTTGCAAGTTTTACATTTTAACCCTCTCCGACATATGACGCTATTTTGAGCCTATTAGGGATACTTTAAAGCCTTTGTTACCATCAGGGGTATTTAGAAACCTTTAGTTTAGTTACTTCAACGTCTGCAGTTGTCTTTGAGTTAGCTGTGGGCAGAAAACTAATTTTGGAGAGGTATTTATAAGAGTGAGAGAACTCTATTTCTTATTACTAATCTGGCAACCTCTGTGTCATATGAGTCTGAAGGGGTTAAACATAGTAACATAGTTCCTATAAAAGCTTGTGTCATTATAATGGTGGTAACAGAATTGGGTATAAATTATAGCCCTGTTTGACTGCTCCAGATGGGTTAGCTTGTTACTGCAGTTGGTATAATTATGTACAGGTTGGCGATTATTTTTCCATGTTTATCTCAACCCATGCACCACCACCTTAAAGATGATGTTTCTTAAACCCTTCTGTACCAGCAACGTCTTTTTAACTTTATTCTAGCTATATTTAGACGATGTTATGCAGTTTAAGAAAGTAAAGGACCCAAGCTACTCCAGCCACAGATCAAGGCCATACAGGTCTCTCGATTTACGATCGGGTTACGTTCCTGAAAATCCGATCTTGAATAGAAAAATAGTGTATACCTTTATATAATTTATACCCAATTCTGTTACCACCATTATAATGACACAAGCTTTTATAGGCTTTATACTTTATACTTTAAAGCCTTTGTTACCATCAGGGGTATTTAGAAACCTTTAGTTTAGTTACTTCAACGTCTGCAGTTGTCTTTGAGTTAGCTGTGGGCAGAAAACTAATTTTGGAGAGGTATTTATAAGAGTGAGAGAACTCTATTTCTTATTACTAATCTGGCAACCTCTGTGTCATATGAGTCTGAAGGGGTTAAACATAGTAACATAGTTCCTATAAAAGCTTGTGTCATTATAATGGTGGTAACAGAATTGGGTATAAATTATAGCCCTGTTTGACTGCTCCAGATGGGTTAGCTTGTTACTGCAGTTGGTATAATTATGTACAGGTTGGCGATTATTTTTCCATGTTTATCTCAACCCATGCACCACCACCTTAAAGATGATGTTTCTTAAACCCTTCTGTACCAGCAACGTCTTTTTAACTTTATTCTAGCTATATTTAGACGATGTTATGCAGTTTAAGAAAGTAAAGGACCCAAGCTACTCCAGCCACAGATCAAGGCCATACAGGTCTCTCGATTTACGATCGGGTTACGTTCCTGAAAATCCGATCTTGAATAGAAAAATAGTGTATACCTTTATGGCCTTAATAGCTAAACAATGGTAATTGGTAGAAAGATCAGTTTAATGGGAAAATTAAGTACTTACTGTTGTTTTGATCCTGGCGTTGACCAGACATCGCTATGTTGTCTGGTTGTTTTGTTGTGAAAATTTACAGTACGGGAGTTTAAGAGGACACCCGAGTTTTGCGGTGAAACTTTGGTGTGCCATTTAAGAGGCCAGCCGAGTTCAAAGGGTTAACGCCCTAAGCCGCAGAGAAACTTACATTAAGTCATATCTCGGCTATCCCTCGTTTCATCACGCTCAAATGGATGGCGCGGAATGAAACAATTTATTGTCGCTCTGTTTAAACTCACAGTAATGAGTTATATGTGACAAGAAAGAGGAAAGCCCATACTACCATATGACTGAATAAAACTGGGGAAAAGAAATTGATATTTCATAATGAAATTTCTTTAGAAAAAAATAATCATAATTCTTTGGATCTTACACTGTCATTTTTGTTATATGAGTTACGACTAAAGGATTCTTTCTACAGCATATGAAATAAAAAATACTTTTTCACGTTCTCATGTCAATGGTACCATCAGAAATTGTTTATCATCGATAGATTTTTTATGTGATTATAATAAAGCGCTGTATTAAGCGGCGTAACTGAAAATATTTATTTTTCAACCTCCTCCCATCCAGCACCGCTTTCACGCATATACCGTACTTTTTAACTCCATCCTTCCACCTCTCTCGGTTTACCTCTCTTCTTTGTCCTTCCACCTCACTCTCGTACACTCTCTTAGTCATTCTCTCGCTTCCCATATGTTCCACATGATGCCAACTGCAAAATGTTGTCGGTTACCCGAATTCATATGACTTGCCCTGGCCATAATTAAAAATGTTGAGTGATGACAATAGGTTTTTATATATGAAATAACAATTATTTGTAATTAACTTTCCAAAAATCCAATCAGAACTTGTCTATCATCAATAGTTATTTTAAAATTAATATTTACATAAAAAGTCTTGCTGAGTAAATATCTGTTTACCTTGTAGGTAATAATTATTAAATTCTTACATTGTTACGAGAATGGTAGGACCTATATGGAAAGCATGATATAGCATTATGACTCCCATATTTAATTACAGTAATTGGTGATTTTCTTAGTGGAACAGCTTTCATCCTGTTGCCATTGTGTCCCTATTATTTGTACAGCTGGCAAGATTCCCAGCTTCTCCAGGGCTACTTTTTATTTTGCCATTTTAGTTATTTATAAATATAGAAATGATAAATGATGTAACAAAAATGAATACACTATAGTAGATAGATTAAGTCTGTATATTTTGTTTGTGAACATTAGTAAAAGTAGCACTGAGAAAGTTAGAAATAGTGGCGGGAGTACATTAAGCCTGGAGTTAAGTTTGACTAGACTAGCTTTGTCATAATCTTGCATCATACCAGTACAGTAAGTGGAATACTGCATTTAAAGGTGCCACTGCTTAACTCCTTCAATAGGATGATACAATTTTCTACATTTTATTCAAGCTGGCATTAGATGATTTACTTCAGTATAAGCCAACCTGGTACTACTCTCCTTGGCGCGGTTGGGGGGCTTTGGGGCCGGCGACTGGGGCTTGATGGGGGAGGGCTAGGGTTATTTCCCTCCCTCTCCCCTCGAGCTTTCGTCATTAGCTTGACTAATTTTGAGTAGTTTTTCTTTCCTCATTCTATGTTTTCCCCTTCTATTCTAATTCTGTCCCATTCGGCTGTCCTCGGGCAGCCTATATCTCGTGTCTCCCTGGCCTGGCTAGGTACTGTAGTTGACTCCTGACCCGTTTTGTCTCTTCGGTTGCTGATGTGGCCGAACTGACTTGATTCCCTTCGGTAATGCATTTTTTGCTTCTGGATTTGATTTTTTCTACCTTCAACCTGATCACTTCTTGGTTGGTGTTGCGGTGTAGCAGTTCTTGCCTCATCCTTCGGCCCTGCCCTATAAGAGCTCTGATGTGGAGCTCATGTGGTCCGGCTGAACTGGTGAAATGGAGAGAAATGTCTGCGTGTCTTCACCTTCCTTAATTTGTTCCCCTCCTGCCCTTCCCTATCTATATCAACTTGTTCAGTTATATATCTTGATCGAATCCTTCGGGCCAGGCCTATGAGAGTTCTTTTGTGGAGCTCAGTGGTCTGGTTAAACAAACATTTAAAAAAAATACAAAAAAAACTTCAGTATAAGAAGGAACTTAAGAATCAAAGGGGCAAAATATTATCTAAATCATCCTTCCTAAACTAAGAAAAATAATGTAACAATAGCCAGAATAAAAAGAATAAAAAGTATCATCATACCGAAGGGGTTAACCCATACAGTACCAGCGACGCGCGTTATATTTTACGCTAGCTACATTTAGACGATATTATGCAGCTTAGGAAGGATCTCATCATCATCAAATCTGACGCCCCGCTTCCAGAGGAAGCATCCCAAAAGGTCTGGCCATGGCAGAAACTGCCTCCAGGCTCCCAGACATGCCCAGACTGACCCACTCCACAGTGCCATTTCCACTAAGTGGATTATGACCATGAACACTGAAGGAGCAGACCTAGAGCAGTCCCTCACCCGGATGGCAGTTCCACCAATGTTTTGCTATTTTATTTACCCCAGTGGGGCCCTGGCTGGAAGCATACCAAGCACAGCAATGTTCTGAAGATAGGAACCAGTGGTCCACTGCTCCAGAGACATTTAGACGATATTATGCTGCTTAGGAAGGATCTGTGGTAGTTTAAAGGGTTGGTTGAGATAGTTTGAAGCCTTATTATTGCTAGATTAGGAAGGATCTGTGGTAGTTTAAAGGCTTGGTTGAGATAGTTTGAAGCCTTATTATTGCTAGAGGTCCTTCCTAAGCATAATTAAATCGTCTAATAGTTGCCAGAATATAATATAAAGGACGTCACCGGTACTCAGGGGGTTATTGGGATTTTCAGATTATCCGGGTTAATGAACTTTTACTGTATTTAGTAATTTTGCTTAAATTATAGTACTGTAGTATTTTATAGTTGACTTATCTAGGTAGTAGGACAGTACATTAGACCTAGTTATATTTGCTGTATTCATTATGATGAGTTGAGATATCCAAACTACCATCCTCTCATACTGTACTTCAATAAGGACTTAGGCAATTGACCACTAGCGAGTTTCAGGCTATAAGGAAGTTGGAATTTTTTATATTGATATTTAGCAGAATTGCCAGCTAAAATACGGTTGTAGTACATTTATAAATATATCCATTAGACATCTACTTTATTATTGTGTTTCTGTTTAGTACCGATGTTTACGGCACCAACTTCCTTATAGCCTGAAACTCGCAAGTGGTCAATTGAGCTGAAATGTCTACCACATAAGGAGGGTCAACCAGGGAACAGGTGTGGAAATTTACAGCCAGTTTACTCCAGCCCTCCCTGAGTTATAAGAAGCTATAGTCTGTGCATTCTAGGTTGGGCAGAAATCGTAAACTCTAACCTCTGTAACCCAAAAATGGCTAGAGCAAATGAGCTGTCAATTTATACACATATTGCCGAGCCAAGTCTTCCTATTTGGTAGAAATATTATCTCGATTACTCTAGTCCTTTTTGAGGTATGCGAGGTTAGGGGTTACTATTTCTGTCCAACCTAGAATGAACGGACTATAGGGATCACAATTCTTGGGCTTATTATAATGAATAGACTAGGACATACAGGTCTCCCTCGCTTTACGATTGGGTTACGTTTCTGAAAACCCGATCTTAAATAGAATAGTCGTATAGCGAACTCTAAAATTAATGGGGTAAATGGGGATGCGTTTTGGGACCAGCCAAAACACAAACACAAACCCCCCCCCCCCCCCAAAAAAAAAAACCTAAATCGGGGCATCGGATAGTGAGGGAAACCTGTAAAGGGAAAATGTGAGGTTATGGTTTACGGTCGCACTAATAAGTCATGTCCCAGCTGTCATTATGTTTGGCTTGCTGTGTGCTGTATTAATGTCTGTCCGATGTTGAATAGGGTGGGTAAGTGTAGGAACATGTTAGTATACAGTATTTCATTCGGTGTGAAGAAATGAAGCTATGATATTGATGATACCAATTATTGATCAAAACATACTTGGTGCCTAGACATCACTTAACCCTTTC
Organism: Paralithodes platypus; assembly: GCA_032716605.1. Lineage (NCBI taxonomy): Eukaryota > Metazoa > Arthropoda > Malacostraca > Decapoda > Lithodidae > Paralithodes > Paralithodes platypus. Next base: position 5,196,614 of record CM064480.1, read on the forward strand.
AAGCTCCAATATGCATTTCTGTTCTGTTTCTGGCTACTATTAGACAATTTTATTCAGATTAGTAACGGTATATGGAAGTCAAAGGGTTGATTGAGATAGTGTTTACCCTTTTAATACCCACAGATTCTCCTTAACCCTCTCCGACATATGACACAATTTTGAGCCTATTGGGGATACTTTAAAGCCTTTGTTACCATCAGGGGTATTTAGAAACCTTAGTTTAGTTACTTCAACCTCTGCAGTTGTCTTTGAGTTAGCTGTGGGCAGAAAACTAATTTTGGAGAGGTAATTATAAGAGTGAGAAAACTCTATTTCTTATTGCTAATCTGGCAACCACTGCGTCATAAATGCGTGAAAGGGTTAAGCTGCATAAAATCATCTAATGATAGGCAAAATAAACTGCTAAAAGGCGTCAGAGCTTCAAAGGGTTAATAGCGCAACTGTACTCAAAGGGTTAAAGCAGTTTGAGGAGTCTGAAAGTACCATTATTTGTGTCCTAGACTTTACCAACTACAGCTACCATCATTTAAGGGAGCCCACCTCTCTTTTCTTCTCATTCTCTCCCTCTGTCTTTTGCTTGTATTCATTTGGCCCCATTCAGCCAATTGTTTTAAGATGTTTACCCCCATCCAGATGTCAATATTTTCCTGCTGGCGAACGGTAGCGATCCAGCATATACATATTTTTCTTTTGACAGCAAGCTAAATTTGTACATTTTTCGATAGAAAAATGTCTCCGGCGAAGCCGGATTACTCCATACAATGCTGGCTCGCTATCGCTCGCCAGGAAGAAATCGACACCTGGATGGGGATAAACGTCTTAAAACAGTTGGCTGAATGGGCCGAACGGATACAAGCCAGAGAAAGAGAGAAAAGAGGATAAACATAAAAAAAGCAGGTCTATCTATCTATCTATTGCCTGACGCCGTGATCCCCGAAGGGGTGGCCACGAACGAACCGCCCCCATGCACCTCTGTCCCCAGTCAGTCGACGCCCCTCCCCCCAACCAGCACCGCCTTCGTTCATGTAGTTCCTCACTCCAGGTGACCCCCCTTAAAACCCAATCGTAAATAGAAAAATCATATAACAAACCCTAAACTCAATGGGGTAAATGGGGATGCGTTCTTGGAGCAGCCAAAACCAAAACCCAAACGCCTGAAAACCTATAATCTATCTATCTATCTATCTATATGCTCAGGCCCAATCCCCACTTTTCCTACTTTTATTTTTTAATTTTCTATTTAATTCTATTTTATGATTTTTTTTTTCTTTTTCTTGGGGGTGGCCGCCTCAAGACAGAGCAAGAACAGGGAAAACACAAAACACAACATAAAACGACAAACAAACACAGACAAAACACAAATTGACTAATTCCTTGAACGTGACGATAGTGCGTTGTTATGCGTGCAATTAGTTTGCTTGGGAAACAGATTAATTTGCTCGTGTAGTAATGTACACCCTATGTGGTGGATTGTGTTCTTTCATTTCATAAATTTTATTTTAGTAATCGTTGTTTCCACACAGCGATTTTGATAAGTTCTATCTATCTATCTATTGCCTGACGCCGTGATCCCCGAAGGGGTGGCCACGAACGAACCGCCCCCATGCACCTCTGTCCCCAGTCAGTCGACGCCCCTCCCACCAACCAGCACCACCCTTGTTCATGTACTTCCTCACTCCATCCTTCCACCTCATATTCGGTCTACCTCTCCCTCTCTGTCCCTCCACCTCGCTCTCGTACACCCTCTTAGTCATTCTCTCGCTTTCCATACGGCCGAACCATCTCAAGTTGTTCCTTTTCACACTTTCCAGCACATCTACCTCCACACCACACCTCCTTCTTACTTCCTCATTAGTCTGTCTATCCCTCCATGTAACTCCGCACGCACTTCTTAAGTAATTCATTTCCACTGCTCTTACTCTTGGTCTGAGTCTCTCAACCAACGTCCATGCTTCGCTTCCGTAAGTCAGTGTCGGGATTACCACACTGTCATGCAAGGACTTCTTCACTTCCATACTGACCACCCTATTTCTTTTTACTGCTTTTAGCGTTCCTACAACCCTCTTCCCCTGTTGTACCCTCTCCCGCACTTCTTCATCAATACTCATCTTTACATCTTTACTCAACACACTGCCCAGATACTTAAAAGAGTTGACGATCTCCATAGCCTGACCGTTCAGCTTCACCTCACACTCTGTGACTTCACCCCTTTCGAAGACCATAACCTTGCTCTTCCCCGTATTTACCTTCAAATTTGATAAGTTGTTTTGACTTTATATTGTCTTTGTCCCAGTTTTGGTTTGCTTTGTTTGCAAGTTTTACATTTTAACACTATTTGGTGCAACGTGTTGGGGTTATTATGGTATTTTTGTTGAATTATTAGAGGTTTTTATTTGTTTTTAGCCATTTTCGAACAATGTGTTTTTAGTTTACCCGCTAGTCTTGGAAAAATGCCTCTCCAAACCCCCTTCAAACTAAAAAAACGGCCCCCAGACCCCCTTCAAGCTAAATGTGTACATTTTTCGGTAGAAAAATTCCCGGCCAAAGGCCGGTTTCTCCCAAATTGCGGGCTCGCTTTCGCTTGCCCAGGAAAAATCGACACCTTATTGGGTTGAAGCATCATATAATCGCCAAACTAATGCGATGAAACGTCTTAAAATCTCCAAGCTAATGGAGTAAAACTGGGAGGCTCCAAATTGGCCCGCCCTGCACCTAATAGAGTTAATTGACACACATCCTATAATAATACCATAAATCGCGGCATCGGAGAGTGAGGGGGACCTGTATTTATTATTTATATAGGGTAGTATTTTTCCGATTAAATTTTACAGCGTTTGAAATTGGTATGCGGTAAGTTTGATAGCCTAGTTTGATAGCCTAGTTATATAACCAAAGATTGTTTTATGTGATGGTAATCTAAATTATTTTGACTTTTACATTCCAAACTCTCCATGAGAGTTAATCTTAAGCCGGTATCACACGAGAGCTTTTATAGTCAACATTCGATAATCAAAATTTTTCCGGCAAGATTTCTGGACTATTTTGCACTGGTATCGGAAACTAGACTGTTGGTAGATGAATTTAGGTGACCGAAATATTGTAAATGTTGACCTCATAAGCTGCCAGATCAGTGTGGAGGATAAATGTTGAGTGAAAAAGCGCTCGTGTGATACCGGCTTTACTTTATATATAACAAAATATGGTTGTAATATAGAGTAATCTAAATTACATACTAACTACATTATACAGTTATTGGATATTGTAATACAATAAAAATAATAAATATAATGATACTGTTTATTATATTCCTTTTAACTACATCTTAAGGAGACAGTCCCCCCTGTTACTACGCTCCTTGGCGAGGTTAGGGGGCTTCGGGGCCGGCGACTGGGGCTTGATGGGGGATGGTTGTGGTAATTTCCTTTCCTCTCTCCCCTCGAGCTTTCGTCGTCAGCTTGACTAATTTTGAGTAGTTTTTCCATTTCTCTTTCTATGTATTTTCCCTTCTATTTTTATTCTGTCCCATTCGGTTGTCTTCGGGAAACCTATATTTCATGTCTCCCTGGCCTGGCTAGGTAACGACATAATAGATAGACAAACCAAACTGAAATGATACTGATTACGGATTGCTGATATTTACTATAGGATGTAAGGTATCTTAAAATAACCCCCTAGAAATACTTTCTCTAAAGTATCTATTTCTTTATCCTCCCCATTTCCCCAGCTAACCTAATCCCACAAGGACCCCAATGGAAATACGCCTAACGGCCTTATTGGGCTATCCTTAGTTGGAATTATGCAAGGCTGGTACATGTCATATTTGTAATATACTATGTGGTACCAACTCTGTAAATTGCTAACTGAATAAATATTATTATTATCATTATTATTATTATTATAACATAGGTTAAGCCCAGAGAAATTGTTAATTTTGGTCTAATTTTAACTTTTCAAGATATGGGTATCTTTGGATTCGTCTCGTCGTTGTGATTCCAACGGTATTTTGTTTTTGTTTTTATTTTTACCAATTTTTAAAAACCTAACCTAACCTAACAGGTTAAGCCCAGGGAAATTGTTGATTTTGGTCCAATTTTGACTTTTCAAGATATGGGTATCTTTGGATTCGTCTCGTCGTTGCGATTCCAACGGTCACCATTGGGTGACCAAGGTTCACACATGCATGCATGTACTTTACAGTATTTACAATATACAGCCACAGGAATTGAGCGCACTGAGTCATGTACGCTAGCCGCCTTTGGCTCTGGTAGTGGAGTTACACTTGTCGGTGCTACTAGCAGTGTGACAAAGAACTCCAGGTATGTAGATATTGGCGCGTTGCATGTTACATTGTAGATGTAATTGTAGAAAAAGAGTTAGGGAGTCATAAAATACACAATTATTGATTCAAATGTCTTGCATATTAAGTTAGTTACCTGGTAAAAATATAAAATTCCCATACCCCATTAATATTTTCTCCATCAGGCATAGTCCCAGACTACAAGGATTTATTGAAAAGCAATGTTAGTAGTTTGGAGAGTCACATTTAGCGTCCTTTATAACTCTTGGTGAGATCGTGTCGAATCCAGGCAATTTATTTAACTTGAGTTATTCCAAACATTTCAATGCTTCTCTCTGTAGCCTAATGCTGATATTGCTTACAACATCAATATAGTCTATCAGAACTGGGGATGCTGTAGGGATATAAATAAGGTCTTCTGTTGCAAATGATGCAAAGAAGGTAACAAGGATATTACTCATCTGTACTTCGTACAGGTGGAAGGATGGAGTAGAGGTACAGTATAGGCTACAGTATTAGTTATCTTTACTGGTGTTTGTGCTCCCTATCTTTTCTGCTGTTTCTCTAATTGCTAATGTTAGGTTCTGTTTACTTTGTTGATGTAATTTTCATTGCTGTCGAGAGTTTGGAATCTATTTTTAGTTCAAGCTGGAACTCCATCATATTCTCTTTAACTTTCTCTAGGCATAATTTCTTCCCAAGAACTAGGTTATTTCTTATGGCTTTAAAATTTAACTTTGCTGTGCAGCATATCATCACCGATATGTAGAAATGAAAATCGAGACGTCCTAAATAGGCTATGGCTGTACCTGCAAGGTCTTTACTAAACTGAATAAAGTCTGGGCCCTAGTCTAATGGTAGTGTAAATCATAAATGTCCCTTAAACTCCTATACTTAGTAACCAGAATACTGTATATAATTCCATATCACCAACCCACCAATTCACTTGGAAATAAACTTAATGAATGAAATCAATGAAGTAATAAATACATGTGGTACCATACTCCAAGGATTGGAACCTAGGATACTCGCACCAAAATCCCGCACACTATCTAATACAAGACTGAAGAAAAGCTATAATGGTATAAACTATGCTATTTCATGTTAATTTAATTTTAGTAAGCGTTGTTTCCACATAGCAATTTTGATAATTTAATTTGACTATTTTTCCTTGTCCCAATTTTGGTTTGTTTAGTTTGCAAGTTTTACATTTTAATTTTAATTTAGTTGACAGTAGCAAGAAAAATAAGCACTTGCTAAACTGTTAGTGTGCTGGCCAGGGAATGGCCATAAGTGTCCTTTTGGAGAAAAGAAATTTTAAGGTTAATTTTTTCATATATATTTTTGATACTGTATTCAGTACTGTATTAGGTTAACTATATAAAGGTGATTGCAGGACAGTACTTTGTGTAGGGTAGATTAGCAATTTCATAAGTAGTGTTCATCATAATCAGTTTGATCCAGCTGAAGGAAAAGCGAATCCTTTTGCAGCCGATTCCTCGATACTTTACTTTGTCCTTTCAGCACAGAATTAATGTTTAATTTCCTGGTTACCATTAGAAAATTTTCTTTAGCTTATAATCTGCCTCTAGGACTAAGGGGTAAATACGTTCGCAAAAACCCTCAGAACAACTGAAGTCCTTCTTAAACTGCATATAATTTTAATTTTAATCAAAGTAAAAAAGTAAAAAAAGTGGGGATTGGGCCTGAGCATATACATACATACAAAAAGTCATAGTGCTCAATGGAATAATTATAAACTACAGTCTCTGCATCACGTACAGTAAATACCATCTTACAGTAGATCCTCTGAAAAAAGGCAAACTAGGCTTGTGTATCCAGCTTAGTACTTTCACTGCTGCGGATGTTCATGGTGTTGGCGGCAGCAGACTAACATCAACGGTTTTTCATTTTCGCTTTGTAATCAAACTTAAACTTTTCTCCCATGCTTTATCAAGATAACTCACTCATTTACAGATTCGGAATCTACATACTGGGGCAGTGCGTTCCACTCATTACCACGCTCAGTTCTTTTCAAACCTAGTTCTTTCCTTTTAAATTTTCTTAAGCCCTGTCCACACGATCGAGCACTGCCCGTCGGGCACGAGGGAAATGTCCGTCATGGGGCAAATTCAGCGGGCAAAGCAGGGGAATGGCCGCGGCGGTAGTTGAGCGAAATCTCCAGACACTGCCCCGTAGTTTGCCGGTGGATATGGGGAAGGAGGGGAGTAGGGTGTAGTTTGATCTTTAATTATCAAATATATTTTATCCTATTATTTTACGGATGTTTATCAGGTAAATCTGGTGGAAGAAATCCAGGATGTAATATGTGAAAGCACTTTAGTAACGGTCGCTGATGGTATGAATCCCTATGTATATACACTATTATTTGTAGATATTATTTTGGCAAGAATGTAGTTACCGGGTGTACCGCCCGTCTTGTTTAAACTACGCGGACGCTCAACATCATGTTCCCGTCTTATTTTGACTGCCTTTGGATACAAAAATACATTACCCTAACCTAACCTAGTATTATAGATTTATAAGTATTTATTTTATTATAAGTATTTATAGATTTATGTCGGTAGTGGTACACCCGTAATTACATACATCCCCCCCATGATCTTCTGCACTAACTATTGAGTTAATGTTAGTTTAACGTACGTATGCTGACCATATCAGCAAATCGCGTGATGCTTGAAGCACTATCAGAAATTATATGATAGGATAAATTCATATTTTTTCACCAACCAACTTTACTTCTAAACTCGATTAAATCAACAAATGCATGTGGGACTCGAAGGACTCAAACCTAGGATACTCACACCCATAGGTTAAGCTTATCAGTGTATTACGTAAATATAAGACAGCATCAGAAAGAGTGTGTGTGTGTCTAATTGCAGCTCTAACTTACGGTATTTTGAGAGTTAACTCTTTTATTGGTAGGCTACCGGTATAGGACCTTTCAAATGTGTTGGGTTCTTGATCATGTTGACGTTCATTTCATATTAAAGTATCTCATTCCCACATAATTTAGATTTGATTAATTATATAAGAAATAGGAAGCTGATGAAATTAATTATTTATCGTCAAACAAATTTCTTTTCTCTTTTGCAACATAGTACTTATTATGCTACACAACACTACATCTCTTTAAAGGTGAATTCCAGGGATGAAACCTATTCAAACTACGATGTCCATTGGGATCTGCTTGGTTTTAGGTACATGATACTTAAGAACTTTCATAAATTTGTTTTAACAATATAGAAATATAGCTTATCGAAGTTATTTTAATTAGCGCGAACTGGCGTGTTTACCATGATGTAACTGTAGCCAATGGCGGGAACTCTAGACATGGGAAATGGGTGAATCGGTTTTATTTTATTTGAGAAACTTATAATTTGGATGCATTTTTACAGCTCAACATTTGGCTTCACCACTGTCTGGTCAAGGGACCGCGATATATAAATTGAACAGAAAACTATATCATTACGAAATAGGCCTTGGAACCGAGTTCCCTCAACTCTGAACCAGGCTAAACATGCATAAACACTGCATGTATGTTAATTGCTGGCAAGCTGGGATTATTTTTTTGATGTGCACCACATCATCAGGACGTTGGTTGATCTTTTGCAGAGCTTGAGTATTGAATTGAAAGGTATTAATTACGAAAAACAAACCTCACTGTTCCGGACAGCATTATCTTCTTTACAAACCGAGTTTCTACACAATGGAGTCACTCCAGCTGGCTGAAAATGCCAATTCGTCACCAACGACTATATATATTAGCATTATGTTCTGGAGTTTAATGGAATTATATCGATATTGCCCATATACATACTACAGTATATTCATGCAAAGTTATGACCCTGCATTAATCTTAGTTTTTTCGTTCATCCCTGTAGTTCACCTTTAACTGCCCTGCCGAGCATCTTATCCGACTACAGACAGACTTTGACTGGCCAGTCACGGCCGTGTGAACAACACAAGCGTGTTCAACAGACTTTGCCCGGTGAGGGGGCACAGCCTGCCAGACACTGCTCGATCGTGTGGACTGGGCTTTAGTGTCTTCTCGTTCCCTCCCTCATCAAGAAGGTACCTTCACACATACTCATCATACTTTCCTGACCCTATATTACATGGCTTTATCATATCCCCTCTTCCTCCTATATGCCAGTGTTGGGAGTCCCAGGTGTCCTCAACCTCTACTCATAGCCCAGGTTCTTCAAAGTTGGTATCCACTTGCTAGCTCTGCACTTTCTGCACCGCTTCTATAACTTTCACTTTATAAATGGAGCCCACACTGGGTTCGCATATTTCAGGTGCGGCCTAACCATCACTGTATAGAGATTCCTTTAAGATTTTAGTCCAGCGAGTGGCATTCAATTAGCTTTAAGAATTTATCCCGTTAGTTACCAGATACTGTATAATTCTGCCAGGTGAAGGAGTTTCACTTAAGTCTATTAAAAATTGCCTAGTTTAGCATAGTCTTGGTTTTATATATTATAAATATTCAGTATTCAAATGAAACTTTAAAACTCTCGCAAGTATTAAAAAGCAAAAAATTATATGTAGTAACAAATGTCAAAGTTTGAGTGAAGTATTTATTAAAATTTAAAACTTTCAGACTAAACCAACCAAAATTGGGACAAGGAAAGTATACAAAGTCAAATAAAATTATCAAAATCGCTATATGGAAACAACGCTTACTAATATTAAATTTATGAAATAAAATAATTACAAATACTATTAAAGAATATTTGAACATTAGAAATACAGTAAATTTCTAGAATTAAAGTTAAAAACTTTACATTTAAATTTAGTTTAGTTTATTAACATTTTTAAAAAGGCATATTGCTTTTTAATTATTATGCAACTAAAATAATTTAAGACTACTTACATTTGTAGCCTAACATAACAGTAAAGTTTTTACTTTCGAATACAACCTTCCGGACTATATACTAAAGTTTAGTTCATCATAATTAAGTTAGATAGAAATAAAACAAAATTTAAAATATTTAGAAACTTTATAAATATTACAATTCACTCTTTTTCCTTAATGAATAAAATTCCAATTAATTTAAGTTAATTTGAATAGATACCTAGATTAACTCTTAGTAATGTAGCCTACACCCTATGTGGTGGATTGAGTTTTTATTTCATAAATTTTATTTTAGTAAGCATAGTTTCCACATAACTATTTTGATATGTTAATTTGACTTTTATATAGTCTTAATCCCAGTTTTGGTTAGTTTAGTATGTAAATTTTATATTTTAATTAGTGTTTAAGAGCTTAATTTAACTGCGGATGGAACAGGTTAGTGGGCTACGCAACATCTAGCTATAGTTCATATGGATTTAGCAACTGTTTTTACAACAGCTTACAAGTTCCTGTAGTCTTAGATAGGTGAAAGTTCAGAGTCCACTAGTCGTTGCCAACACCGTTGACAGCACCTTAGGAAGAGGTAGTGAAATTAGCAAAGGTTCATTAAATATTTAGAGTAGAAGTCAGATTAAAGTTTCATATATTTCACGATATTCTAGGGTCAACATTTAAAACTACATTAACCAGATATCTACTGTATAGACTATTAGAAACACATAAATAAAACTTCATATTTATCATAGTATTGAGAAACCTAATAAACAAATACCAAAATATTTAATAATGATACTTAACAACACCGTTACTAAACCTTTGGTAAACTGGAGTGGTGGTGGTGGTGGTGGTAGTCCTTCTTGTATGGTGTATAGACTTGATCTGATTTTTCCCCAGAATTTCCTCCATATTTATACCCCTCCTGAGCGGTAATTGAGGTACCATACATTCTGAAAAACAAACAAATGCCGACAAAAGCATTACACTTGCTGAGAAACTATGAACAGGTCAATCCGATGGTTTCAGAACTGGGTAGGAAAACGGTAAATATAGTATAGCCTACACTTAGTTTGTTTATATAGCATAGGCTACAATTAAATTGTATTTCGTTCTATCGTTACCAAAGGCATTATAAGCACTGTAAAGCCTAATTATAACGTTGTATATATAAAAACAAATAGGCTACTAAAAATAAAGGGAACCGATTTAGAACAGCCTTGAACTATCTCGTGTGGGGTCAGATTCCCATAAGATGATTCTATAGAAACAAAGATCGGCCAACCCCCGCCATATTGATGCCACTGGTGTTATTGGCCTATATTTACACTCTAATATAATATCTATACCTATAATATACATTCAGCAATACTGATACTAAGAGGTATAATATGATCTGATATACATTTTACGTGGTCAAACATAATAATACCCCTTTGTCTGATAAATACGTCTCCAATATGGCGTCCGAAGATACAAAGATGGCCTAGTTGAATTTCCACTCAAGTCCAATACATTCTGGAAAACGAACGATTACCAAAGAAAACCATGAACCGTCTTTCAAGCAGAACAAGTAATTTGTTCATTTCGGTAGTTGATAATCAGTTGTAATTCTTGTAATCATCCCATTATATAAAATAGAGGCAGTTTTTTTTGAACATTTATTAAGTAATATATCAATAGTAGTAATAATTGGTATACCTTAAATTTTGTTGTAGAATTAAGCCTTAAAATGAGCTTGAATTACCCAACCATATCTCGAAACATTCTTAACGGTCCCTAATTTTCACTTAACCCTGTCAAGATCCGATTACGCATATATGTTCTGTTTTCTGGCTATTTGTAGGCGATTTTATTCAGATTAGGAAGGGTATGTGGCAGTCAGAGAGTGATTTAGAGAGTTTTTACCCTTATAATTCCCACAGATTCTTTCTAAACTATAAACTCGTCTAATAATAGCCAGAATAAACTGTCAAAATGCGTCGCAAACTTCAAATGGTTAACTATTTTAGGACGCATATCTTCATATTATTTTGTCTATCATTAGGCAATTTTAATCAGATTAGGAAGGATATAGAAACAATATATATATATATATATATAAACAGAGGGTTGATTGAGATAATATACAGTATATTACCTCGTTTGGTCCCTACAGGGCTTTCCTAACCTGAATACAATCGTCTAATGTTAACCAGGGAAGGATTATAGAGAAGTCAGAGGGTTAGCATTTTGAGTACAGTACCTGCGACGTGTGTTATATTTTATTATAGCTATATTTAGACGATAGTATGCAGCTTAGTAAGGATCTGTGGTAGTTAAAAGAGTTGGTTGAGATAGTCTGAAGTCTTATTGCTCGAGGTCCTTTTTTTAAGCTGAATAAAATCGTCTAATAGTTGCCAGAATATGATGAAAAGGACGCCCCTAGTACTGAATGGGTTAATTAAGCTAGACATTAACCCTTTAATTCCTAGAGGGCCTTCCAAATCTGAAGAAAATTGTATGGTAACCAGATTATAATAAGCTAAAAATGCCATATAAGATTATTTGGACTGGTAAATTGATAGCGATTCACCCCACTATTATTTTATTAGATGGTTTTATTACCACCAATATACCTTCAACTCGTTCAGTACCTTCCTATTTATTTGATGCGGGCTAATAATAGACGATTTTATTAAGTTAAAGTAGGGTCTCTAACTATTAACAGTAGTCGAACTTTCATAATTAATCCTTTTTACTACCGCAGATCCTTCATAAGATGCACAAAATCGTTTAGAAAAGCTAGGTTAAATGGGTTTATTGCTGTGGACACTTGATTTACCCTTTTCATGTATAGAATTATTGTGTATATTGATGGTGATTTAACGCTCTAATGATTTCGATGTGAGTTCGAGTCCTTGGAGTAGCCTACCACGTGTATTTATTACTTTAATGGAGTTCATTAGTTAGGTTTATTTGTAAATTAATTGGTGGGTTGGTGAAAACAAATATGAATTAGATGGGTTTACTATCGCCAATACTTTTAAATGGGTTTATTTACCCTTTTCAAAATATTGGGCATATTGATAATGATAATTATACTGGTATATTATTATATTAGACGAGTTTATTACCACACTTATAAGTAGATTGACGTGAACACTATTTACCCTTTTCAAGTGTTCATCTACATTTGTTTTTTAGAGTGTCCGTATTCTTGGACATATACAGATCAGATGAAGTATTGAGGGATAAGCCTTTGCAACGGCACAACGGCTGGAGTAATCATTGCTGGAGGTAATTACTATAATTTTGGCCATACCCCTAGCCAGTCATTAACCCATTCACTACCAGGGATTTTCCTTTTATCATATTCTGGCAACTATTAGACGATTTCAGTCAGCTTAGGAAGGACCTCTAGCAATAATAAGGCTTCAAACGATCTCAACCAACCTTTTTAACTACCACAGATCCTTCTTAAACTGCACAAAATCGTCTAAATATAACTTGAATGAAATTAAAGATATGTCGCCGGTACAGAAGGGGTTAAGGTACTGTACGCTATGCATTTTTGTTCCAACTGACGGTAAATTTCCATGTCCTCATCTTGATTACTCGTCTATTACAAGGAATTTGAAGTTAAATATATTGTTAATTAGGACATCTTGGCATTAGTATGACACGGAAACGGTAGCTTCATATTTTTCTATTAACCCTTTGAGTACCAGCGACGTTTGTTATATTTTAGTCTAGCTATATTTAGACGATCGTTTGCAGCTTAGGAAGGACCTATGGTAGTGAAAAGGGTTGGCAGAGATAGTTTGAAGTCATATTATCGCTAGAGGTCCTTCCTAAGCTGAATATAATCTGCTAATGGTTGCCAGAATATGATAAAAAGGGCGTCCCTGGTACTGAACGGGTTAAGTATCGAGAAATTACTTACTAAGGAATTCAATTGGCCACTTGTGAGTTTCGTTCTATAAGGAAGTTGGAGCTGTAGACATCGATATTTAACATAATTACCAGCTAAAATGTGGTTGTAGTACATTTATAAATACATACAACTTAATTCAACATAAGTTTTATCCATTAGACATCTACTTTATTATTGTATTTCTGTTTAATATCGATGTTTACGATTCCAACTTACGTTTTATCCATTACACATCTACTGTATTATTGTATTTCTGTTTAATATCGATGTTTACGATTCCAACTTCCTTATAGAACGAAATTCGCAAGTCGGCAATTGACCACCCTAGCCTCGCACGGGGTCACTGGCAAGTGGAGGATGCTCATTGGTCGAAAAGCAAGTTCCAAGTTCGCTTTCTGATTGTTATGCCCTGTTTTTCTACAGGTTTAACTTGGGTAATGTGAGTTCTAAATTGACTGGGTATATAAGGCTGCATGCACAATACAAGATATGAGGAATAGAGAACACAAAGAAACACATGGTAGCAAGTTACATGATCACGTTTATTGATATACCACTGCAGAATACTTGTGTAAGACAATATAATAGAATTGAACAACACTAGCATAAGTGGATCTGGATGGAGCCTAGTCTCCCACTTCCAACGTTCAGGTATTAATCTTCTGATCACTGGCTTTGATTTCGCAGGTTTATATACCGAAGACCATCAATGTTACTTATAGATTCATATTCACTGTTAGATTTATTACTGGTAGCTCTGGTGCACAAGTAGTAGTTCACAGACTAGATTAGACACACGTATTTTTAGAGCACGGGAATTCTAGTTACCTCAGGGGGTACTGATCTAAGTTTTATATCCTTGTCTCAGAAATACATAGAACGCAAATCAGTGGGCGAACGTTAGATATCACTAGAGTTTTAATATCTGAATAAAGTAATTACGAGAGTCAAGGTCGCCTGTTAATTAAAGAGCACTGATCGCTTAGTACGTCCCAAATGGAATGGTTAAGTATGAATTACACTGGGCAAGGTCTTAGCCACTTCGTAGAAATATTAATTAGTGAATCTAAAACAGCACAGTAATATGTAATACTGCTAAAGGGAATCTTGGGTAGTATCGGATGGGTCTGGTCCTGGTTATCTTGCGTCCATGATGTTGGGGGCTAACGACTGGTTCCGCGGCCGTCCAGGGGGGCCATATGTGTGAAGTTCTTCAATACGTGGGCAGGTCCTTCTATCCAAATCTGCCACGGAGTCTGCCGGTTCTGGGATCTCACTCCGGAACAACACAAGGGCAGAGCTAGAAATTAACTGCAGGGTAGTGACCCCTGGTTGGTGTCTAGCTTTCAACTGATTTGACTGGGGGCGGGAGTTAGATTTATAGGCTCGGTTCTGGACCCTGCAGACAGTAGGGATCTCGAGTCTTATGGACTTAATTGAGCTCTCAATAGATATGGGGACTAGGTAAGATGGTATTTACTGTTGTGGCACAGGGCGATAGGAAGCCTTTATATTTTCATATAACTGAGCCTTAGTAAGAGGTACTATTTTGGCTATACTGGACGTATTTAGGGGAGAGAGACTGGATCTACTTTGCGAGGAGGATGGGGACAGCTGTGATAGGAGCGTCTCTCTAGATTGTTCAATCTTCATTCTATGGTATAGCTGAGGTGCTAATTTAGTGATCAGAGCATGCAAGAAAGGTAAATGGTTTATTGTGAGGTAATAGAGGTTAGTAAAGGTAAAATGCCCCAGAACGAGAAGCCCACCACAGAAGCCATGAACGAACACCACACAGAAACACCAAAGGAAAGGTCCACAGAACGAAAGGACCAGCCGACCGAGCCAGCCATTTCAGCCAGGCCCAAGCCCGCAGGGCTAAACAGCTCCAGGACACACCCATTTACCTTTTCTAAAACTGACCATTTTCCACATCTCACGTACACTAACCCCCTCGTGTCCTACACTTCTAACTACAAAGATGATGAACAGGAATATACATTCATATTAAAAACACCCATGCCTGTCCCGACGTTGAGCCAATGCCAACACATCAGACAGCCATAATTATATCTATGTATGTTCTTGCATCCGAGAAGTAGATGTTATATATCTTAGAAGTTAAAACACCCACGCTGTCCCTAGACCTCGTATATCATTTTCCATGACGAGTATAGATATATGTAACCCGTGCCCAGTCGCCCCTTGCACTGTTCCTCTAGTAACTAAGTATTAATATTAACATTCCCTAACATCTTGTCTTGCCAGACTAAGCTTCTGAAGACCCATCGCCCCATAAATCTATGTATGCAATCCTTAGGTTAAGTATTTTTATCCGCCATTGTGTTCACCTTTTTCCATTTACTTTCCACAATTGTCATACGTCTTCCCCTTGCCTCCTTCGTATCCACAGCCCACACTACGCCAATTTATTTCGTGTCTTACACCTCTTACCCCAACCAGAGATTGTATAAGATAACCTGGTTATCAATATCTGTCATAAGTACCCCGAAACAATAACTAAGTACCCCTACGAACTGCTGCTACGGTGGTATTTTATATTTAATAGAAAACGCAGTTCCCAGGGCCAACTAATAGTATCCATAACCCTCTGACTGATCACATAACTCTATCTTTTCCAGACTCATATACCACCCCATAGTTGCATTCCCCGGTAGCATTTGGCTAACGTATTCTACTGCCTTTTCAAACTTCCATATAAATTGTAGCCTAATGCCACCCCCACGCCCAGGGACCTTAGGGGCAAAATTTCCCTGTAGCCCTTGAACTCTCCCCCCCTCTCATTAGGACACCCGCGCTTCTCGACTCTTGTCCGACCTAGCCTCTCTCTCATACCTCTTGAAGATCCTTGAATTGTCCGTTACTAACGCTCTCCAACCTTTTATATATAACTCCTATCCAGCCTACCTTCACTTAGTAGGCCAGAACAACATTAGAACTTTACTAGCCCCTTGCATGCCATCTATTCTCTTACAATACATTCACAACCCTGCACCCAATGGTCGTCGGTGCGAGGCTAGCCGCCCCGCCAGTAACTAACTTCTATTGTCATACTTCCAGATAAATGTGGCAGAGTTAGCAACCCAGTCTCCACCATATCCAGCAAACCCTACAATTAACAACCAGCCGAGTAAAACCAGCTAGCTAAGGCACCTTCGGTTTTGGTATTAAAGACACTCACATCTGTCTCATACACAGAGGGTTATTACAAACACTGGTGATATGGCAAGCCCCTAGCCACAGCCGCCGGACGAATATATCAGAGAGAGGGCGCCCAGCTCCCCCTTTTTGCCCACCCGAGGAGGGAGACCCCCACCCCCGCGGAGGTATACCTGGCCCCTGTTTTGACTTTCGAGTCATTGCCAGGTAGCACAGGAATTCTTCCTATCAATGAACTAACCATGAATGACTAACACCTTTACTAACCGCTATTAACTCACAATAAACCATTTACCTTTCTTGCATGCTCTGATCACTAAATTAGCACCTCAGCTATACCATAGAATGAAGATTGAACAATCTAGAGAGACGCTCCTATCACAGCTGTCCCCATCCTCCTCGCAAAGTAGATCCAGTCTCTCTCCCCTAAATACGTCCAGTATAGCCAAAATAGTACCTCTTACTAAGGCTCAGTTATATGAAAATATAAAGGCTTCCTATCGCCCTGTGCCACAACAGTAAATACCATCTTACCTAGTCCCCATATCTATTGAGAGCTCAATTAAGTCCATAAGACTCGAGATCCCTACTGTCTACAGGGTCCAGAACCGAGCCTATAAATCTAACTCCCGCCCCCAGTCAAATCAGTTGAAAGCTAGACACCAACCAGGGGTCACTACCCTGCAGTTAATTTCTAGCTCTGCCCTTGTGTTGTTCCGGAGTGAGATCCCAGAACCGGCAGACTCCGTGGCAGATTTGGATAGAAGGACCTGCCCACGTATTGAAGAACTTCACACATATGGCCCCCCTGGACGGCCGCGGAACCAGTCGTTAGCCCCCAACATCATGGACGCAAGATAACCAGGACCAGACCCATCAGATACTACCCAAGATTCCCTTTAGCAGTACTACATATTACTGTGCTGTTTTAGATTCACTAATTAATATTTCTACGAAGTGGCTAAGACCTTGCCCAGTGTAATTCATACTTAACCATTCCATTTGGGACGTACTAAGCGATCAGTGCTCTTTAATTAACAGGCGACCTTGACTCTCGTAATTACCTTATTCAGATATTAAAACTCTAGTGATATCTAACGTTCGCCCACTGATTTGCGTTCTATGTATTTCTGAGACAAGGATATAAAACTTAGATCAGTACCCCCTGAGGTTACTAGAATTCCCGTGCTCTAAAAATGCGTGTCTAATCTAGTCTGTGAACTACTACTTGTGCACCAGAGCTACCAGTAATAAATCTAACAGTGAATATGAATCTATAAGTAACATTGATGGTCTTCGGTATATAAACCTGTGAAATCAAAGCCAGTGATCAGAAGATTAATACCTGAACGTTGGAAGTGGGAGACTAGGCTCCATCCAGATCCACTTATGCTAGTGTTGTTCAATTCTATTATATTGTCTTACACAAGTATTCTGCAGTGGTATATCAATAAACGTGATCATGTAACTTGCTACCATGTGTTTCTTTGTGTTCTCTATTCCTCATATCTTGTATTGTGCATGCAGCCTTATATACCCAGTCAATTTAGAACTCACATTACCCAAGTTAAACCTGTAGAAAAACAGGGCATAACATTGGCGGCAGCGGTGGTTCTTGATTCGGATAAAAGGTTGCATTACACTGCAAGTTTGGAACAGTAGAAGCATGGCAACATCGCGAAATCTTCAGCCACTCGCACACATTCCCAAGTATGATGTAAACACATATGATATCACCAGTTACTTAGACATAATAAAGCCAGTGTACGATGTGGTACTTCATAATGACCAAAAAATCGCCATGGCAATTTTGCATGTTGTACAGTTGGGAGAAGCCGTTTCCCAACTTGTTGATAAGCCTACTTTTAAAGAATTTATTCACCAAATGGTGAAACAGAATACGCCAGAGAGTACCTGGAACCAGTTTCGATCCTTCGTGATCCGGACTTTAGATCCACTTTTGGGTTCCCCCGTCGCCCCCAAAATAATAAAAGTCGACAAGATCAAGTATGAAGGGGATATAAATGTGACCCTCATACAACTCTACAGATACGTGAGGACCACGTATAGCTATGAAGATTACGACCAACAAAATGAACTCTTATTCACCGCATTGTTAAACATCCTCCCACCCCACATCACCGCCCATCTCGACCCGTATGGCTTATTCGAAGAACATATGCTCGCCATCAGAGAAGAATGCCTACGCAGTTCGATGAATCCCCTATCCAACCTTTTAGCCCCTATCCAAGACTCCGTGCACCCTTCCAAAATGACTTCCGGTGAAAGTCCAACCCCAGTGAACTCTTCCCCCACCAACCCTCCGCAGCCCCCCCAACAAGCCCCGTATTCTAGCTATGCCTACCTATGTAGGCCTACCACAACATATTTTCCCCATGACCCCAGAAATGTTCAGCTATCCCCCCACCAACAAAATTTCCCTTGTGACAGTTTTCCGTCGGTAGCTTGTGACAGTTTTCAGTCAGTAGCTCCCTTCCACCCCCACACAATTCACACCCCTAGAAAACTTCGAAACCCCACACTTGACTCGCCCTCTCATGTCAAACAAACTCACCAGTCCCAGAGAACCTCTAACCAGACCGTGACTGCCACCAAGAAAATTCCCAAAATTCGTCCTATTAACAACCCCAAATCAATACATCAGTCCTCTACCAATAACCCCTGTTCTACACCTAACTCTTCCCCCACCAACCCGCCGCAGTCCCCCCAACAAATCCTGTTTCCTAACTCGCTCACCTCTCACCACCCTGACCCTCCCACACGCGCCGTTAATCCTCCCCTCACGCGTGACGACCTAAGGACCCAACTATGTTCCCCCCCTTCCCCCAGAAATACTCCGCTATTCCCCCACCAACAAAATCTCCCTTGTGACAGTTTTCCGTCAGTAGCTCCCTTCCACCCCCCACAATTCACACCCCTAATAAACTTCAAAACCCCACACTTGACTCACCCCCTTATGACAGACAAACCCACCAACCCCAGATAACCTCTAAGCAAACCGTCACTGCCACCGACACACCCCACCACTCTGATCCTCCCACACGCGCCGTTAATCCCCCCCTCACGCGTGACCCCCACCAAAGTGATTCCCCCCCCCTCATGCGTACCGAACACCTGCTCACCAGTCGGTCCCCCACCATCATGAGCCCAGCTAAACTTTCAACCTCTCCCTCTTCACCGTTACCCCACCCGCCCCAAATTCCCCCCCCAAAGATCCCGCTCGACGAAATACCACTCCCATCCCAATCCAACCACAAAACTTTTTCCACCTTGGCTAAACCCCAAAATACTCTCTCTCTCGCCCCAAACAACATAATCAACCTCTCAACTTCAACCACTCCTCGAAATCCCATCCATGTCTCTCCCGGAAATAAAATCAGTCTAAATTCAACCCCTCTCAAACCACAACCCTGCCTGCCCAGACCCCCCCCACCATCTCCCTATCAAATCCCCACACCCCAAACCTCCAAACCACCCGATCATAGTAAACTCTCAACCTTCAGCCTTACTCACCCTTCCCCAAACCCCACTCACGACCACAACTCTCTACACAATTCAACCCCTCCCCAGCACCAACCTCTTCCGCAACAACAACCCCGACTCGACCTGCCCATTTCATCTTTAAAACCCCCCTATCACTACCCCCGACCGAAACCACTTAGACCCCCCCTCCAAAACTGGCCCCGGGCCAGCTCGCCCCCAGACCCACATTCCTAACGACAAGAACTAACGGTATATCCACCCCGCCCTTCCAAAGTGAAAGTGAACCACCACCCCCTATTACCAGACCGTCACCCAGACTAACGGCGACCCTAAATACCCTCCCCCCCCCTGATGATGATGAGGATATTATTGTACTAAATTGTTTCGAATGTTTTCAATTCCTAAGCGATTGGGCATGATTCTATAAATGTACATGTTTTCCATATACTGTATATACTATATTTTTTTTCCTTAGTCATACTACTTTTCTTGTTACCTACACTTTTCTGACTATCTTTTAAATTTGCTTTATACATTGTTAAACACTTTACCTCTTCTTAATTTCCTGTGTTCTTAAGTATCTGTCCTTTCTTAAATTTACATGTTTTCCATATACTGTATATATTATTTTTTTTCCCTTAGTCATACTACTTTTCTTGTTAACCTACACTTTTCTGACTATGCTTCTTTTTACTTCACCCTTGAGGCTCGAGGACGAGCCTATAATGAAGGAGAGGGAAGTAAAATGCCCCAGAACGAGAAGCCCACCACAGAAGCCATGAACGAACACCACACAGAAACACCAAAGGAAAGGTCCACAGAACGAAAGGACCAGCCGACCGAGCCAGCCATTTCAGCCAGGCCCAAGCCCGCAGGGCTAAACAGCTCCAGGACACACCCATTTACCTTTTCTAAAACTGACCATTTTCCACATCTCACGTACACTAACCCCCTCGTGTCCTACACTTCTAACTACAAAGATGATGAACAGGAATATACATTCATATTAAAAACACCCATGCCTGTCCCGACGTTGAGCCAATGCCAACACATCAGACAGCCATAATTATATCTATGTATGTTCTTGCATCCGAGAAGTAGATGTTATATATCTTAGAAGTTAAAACACCCACGCTGTCCCTAGACCTCGTATATCATTTTCCATGACGAGTATAGATATATGTAACCCGTGCCCAGTCGCCCCTTGCACTGTTCCTCTAGTAACTAAGTATTAATATTAACATTCCCTAACATCTTGTCTTGCCAGACTAAGCTTCTGAAGACCCATCGCCCCATAAATCTATGTATGCAATCCTTAGGTTAAGTATTTTTATCCGCCATTGTGTTCACCTTTTTCCATTTACTTTCCACAATTGTCATACGTCTTCCCCTTGCCTCCTTCGTATCCACAGCCCACACTACGCCAATTTATTTCGTGTCTTACACCTCTTACCCCAACCAGAGATTGTATAAGATAACCTGGTTTCCAATATCTGTCATAAGTACCCCGAAACAATAACTAAGTACCCCTACGAACTGCTGCTGTGGGTGGTATTTTATATTTAATAGAAAACGCAGTTCCCAGGGCCAACTAATAGTATCCATAACCCTCTGACTGATCACATAACTCTATCTTTTCCAGACTCATATACCACCCCATAGTTGCATTCCCCGGTAGCATTTGGCTAACGTATTCTACTGCCTTTTCAAACTTCCATATAAATTGTAGCCTAATGCCACCCCCACGCCCAGGGACCTTAGGGGCAAAATTTCCCTGTAGCCCTTGAACTCTCCCCCCCCTCTCATTAGGACACCCGCGCTTCTCGACTCTTGTCCGACCTAGCCTCTCTCTCATACCTCTTGAAGATCCTTGAATTGTCCGTTACTAACGCTCTCCAACCTTTTATATATATACTCCTATCCAGCCTACCTTCACTTAGTAGGCCAGAACAACATTAGAACTTTACTAGCCCCTTGCATGCCATCTATTCTCTTACAATACATTCACAACCCTGCACCCAATGGTCGTCGGTGCGAGGCTAGCCGCCCCGCCAGTAACTAACTTCTATTGTCATACTTCCAGATAAATGTGGCAGAGTTAGCAACCCAGTCTCCACCATATCCAGCAAACCCTACAATTAACAACCAGCCGAGTAAAACCAGCTAGCTAAGGCACCTTCGGTTTTGGTATTAAAGACACTCACATCTGTCTCATACACAGAGGGTTATTACAAACACTGGTGATATGGCAAGCCCCTAGCCACAGCCGCCGGACGAATATATCAGAGAGAGGGCGCCCAGCTCCCCCTTTTTGCCCACCCGAGGAGGGAGACCCCCCACCCCCGCGGAGGTATACCTGGCCCCTGTTTTGACTTTCGAGTCATTGCCAGGTAGCACAGGAATTCTTCCTATCAATGAACTAACCATGAATGACTAACACCTTTACTAACCGCTATTAACTCACAATAAACCATTTACCTTTCTTGCATGCTCTGATCACTAAATTAGCACCTCAGCTATACCATAGAATGAAGATTGAACAATCTAGAGAGACGCTCCTATCACAGCTGTCCCCATCCTCCTCGCAAAGTAGATCCAGTCTCTCTCCCCTAAATACGTCCAGTATAGCCAAAATAGTACCTCTTACTAAGGCTCAGTTATATGAAAATATAAAGGCTTCCTATCGCCCTGTGCCACAACAGTAAATACCATCTTACCTAGTCCCCATATCTATTGAGAGCTCAATTAAGTCCATAAGACTCGAGATCCCTACTGTCTACAGGGTCCAGAACCGAGCCTATAAATCTAACTCCCGCCCCCAGTCAAATCAGTTGAAAGCTAGACACCAACCAGGGGTCACTACCCTGCAGTTAATTTCTAGCTCTGCCCTTGTGTTGTTCCGGAGTGAGATCCCAGAACCGGCAGACTCCGTGGCAGATTTGGATAGAAGGACCTGCCCACGTATTGAAGAACTTCACACATATGGCCCCCCTGGACGGCCGCGGAACCAGTCGTTAGCCCCCAACATCATGGACGCAAGATAACCAGGACCAGACCCATCAGATACTACCCAAGATTCCCTTTAGCAGTACTACATATTACTGTGCTGTTTTAGATTCACTAATTAATATTTCTACGAAGTGGCTAAGACCTTGCCCAGTGTAATTCATACTTAACCATTCCATTTGGGACGTACTAAGCGATCAGTGCTCTTTAATTAACAGGCGACCTTGACTCTCGTAATTACCTTATTCAGATATTAAAACTCTAGTGATATCTAACGTTCGCCCACTGATTTGCGTTCTATGTATTTCTGAGACAAGGATATAAAACTTAGATCAGTACCCCCTGAGGTTACTAGAATTCCCGTGCTCTAAAAATGCGTGTCTAATCTAGTCTGTGAACTACTACTTGTGCACCAGAGCTACCAGTAATAAATCTAACAGTGAATATGAATCTATAAGTAACATTGATGGTCTTCGGTATATAAACCTGTGAAATCAAAGCCAGTGATCAGAAGATTAATACCTGAACGTTGGAAGTGGGAGACTAGGCTCCATCCAGATCCACTTATGCTAGTGTTGTTCAATTCTATTATATTGTCTTACACAAGTATTCTGCAGTGGTATATCAATAAACGTGATCATGTAACTTGCTACCATGTGTTTCTTTGTGTTCTCTATTCCTCATATCTTGTATTGTGCATGCAGCCTTATATACCCAGTCAATTTAGAACTCACATTACCCAAGTTAAACCTGTAGAAAAACAGGGCATAACAAAAGGTGTTAGTCATTCATGGTTAGTTCATTGATAGGAAGAATTCCTGTGCTACCTGGCAATGACTCGAGAGTCAAAACAGGGGCCAGGTATACCTCCGCGGGGGTGGGGGTCTCCCTCCTCGGGTGGGCAAAAAGGGGGAGCTGGGCGCCCTCTCTGATATAGTCGTCCGGCGGCTGTGGCTAGGGGCTTGCCATATCACCAGTGTTTGTAATAACCCTCTGTGTATGAGACAGATGTGAGTGTCTTTAATACCAAAACCGAAGGTGCCTTAGCTAGCTGGTTTTACTCGGCTGGTTGTTAATTGTAGGGTTTGCTGGATATGGTGGAGACTGGGTTGCTAACTCTGCCACATTTATCTGGAAGTATGACAATAGAAGTTAGTTACTGGCGGGGCGGCTAGCCTCGCACCGACGACCATTGGGTGCAGGGTTGTGAATGTGTTGTAAGAGAATAGATGGCATGCAAGGGGCTAGTAAAGTTCTAATGTTGTTCTGGCCTACTAAGTGAAGGTAGGCTGGATAGGAGTATATATATAAAAAGGTTGGAGAGCGTTAGTAACGGACAATTCAAGGATCTTCAAGAGGTATGAGAGAGAGGCTAGGTCGGACAAGAGTCGAGAAGCGCGGGTGTCTTAATGAGAGGGGGGGGGAGTTCAAGGGCTACAGGGAAATTTTGCCCCTAAGGTCCCTGGGCGTGGGGGTGGCATTAGGCTACAATTGATATGGAAGTTTGAAAAGGCAGTAGAATACGTTAGCCAAATGCTACCGGGGAATGCAACTATGGGGTGGTATATGAGTCTGGAAAAGATAGAGTTATGTGATCAGTCAGAGGGTTATGGATACTATTAGTTGGCCCTGGGAACTGCGTTTTCTATTAAATATAAAATACCAACCACAGTGGCAGTTCGTAGGGGTACTTAGTTATTGTTTCGGGGTACTTATGACAGATACTGATAACCAGGTTATCTTATATAATCTCTGGTTGGGGTAAGAGGTGTAAGACACGAAGTAAATTGGCGTAGTGTGGACTGTGGATACGAAGGAGGCAAGGGGAAGACGTATGACAATTGTGGAAAGTAAATGGAAAAAGGTGAACACAATGGCGGATAAAAATACTTAACCTAAGGATTGCATACATAGATTTATGGGGCGATGGGTCTTCAGAAGCTTAGTCTGGCAAGACAAGATGTTAGGGAATGTTAATATTAATACTTAGTCACTAGAGGAGCAATGCAAGGGGCGACTGAGCACGGGTTACATATATCTATACTCGTCATGGAAAATGATATAAGAGATCTAGGGACAGCGTGGGTGCTTTAACTTCTAAGATATATAACATCTACTTCTCGGATGCAAGAACATACATAGATATAATTATGGCTGTCTGATGTGTTGGCATTGGCTCAACGTCGGGACAGGCATGGGTGTTTTTAATATGAATGTATATTCCTGTTCATCATCTTTGTAGTTAATAAGTGTAGGACACGAGGGGTTAGTGTACGTGAGGTGTGGAAAATGGTCGGTTTTAAAAAAGGTAAATGGGGGTGTCCTGGAGCTGTTTAGCCCTGCGGGCTTGGGCTGTCTGAAATGGCTGGCTCGGTCAGCTGGTCCTTTCGTTCTGTGGACCTTTCCTTTGGTGTTTCTGTGTGGTGTTCGTTCATGGCTTCTGTGGTGGGCTTCTCGTTCTGGGGCATTTTACTGATATTAAAAAACATCCGAGTTGATTCAAACCTAATTAGAAATAATTGAAATGTTTAGCCTACTTTAATTTTGTGCATTGTACATTAAAGCGTAAAAGTTATGGCAAATGCTATCCAATTATGCTTTGCAGAGTAAAATCTAAATAATTGATAATAGTCTAATTTGTGCTTCATATGGTATGAGTCGAAACAGACTAAATACTAATTTCGCATTATTCTCAGTATTTTACTCTACTAATGCTTTTAATATTAATTTAACATCAAAGTTTAAATAATGATTACCTATATACCGTATAATTGTGTTACATAGATAAACAAATATTGATGAACAAATATAAATACGAAAGTAAACAATGAGTTTCGTTTCGTTTGAGCGAGTCGAATCAGATGAAGTATTGAGGGATAAGCCTTTACAACGGCTCCACATCAATACAGTATGTAGGGACAGCATTGCCATTTTAGTGACCTCTGCTAGATGTAGATATATATGCTGTGTGTAGCCGCAATTATTGATATCTAGCAACATAAATATTGGCTATAGTCTGGAGAATTTAACGATTATAGAACGATATTAAGATATTGTGCCAATCATCTAATTATATTATGCATGTTATATAATATCTATCTACATTCTAGCCAGTTTTGAAGCATATTTGAGCGCTTTGTTTTTGTATTTGGCTTCGCAATCTAGCAACTTTTATGCTTGATCTAGCGGTCCTAGCGAGATTTGCTTACATCTAGCGTCTATTGTCTAAGTTTTCGTGGGGTATATACCTATAGTATTGAGATTAAGACCACCTATTTGTGATTATTGTGACAGTTGTAAAACATACAACAATATATTTGTGTGTTTTTAGCAGTTTGTTTGTCATTATACGAGTTTTAATCGAATCTAGCGGAGTTTGTGTATTTTTAGACTCATGATGGGATATATTATATATTCCTGTATTATTGAGATGAGGGCCACATATGCGTGATTTTAGAGATGATTATAAGCATTACAGCGGTATAGTAGAAATTTATACCCAACATTCCCAAAAATGTAGGGTATCATTATCTAGCGGTCTAATCTAGCAACATTTGAGCGGAAGGACTGGCAACGCTGATAAGAAAAGCGTCACTTTGGCGGTCAGGTGGGTGAAGGTGTTCCCGTATGATGGGTCCTGTTGGACGATGTTATAGTTTTGTTTCATGTTTTCCGTTGTTTATATGCTATGCTGGTCTTCAGACATTAAAGGATATGTGGAAGGTCTGATTACATGACTAGTTAAATAGATGGGAGTCTTAATTTCATTCTAGAATATTCTGTGTTGACGTTTCCGGTAGCCATCTTTAAATGTTGACTGGTCATGTGTCCTCCCAAACTTGGTATAATTTTGCTTTCAGGCCACTGATTTTGATATGCTTGAGTTTTTCTAGTGTTTTGAGGGTTATGTTTAATAAGAATGAAAGCTAATCGTAAATTATTAAATATTTGAGTAGGCTAACCCTAGTCAAACCACCTACCTTGGGGGTTGTCCACTTCCCACCCCCCTACCTCAGACGCTATTGGTCTAACCATTATTGTTGAAGTTGAGAAGGTACTCAAATAATATGCAAGGGTGAATCAAAGTAACCGAAAGCAACCAAGGTAAATATTCAGATTAGGCTAGCTAGGTTAAATATTTACTTTGGCTCCAGTAATATATTTTGTTGTCTACCGTATGGATTTCGACAGTTTTAATGTAGCTCGCCGAATTACAGAGTTCGGCATGTCGCTTTGTTTACATGGCTAGCCTATACCCTACTGTTCAGCGGAGGGTGGTTAAGATGGTGCTAGTGGGCGTAGCATCCACCTTGTTCATACATAAGTCGCACGCTCAACAGTTAAGTTCACGTCTATTTTGACTCTTTTATTTAGCCTAGGCCTATATATTATATTTATTTTATGATATTGTATTTAGCCTAGCCTATATATTATTTTTATTTTATGATATTGTATTTAGCCTACCCCAGGCCTAGGCCTATATATTATTTTTATTTTATGATATTGTATTTAGCCTAGCCTAGGCCTATATATTATTTTTTGGTAAGGATGTAGTATTCGGGTGTACTGCCCCCCTGGTTTACACTAGGATACTCGCACCGTCGCACGCTAGCAATCATGTCCCCTTCTATTTTGACTGCCATGGGATACAATTGATCCTAGGTTGAGAGGGGGCTTTGCCCCCTCACTCCCCTCATTATTATTATAGATGATGATTTAAAATGAAACTAAAACCATGAAAACGCTAATTTGTCAAAAACTGAAAAATAAGGGTACGAGCCTTTTCCCAATAATTACCCGAAATTATCCCACGACCAGCTGATAGGGGTAAAGCCCTCCTCATCCTATAATGGTATCCCATGGCCGGTAACAAAACAATTTACCCAACAGCTGGCCGTGGTTGAAGGGGGCTATGCTCCCCTCACCCCCCAGGTACTAAGTGTTCTTAACCTACTGAGCCCCAGCGACGCAGCGTTTACGTCCGCAATGTATGTAACGCTAAACCCCAGCGATGCATACGTTGTGTCACTGTTACTCCGGTCCTATGGGACCTAGAGGGCTCAGATTTGTATGGGAACTGTGTAAGTATCCCAGTTCCCACACAACCATGCCGATGGTTGAAAACTCTCAAAGCGCAAAAACCTGGTTTTTGGGGGTATATATCAAGGAAACCGACCACCTTTTATTTCGTGATTTTTTTTTTTTTTTTTTTAGCTAGTTTTCATCATTATACAGTGGTTGTCATTAATTAGAATCTCCGGGGTTTTTTTTTCAATTACTTTGAAAAAGTTAATATTTACCTCTTGTTAAAGCTGAAGATTGCGGAGTAAATACCGTAGACTTCATTCAAGTTTTTTTTGGCGACTGTCGACCTTTTATTAATCAAACACCAAACCAGCGGGGGTGTGGGGGCGGCAGCCCCCACCTAATATACTAGGTTAGGTTTGGTAAGGTTGTTAGTTTAGGCTAATATTACCCCTTATTTTCATATTTTACCCCTCAATTTCCCTGTACTTCATAGCCCTCCCCACTATCGGGGTCCGTATCTTAAGATTGTTGGATAATGGGGAAAAGTTTGGTAATTCTGCATAACTACTACTCCTGTTACTTTAGGTTTTCTTTTTTTCTTTATGTATTTTAATGCATTGTAAGTGTGTATTGTATTGTTAGAAAGTGCGGAAAGCACTTTTTATTAGTATTTGCATTGTTAATTGTAATTCAGATATCCCAACAATCTAGGAGTTTACTAGATTTAGTTAACTTTGAAAAGACATTAGCCTAACCTAACAACCTTACCTAACCTATCCTAGTATTATGGGTGGGGGCTACTGCCCCCACACCCCCGCTGATTGGGTATTAAAACTATACAAAATTGATGGGATAAAGTCTATGGTGTTTACTCTGCAATCTTCTGCTTTGGCTGTCGATAACAGGAAAGTACCATTAAAAATGTACCGACTTCTTGTAGGTTAAGCTCCATTCTGATTGGCTACTAAACATCGGGGAGGAGCCTCCAAGGAGGCTAGAATGTAAACAAAGTGTCCTGGACTTGCTGTACAAAAATAACTGATAATGTTATAGGGGAGTGAAAATCAAATTGACAAAATAAGAAAAGTAGCACTTATCTGCACATCAGCAAGATCCCCTGAGTAAGGTAAGAGCAAACAAAAATAATTCAATGAGACAGGAATCCCGTAATCGAGGAGTTGTTGTTCTGCAGAATAGCCAAATCACGAAATAAAAGCTGGTCGGTTTCCTTGATATTTTCCTTTTTGGGTGTTTTTGCCTTCAATTTTATACTCTCGTAAAATCGACTTTCGGGGGCTCCGTAGGACCAATTTTTGACCTTTTTGATTGTTTTTTTGTGGTTTTTCCTTCATTCCTAACCCATTCGCTATTGTTTCTGGAATTTTTGTTTTTTTTAAAACCTGCCGGTCCCTGGTGGTACATTTATTATAAACTAGCTGGGGCTCAGTGGGTTAAACTATTGAAGCGAGTTTGTAACGAGTACCCGCAGCTTATGAGAGTTCCGTATGGAGCTCAGTGGTCTGGTTAATCTGCTCTACATACCTAACTAACTAACCCGCAGCTTATACAATTATTACATTAGGCAACCGGCTGGTCAAGTGGACTTCCCGTGATGCACGGGCGTGATTTAAAAAGAAAATAATCTAGTAAACCGTGGTTGTTACTGCCTCCCTTGAACACGGGGGTGGGGTAATAGTCTGTTAACTATTAAAGCGCTATTGAAATAGAGAAATTTCGCTTAATAAAAATGACGTGACTATGATTATTATTGCTAAATTACTATTATTAAGAATTTGGATTGTTTTAAGCCACTGAGCCCCAGCGACGCGAACAGTGCGTCGGCAATGTATGTAATGCTAATCCCCAGCGTCACATACGTCGAGTCAGTGTTAATTACTCCGGTCCTATGGCACCTAGAGGGCTCAGATTTGTATGGGAACTGTGTAAGTATCTCACGCAACCTTGCCGATGGTTGAAAACTCTCAAAGTCCAACCGCGTGAGCGTGCAAAAACATGGTTTTTTGGGTGTTCTTGCCTTCAATTTTTTACTCGTGTAAAATCCGTTTTCGGGGGCTCCGTAGGACCAATTTATGACCTTTTTGATCGTTTTTTGTGGTTTTTCCTTCATTCCTAATGAAGGGGGCTCAGTGGGTTAATAGACCACAGTTGTGTTTATTGTTTTGCGTAGAATATGAATGCATGTTATTGATATATTTCAGTAAAACAATAGTACAGTACAGTATTATTATTATTTGAATGAAAACATGTCTTTTTAGTCAACAGTAACATTTGCATTAAAGTTATAGTAGTTGTAGTAATAGCAGCATATAATAGTTTACCCAGAGCACTGAATCTAAAGATTCTCACTGGCCTGGCCATTAAACTTAGAAAATATCTCATTTCCAAGTACTGTATCTCTTAAAAAGAGATGCATAATGTGTGTTAGGTTATTTATGTACCGGTATTTATTGTTGATTTTCATTATTTTATTTGTTTATCAGGTTAGGAAATACCTAAGGTTATTTATGTGTTTATTGTTGATTTCCATTATTATATTTGTTTTTATAATGTAAAACTTGCAAAGTAAACAAACCAAAACGTATACGAACACAGGAAATACACAAAGTAACTAATCAAAATCGTTATGTGGAAACAACGCTTTAGTAAACTAATAATTTATAAATAAAAGAACACAATCCACCACATAGGGTGTACATTACTACATGAGCAAGTTAATCTGTTTCCCAAGCAAACTAATCGCACACATAACAACGCACTATCGTCACATTGTTGTTGTTCCCCAGACTGCCTGGCCGAACAGCCCCAAGGCCCCGAGGAAGGCTAAGGCCATAACCGAGCGCCCCCACAGAACCCTCCCTGCCTACCATAATAGCCTGGGTGACCAAAGCCACTCCATGGCGGGGAGCTGAGGAGGGTGCGGAAACGCCCGGAAAACCAAAGCCCCACCCAGGGCCCTGTGCCCCTCAGGAATTATGAAGAGAAAGTTGAGGGGCAAAGGAAAAATGTGACGCTTTGGCTTCCAATCTTGGTAGAT
Source organism: Paralithodes platypus (assembly GCA_032716605.1). Classification (NCBI taxonomy): domain Eukaryota; kingdom Metazoa; phylum Arthropoda; class Malacostraca; order Decapoda; family Lithodidae; genus Paralithodes; species Paralithodes platypus. Next base: position 5,227,476 of record CM064480.1, read on the forward strand.
TGGGAGGTCAATCCACGGAAGAGATGCCGTCACTTGAGATCTAGAAAATATATAAGTAAAAGGAACAGTCAGAGTAATCTATGGGTATGGCACAGATCGCTCAGTTCTCACTGATAGACCAGCCCATCACCACATAACTAGAACCCAATCCTCTCAGCATCAGCTAGGAAAGGCCCTAGAAAGCCGCCTTTGGCGGGGGGATAGCTCCCCTATTTCAACCCCTTTCGGGGTTGGGCACCCGCCCTCAACACATTATTGTATCCAAAGGCAGTCAAAATAGACGGGAACAGGATGGCAAGCGTCTGCCCCGGCTCCGCGTATTGTAAACAAGGCTGGCGGTACGCCCGAATTCTACATTCTACCCAAACCCTCCTTGAGCAAAATGTAATATCTAAATAAAATACTATACAGTATTGTAATGTTTGCTTTATCTTGCAGGTTGAGTTTGACACAGTAGCAGCACCTCGCACCACCTACCACACCAGACTAACCCTTCCCGTCGTCACCAGACAACTACAAGGTCACAATGATTAAGGTAACATCAATAAGTTATGTACAGATCTTCCTGACTATCTGATGGCCCGATTTACGTTATTATTATAGAAATTTTGCCGTTTGTGTTTTGGCTGGTCTGAGAACGATTCCCATTTATCCCGTAAATTTTATGGTTTGCTATACGATTTTTCCATTTAAGGTTGGGTGTTCAGGAACGTAAGCCAATCGTAAATCAAGGGGAACCTGTATTATCCATTAGCAATGGCTGTAGCTTGGTTATTAGAGCACTTGGCTGATAGCCATGACCGTGAAGTTGAGGGTTTGAGTCTCGGGGCCAGCCAGTGTTCTATATGGTTATGCATTGTAGATTGAGACGAGGCCATGTGGAAAAGAGCGGCGCATACCCATGTGCAGTGTGTTGAAAGGGTGTGGGTGTAAACGCGATTCAATGTAGCATCTGTTGACGCTGGGTGCACCATAGGAGTAAGCGCTGTAGTAGAATAAAGGGACCCCTGCCAAAGGATAAGTCAGAAATAGAGAAATTTAAGTGCGTATTATACAAAGGCAAGCTTGTGTTAAGTGATGATCCTGTGGATGTTGGAAATAAGTCATTGGAGCTGGTGGACAAGTTTTGTTATCTAGGAGATACCATCTCTGCCGGTGGTGGGGCCCTCGCTTGAATTTGATGTGGCTGGGGGAAGTTCAGAGAACTGCTGCCAATTCTGACCATGAAAAGAATGCCCCTCCCCCTGAAGGGAAAGGTGTATGCGTCATGTGTTAGAAGTGCAATGACGTATGCCTCAGAAACATGGGCCGTTAAAGTAGAGGATGTCAACAGAATGGAACGTAGTGAGATGAGAATGGGGAGATGGATGTGTGGGGCCAGGCTGCAGGATATAATAACAAATGTTGAGCTGAGGAGACGTTTAGGTATAAAGAGTATTAGCGAAGTGATGCGTACAACTAGACTGGGATGGTATGGACATGTGGAGAGAATGGATGAACAAAATTGGTGAAAAAATGCAGGTCTGTGATTGTGGAGGGAGCTGCACCAAGGGGTGGACCGAGGAAGACCTGGGATCGGACTATACATGCCGATCTCAAATCCAAAAACTTGACTAGTGAAGCAGCCCTTAACAGGGTTGCCTGGAACGTCACCATTAGGACAAGAGATTGAAACTGCACGTATGTGTGGAGCACTCAGTCTTAAAATGTTATGTATGTATGGCAGACGCCACAGTACTGTACTGCTAGCTGCCAAATATGCTTTCCCAAGACTGGAACCCTTTACCTCACAGTTTGCAGTGCTCTACCAACCGTGCTACACTGATACAGCCTGTGACCTGTGGCGCTTGCTCCGTCAATGTTCGATGAGCAACTTTTTTCTCCTACCGGTACTTGTTTTTTGTTATTTTGTCATTGGAATCGACAACTAGACTGAATATTTAAAAATTTAAGAGACTGAACTAGTATATATCTGTAATTAAGAAGATGCCAGACCACAATTGCCTGGAAAAGTGCTTGTTATTAGGAAGGGGACAGTTACTGACTTAATAATCATAAACTTAACCCTTTGAGGAGTATGATGCATTTTAGTTTATTCTGTCTATCATTAGAACATTATATGTATTGTAGGAATGACCTTTAGTAATGTAAAGGGTCAAACAAACTCAATAAATTCAGAAAAAGTGCTTGTGTGACACTGGCTTAAAGTAAATGTTGTGAGATAGAAGTATTAAATACAGTACTGTATTATAGAATCGTTGAAAAAGTACAGTACTGTATTCTTGTCTGGTAATCATTAGACAATTGTATTAAGTTTATGTTTGAGTTGTGTAAGTCAGAAGGTGAATTGACCTTTTACGATTTTCAGGCTATAAGGAAGTTGGAGCCGTAAGCATCGATATAATTTCATTTTAGTTTTCACCAACCCACCAATTAATTTACAAATAAACCTAACTAATGAAATCAATTAAAGTAATAAATACATGTGGTACTCCAAGGACTTGAACCTAGGATACTCACACCAAAATTCAGCACACTAAGCATTACGCTATCAAGACAGTACCGGTACTAATGTAGGTTTCATTCGTAAATTTAAAGAACGAGTGCTGCACACAAAGTGTGGTTTTATGTAGTTTCACAAGGTCTACAACCGTGTTTTAGCTGGTAATTGTGCTAAATATTGATGATCACAGGGTGCAGTTTTAATATAGGAGTGCGCCGATTCGGAAAGTTGGGTGCGTCGCTTTGTTTACATGGTTATTAACTGTTAACCCTTTCAGGCTCATATGACGCAGAGGTTGCCTGATTAGCAATAAGAAATAGAGTTCTCTCACTCTTATAATTACCTCTTCAAAATTAGTTTTCTGCCCACAGCTAACTCAAAGACAACTGCAGAGGTTGAAATAACTAACTAAAGGTTTCTCAATACCCCTGATGGTAACAAAGGCTTTAAAGTATCCCTAATCGGCTCAAAATTGTGTCATATGTCGGAGAGGGTTAAGCAGGGGTGTGGCCCCAGCTAATAATACCTAGCTTAGGTTACGTTAGGAAATTTTATAGATGATACAGGTACAGTATATGACTAAATTCGGATTTAACATTCTGTACTAAAACTGCACCAATTACAGCTCCAACTTCCTCATAGCCTGAAAGTCCCAAGTGGTCAATTAAGATACCAGTAGCATTTGAAACACATATTCTAAAAAGTTAATTTTATATGTTGAGTAAAATAATCTGGCAACAGCAGCAGTACCGGTAACGTTTTTTAGTGGAAGATGCTTTTCTTGCGTGTATGCTGGTTACTATTAGATAGGTTTGCTTAGGCACGGCTATGTTACTGTTTTTTTTTTTTTTTAATGTAGAATTTTTTGTAATTTGCTCCCTAGACCTCTATCTAGCTTAATATAGATACCAGTATCTCTAATGTAGATATTTGAATGTTTATTTGTAAATGCCCTTCCATGGCCGACTCGAGACGGAGCCAAAACAGGGAAAAAATTTTTTTTTTTTTTTTGCACACATGTAGATTGCCCAGGGATACTAAGGACCTCCATCACTCCTCCGGTCCCAGACCTCCCGGAGAGGTTCCGCCAACATCATAATTATATACCAAGGAATTTTTTGGGGCGATATTCGCACACTTGCGGTCACAATTATTGGATCGGATCGAACCTGCCAATAGGTACACCAGCCCTTTAGTGAACTAAATTTGTTGATATCCAGAATAGACTGAAAATGCGTCATAATCCTCAGAGGGTAATGTCTTAACCAGTACAATACTGGTGACGTCCTTTTCATTATATTGCGGCAACTATTAGATGATGATATTCAGATTTGGAAGGACCTCTAGCAATAAGATGGCTTAAAACAATCTCAACCAACCCTTTTAACTACCTCAGATCCTTCCTAAGCTGCATACTATTGTCTAAATATAGCTAGAATACAATATATATAACACACGTTGCTGGTACTCAAAGGGTTAATGAGTTCCTTCTCTTGCAGATGAAGTCAACAATGGCCGAGCAGCATAACCCGTCCTAGAAGCCTGAAGACTGGTAGTATTTAAGCTAAGTACTGTACAACTGTTTTGTTATGTTATGTTACCGGTATACATATTAGAGTGTCGGTATTACTGTAATCGTAGTGCGTATAGGTTTTGTGTTGCATTAATTTAAGTGATTTGTGTGTTTTTTTGTTTTTTTTTCACCCGAGAGCAATTGAATTCTGCGGAAAAGATGGGCGCTTGTGAGAAATAAGTACCGTAACATGCTTAACCCTTTCGCTGCGGGTGACGTTCTGGAACGTCCTGGCAAGTTACAGCAATTTCTAGGCTTTAAAAGCCTGTAAAAAACGTAAAAATCGAGTGTCAGTGGGCGGGAGCGTGAGGGGCCCACCTCCGACATTCAGAGCACCGAGTGGCTCACCGAGGTTGACTGTGTCTCGCGCGGGTCTCTCTCTGTGTCTCCCGACAGTGTAGCCAAGCGAGCGAATGTTACATAATAGCGGGTTTCCTGCATTTCACTGGCACCACTGCAGATGAACCAGACCACGTACGGGGCCGGTTCTGGTGTCATTTTGAAGCTATTCTCGCCCTGTTTTTGGCAGAATGCACTTCATTTAATGCAGATGCTTGATTTATCATTCAGGAGTGCCTGAATATGCCTTAAATAGCCCAAACATAGCCGCAGCCAATGGGTTAATATTATTATTATTACATACACTCTATAACAGGGTGTCAAACTAGTACAAAGTTTTAACATTGGAATTAATATGAGAAATTATAGGAAATTTGACATGAATACTTTTTTATTTATTATTCAATTACTCGCTAGACCTCCATCAAGCTTTTAAAAACCCCCCCTAGACTCCCATTCAAGTTAAATGTATAAATGTTTCGGTAGCAAAAATATCCCGACCAAAGGACGATTCCTCCTAAAACTACAGGCTCGCTATCGATCGTCAGGAAAGAAATTACACCTTAATGGCATGAAAGGCCCTAATATTGACAAACAAAAGGGTTAAAGTTCTTAAAATCGCTAAACTAGTTGGTCGACCGTCCCAAGATTTCTAAACTAATGGGGCTAAACATGAGGGAGATGGGGGCCCCGAAAAAACCAACCATCCCCCCTTTAAGTGACCACCCTCCCGTGAACAGGAACAAGCTATAAATACAATTACAGACTTAATGAGTTGCCTCGCCCTATGGAAGCATATGCAGGCTATTCATTTGTGGCCATCCCCTCGGGCATTAAGGGGGGCTGGCTGGCTTTTTCTGGGCCCCCTTCTCCCTCATGTTTAGCCCCGTTAGTTCTGAAATTTTATAACATTTGGCAATTTTAACATCTTTCCCCCAGTTTGCTTGAGCAATATTCGGACCTCTCGTGCAATTGAGGTCAATTTTGATAAGTTCTTTGCTTTTACATTGTCGTCCCAGTTTAGGTTTTTTTTATTTTTTGTGCATTTTAATTCCAGTTATTTTTTAGAAGTTGTTGTCTTTATATTGTGCGATTCCAGTTTTGGGGTGCTTGCTTTGCAAGTTTACATTTTAATTTTGATTTAAGCGTTGTTTCCACATAGCAATTTTTATTAGTTATTTTGTATTTTTACTGTGTTCGTATTACGTTTTGGTTTGTTTATTTTGCAAGTTTCACATTATAACTTGGTAATGGGCGTTAATATATGATGTGGAATGAGGGAACTTCTTGATGCTACTGTACTATTATGAATAGACTCTAGACTGTGTGGCGGTCATTTATTCATATTTTTTCACCAACCAACTTTACTTCTAAATTCAATTAATGAAATCAATAAATACATGTGGCACTCCAAGGACTCGAACCTAGGATACTCACACCGAAATTCCTCGCATTTATGCATTACGCTATCAAGACAGTTAAATAATTATGCCAAGGTGTCTAGACTTCCTCTCTTTTTTTTTTTTTTTTTTTTTTTTTCTATTAGGCCTGATAAGAACAGATACTGTATAAGGCTTGATAAGAATAGATATGGTTTAAGTCCGTGGTGTCCAAGGGGTAGAGAAATAACCACCAGTTTTTGTATTTTATTCCCGGATCAGGATGGGGTCAATAGCTCGCCTCGGTAAGTATGGTATTATATATAATAATACCCGGGTGGCGGCGCAGGATTCGGTTGTGCTTGAGGCCGACCGAGACCTATAATTTATTGCAGTTAACTTTGAGTCCCGTCGCGTCGCACGCCTATGAGAGCTCTCCAGACGGCCCCAATGATCTCGGTCCGTGATACGCCCTGGAACACACGAATCAAATATAGGCCTGGTGGTTTATTTGTCTTGCCTTTAGTTTTGGATGCCGAGGAAATATAGACACTGTAAATTACCACCTGTGTTAACTGTCTTGATAGCGTAATGCATAGTGCGCGGAATTTCGATGAGAGTATCCTGGGTTGGAGTCCTCGGAGTGCCACATGTATTTGTTGATTTCATTAATTGAGTTTAGATGTGAAGTTGGTTGGTGTAAAGAAACATGATAATATATCTGGTACCGGTAAAATTACATAACTTTGGAAGAGGACATAATTTCGGACATTCTGGAATAAAATTTAATAAACCGCAGTTATAGGATAAATACATGATGTTATGGAAAACAAGCAAGTCTGCGGTGTTGTTCCATAATGCAGAGCCATTTTTCTATAACTGTACCTTATATACTTTTATCCACTAATGTGTGAAGTATACTCCCTTGACGGAAGTTAAGCCTTTTTACGGTACCCGTTCTGTCGGATCTGTCTTTAGTGGTAGGGTTGTCTTAAGTTACCTTTTCCTGCATTATGTATAGGCTGCTAATTTCTTTTGTTTTTTTAAATGTAAAACTTGTAAAACAAGCAAATTTTTTGGTGTATTTCTTTAGATATTTATTATTCAATTTACTCGCTAGACCTCCATCAAGCTTTAAATAACACCTAGATTCTCATTAGAGTTAAATTTATACATGTTTCGGTAGAAAAAACATCCTTAACTTAAAGTTATAAGGTTAAAATGTGTCACCACCATTTGAACTGTTTTGGGTTGAAGCGGTGGTCTCGGAGGTCTGGGTCTGTTGGTGCGTCACTATCGGGCCCTAACTCTAATTGAACAGAAAACCTCGACCAAAACTTTGGTTCAAACGGTGGTCTCGGAGGTCTCGGTCTGTTGGTGCGTCACTATCGGGCCGTAACTCTACAGAACACCTCGACCAAAACTTTGGTTCAAACGGTGGTCTCGGAGGTCTCGGTCTGTTGGTGCGTCACTATCGGGCCCTAACTCTACAGAACACCTCGACCAAAACTTTGGTTCAAACGGTGGTCTCGGAGGTCTCGGTCTGCTGGTGCATCACTATCGGGCCCTAACTCTAATTGAACAGAACACCTCGACCAAAACTTTACAAATGGCGTTGGCATCTAATTATTTTTTGGTGTATTTGTTTTTTTTGTAGATATTTATTATTCAATTTACTCGCTAGACCTCCATCAAACTTTTAAACACACCCCCTAGACTCCCATTCAAGTTAAATGTATAAATGTTTCGGTAGCAAAAATATCCCGACCAAAGGACGATTCCTCCTAAAACTACAGGCTCGCTATCGATCGTCAGGAAAGAAATTACACCTTAATGGCAGGAAAGGCCCTAATATTGACAAACAAAAGGGTTAAAGTTCTTAAAATCGCTAAAATAGTTGGTCGACCGTCCCAAGATTTCTAAACTAATGGGGCTAAACATGAGGGAGATGGGGGCCCCGAAAAAACCAACCATCCCCCCTTTAAGTGACCACCCTCCCGTGAACAGGAACAAGCTATAAATACAATTACAGACTTAATGAGTTGCCTCGCCCTATGGAAGCATATGCAGGCTATTCATTTGTGGCCATCCCCTCGGGCATTAAGGGGGGCTGGCTGGCTTTTTCTGGGCCCCCTTCTCCCTCATGTTTAGCCCCGTTAGTTCTGAAATTTTATAACATTTGGCAATTTTAACATCTTTCCCCCAGTTTGCTTGAGCAATATTCGGACCTCTCGTGCAATTGAGGTCAATTTTGATAAGTTCTTTGCTTTTATATTGTCGTCCCAGTTTAGGTTTTTTTATTTTTTGTGCATTTTAATTCCAGTTATTTTTTAGAAGTTGTCTTTATATTGTGCGATTCCAGTTTTGGGGTGCTTGCTTTGCAAGTTTACATTTTAATTTTGATTTAAGCATTGTTTCCACATAGCAAGTTTGATTAGTTATTTTGTATTTTTACTGTGTTCGTATACGTTTTGGTTTGTTTATTTTGCAAGTTTCACATTATAACTTGGTAATGGGCGTTAATATATGATGTGGAATGAGGGAACTTCTTGATGCTACTGTACTATTATGAATAGACTCTAGACTGTGTGGCGGTCATTTATTCATATTTTTTCACCAACCAACTTTACTTCTAAATTCAATTAATGAAATCAATAAATACATGTGGCACTCCAAGGACTCGAACCTAGGATACTCACACCGAAATTCCGCGCATTTATGCATTACGCTATCAAGACAGTTAAATAATTATGCCAAGGTGTCTAGACTTCCTCTTGTTTTTTTTTTTTTTTTTTTTTGCCTATGTAGGGCCTGATAAGAACAGATACTGTATAAGGCTTGATAAGAATAGATATGGTTTAAGTCTGTGGTGTCCAAGGGGTAGAGAAATAACCACCAGTTTTTGTATTTTATTCCCGGATCAGGATGGGGTCAATAGCTCGCCTCGGTAAGTATGGTATTATATATAATAATACCCGGGTGGCGGTGCAGGATTCGGTTGTGCTTGAGGCCGACCGAGACCTATAATTTATTGCAGTTAACTTTGAGTCCCGTCGCGTCGCACGCCTATGAGAGCTCTCCAGACGGCCCCAATGATCTCGGTCCGTGATACGCCCTGGAACACACGAATCAAATATAGGCCTGGTGGTTTATTTGTCTTGCCTTTAGTTTTGGATGCCGAGGAAATATAGACACTGTAAATTACCACCTGTGTTAACTGTCTTGATAGCGTAATGCATAGTGCGCGGAATTTCGATGAGAGTATCCTGCGTTGGAGTCCTCGGAGTGCCACATGTATTTGTTGATTTCATTAATTGAGTTTAGATGTGAAGTTGGTTGGTGTAAAGAAACATGATAATATATCTGGTACCGGTAAAATTACATAACTTTGGAAGAGGACATAATTTCGGACATTCTGGAATAAAATTTAATAAACCGCAGTTATAGGATAAATACATGATGTTATGGAAAACAAGCAAGTCTGCGGTGTTGTTCCATAATGCAGAGCCATTTTTCTATAACTGTACCTTATATACTTTTATCCACTAATGTGTGAAGTATACTCCCTTGACGGAAGTTAAGCCTTTTTACGGTACCCGTTCTGTCGGATCTGTCTTTAGTGGTAGGGTTGTCTTAAGTTACCTTTTCCTGCATTATGTATAGGCTGCTAATTTCTTTTGTTTTTTTAAATGTAAAACTTGTAAAACAAGCAAATTTTTTGGTGTATTTCTTTAGATATTTATTATTCAATTTACTCGCTAGACCTCCATCAAGCTTTAAATAACACCTAGATTCTCATTAGAGTTAAATTTATACATGTTTCGGTAGAAAAAACATCCTTAACTTAAAGTTATAAGGTTAAAATGTGTCACCACCATTTGAACTGTTTTGGGTTGAAGCGGTGGTCTCGGAGGTCTGGGTCTGTTGGTGCGTCACTATCGGGCCCTAACTCTAATTGAACAGAAAACCTCGACCAAAACTTTGGTTCAAACGGTGGTCTCGGAGGTCTCGGTCTGTTGGTGCGTCACTATCGGGCCCTAACTCTACAGAACACCTCGACCAAAACTTTGGTTCAAACGGTGGTCTCGGAGGTCTCGGTCTGCTGGTGCATCACTATCGGGCCCTAACTCTAATTGAACAGAACACCTCGACCAAAACTTTACAAATGGCGTTGGCATCTAATTATTTTTTGGTGTATTTGTTTTTTTTGTAGATATTTATTATTCAATTTACTCGCTAGACCTCCATCAAGCTTTTAAACACACCCCCTAGACTCCCATTCAGGTTAAATGTATAAATGTTTCGGTAGCAAAAATATCCCGACCAAAGGACGATTCCTCCTAAAACTACAGGCTCGCTATCGATCGTCAGGAAAGAAATTACACCTTAATGGCATTCAAGGCCCTAATATTGACAATGAAAAGGGTTAAAGTTCTTAAAATCGCTAAACTAGTTGGTCGACCGTCCCAAGATTTCTAAACTAATGGGGCTAAACACGAGGGAGACGGGGGGACCAGAAAAAAACAACCATCCCCCGTTAAGCATTTGGCTCGAACGTCCCTTGATTTTGGCTCGATACAGGCATTTCTACCTTTTGTCTCCCTCACTCACATAGGGGGAAAAAAACATAAAAAAAACAAGCGAATCTTTCCCGAGAACAGGAACAAGGTATAAATCGAGTAATGAAATGAGTTGCATCGCCCTATGGATGTATATCCAGGCGGTTCATTTGTGGCCATCCCCTCGGGCATTAAGGGGGGCTGGCTCTCTTTTTGTGGACCCCCTTCTCCTTCATGGTTAGCCCCATTAGTTCTGAAATGTTATGCCATTTGGCGATTTTAACATCTTTAACCCAGTTTCTTTGAGCAATATTCGGACCTTTCATGCAATTGAGGTAAATTTTTTATATAATTAAAATTTAAATGTAAAACTTGCAAACAAAGTCAAACCAAAACTGGGACAAAGACAATATAAAGTCAAAACAAAATATTAAAATCGCTATGTGGAAACAACGCTTACTAAAATAAAATGTATGAAATGAAAGAACACAATCCACCACATGAGCAAGCCAATCTGGTTCCCAAGCAAACCAATTGCACACATAACAACGCACTATCATCACGTTCAGGGAATTAGTCAATTTGGGAAGTCCGGGACGTTCTGGCAAATATTACTAAACTCGGCATGAATAAAAGAAACTACAATTAGCGTTAAAATGTTCATTTAAAATCAAATTTGCAACTTGACAAGATATTAACAATAGTACAAAATAAAAATATTGATAAGATATATAATATTACAAAAAATATATATACTGTATATAGCACTCACTAACGATAGTGCTATCGGGTAGGTACCTGTAAGCATATATAATTTAAGATAAAAACAGGGTTCGGGCGGAAAAAAATTATATCGAAAAATGTAGGCTACAAATTGATCTAGTAGGTAGGTGTTGGTGTTTTGTTAAGGTCGATGGATGTCTAGGGAGGAAAGTAAAGAAATAATACACATTTCTATAATAAAGCAAATTAATATGGCGTCTGGTAATAGGTGGAATATTTTATTGTTAATTATAATGTCAAACTTGCAAAATAAATAAAGCAAAACTTGGATGAACCCAATAAAAAGATTAAACAAGTTATCAAAATTGCTATGTGGAAACAACGCTTAAGCAGAAGATTTTGTTAATTAGGAAGGACGTGTAATGGTAGTACTGGTAATTTTGTGTGGTGATGGGCTGGTCTATCAGATTGAGAACTGAGCGATCTCTGCCATACCCATAGCTTACTCTGACTGTTCCTTTTACTTATATATTTTCTAGATCTCAAGTGACGGCGTCTCTTGCGTGGATTGACCTCCTAATCTACCAAGATTGGAAGCCAAAGCGTCACATCTTTCCTTTGCCCTTCAACTTTCTCTTCATAATTGCTGAGGGGCACAGGGCCCTGGGTGGGGCTTTGGTTTCCCGGGCGTTTCCGCGCCCTCCTCAGCTCCCCGCCATGGAGTGGCTTCGGTCACCCAGGCTGTATTGTGGTCGGCAGGGAGGGTTCTGTGGGGGCGCTCGGTTATAGCCTTGGCCTTGCTCTGGGCCTTGGGGCTGTTCGGCCAGGCAGCTTGGGGAAAAACAACAACAACAACAACAACTGGTAATTTTGTTACAATTTTGCCATTCATGTGTTTGCATTTTGACTTACAGTAGATTTATTTATATAGGCAAAAAAAAAAAAAACGACCTTTTGATTATATTGTAGGTAACATTACAGTATGTGATTTGTTTCAGTTTAGGAAAGATGTGGCGTAATCTGTGATATATTTTGCATTACTTTTCATGTTTAAAGAGTGACAGGGCCCAAATAAAGGAATGTTTTAGCCAAAATGCCTGTACAGTACAGTCACCTGTTCTGAAAGGGTTAATGAAAGAGCAGAAATTATCACTCAGTGTTTCAAGTATATGTATTTATAATTGTTACGTACACTCGGGGGTATTAAGTGTTGTCATAGATTCCAGTGGTTTTCGCTCAAAAAGTGTTATTGGTGTCTTCATAATTACTGGGAAAAGTGCTTATCCCTCAGAGTATTAGTCAGTGTCCGAAACTTTGTGAAATATCTGACAACACTTATTAACCTCGACCGTACAACTTTAATGACCAAAATGTTGTTGCAGATCTGTATATCCCAGCCCGGGCCTGTAGTGGAGCAGTCCAACACCAAGCCGACTAGATCACCTAGGACGCCTGGGTTGTCTTCATTCATCTGTAATTTTAAGGTAAGCTTTATAAGATTTAACATTTTAGCCTTTTCATTAATATTAAGTTGTTGTCTTTGCGAACTAAATATTATAGGAAGATACAAATTAACTTTCCAATGTTAGTAAATGATTAATGAAATAAATATTTATCATAGATTTATCTACCTTAGCAAAATTTAACGTACAGTAACCAAAAATGTACAGCACATTGTTAATTTCATTAATCGATTTTAGGAGTAGAGTTGGTTGGTGGAGAGAACATAATAATAACATTTAGAAATGCAACTGGAAATATTCGGAACACTGAATTACAAGCACATTTCTACTATTATTTCACAATTGCACTATGGATTTTGTGAACTTCCCTGTAACATACATACGGTAATTTAAAAGACTAACGGGTCCAGACAAAGTGGCATTTTGTCTCACATCGTGATGGCGCCATTCCAGGCAAGCCTATTCATGATTGCCTCACTTTCCAGGTATTTATTTTGAAATCAGATTTTACTAATGGGTCCCACATTTTTCTACCCCTCAGTGCAGCTAAGCTACCTTTATGTTCACAGATTTGCATCATTTCACTAAAATTACATAATCCATCCTCTGCACATTCCCAAAGCCTGTTTGTTTGTATATTTTCCTTAATCCTCTTGATACCGAAGTCGTAAATTGCTGGTTTGCTTTTGCTCAGCAGGAAGAAATAGACACCATAATGGCACGAAAGGCCTTAAAATTGCCAAACTTAATGGGGCGACTGTCTTAAAATCCCCAAAGTAATGGGGCTGAAAATGAGGGAGGAGGAGGTCCAGAATATCCCCTCTTTATCATCATCATCTCCGACGTCTTGTTTCCCCCTGGGAAACCCCTGCTAGAGGATGGGCATGACAGAAACATCTCCAGGCTACTTTGTCAAGACATGCCTCCTTTGCCCATGCCACAATGTTGAATATTTTCTTCAATATATTTGTCTACTGTCTTTTCCCATACCATTGGTGGTGTTCCACTACTAGCAGTTCCGCTCACCTGACTCCCATATATCTTTGTTGGCATTCTGTCTTCATTCATTCTCTGAACATGACCATACCACCTCAAAGTACTTCTCTTTATCCACTCCACCACACCACAATCAATGCCCAAAGCCTGCTCTTCCATTCCAAAGGACTCATACACGTCCCTATTACTTGGGCCATCTAGCCTATTCATGCCAGCTGCCATTCTGAAGAAGCTGATCTCCACAGCCCTCAGTTTGGAGAGGTCCTCGTCACTTGCTGTCCATGTCTCACTTCCATACGAGAGTGTTGGGAGCAGCAACTGTTTCTCAGTGAGTTTTTGACTAACCATTCTTCCTTTGAGAATACTATCAAGTTCTGCAATCAGCTTTCTCCCTTGCATTTTTCTCTCTTTTATCTCACTCTCCATTTTACCATATTTGCATAGTACATCTCCCAAATGCTTGAAACTTTCAACCTCTTCCAGTACTTCATTTTTAATTTTAATTTTACAACTGTTCTCATGTTTCTTGATTCTATATTTTTCCTTAAAATCTATGGTTTCATGCATTCTTCTCTCAAACAACATTACCTTACATTTCCCTACATTTGAGCTTTAACTTTCTGTGTTCACATACCCTGTCAAAATCAGTGACCACTCTCGGAAGTTCTTCCGCATTTTCCGCCAACAGGACTGCATCGTCCGCATATAGGCATGTTAAAATCTTCCATGGTCTTCCCTCTGATTCCAGTCTAGCTCCAACACCCATTGATCCCACCCTACATTCTCTAATCACTCCATCCATGTATATATTGAACAACCAAGCTGACATGACACATCCCTGTCTTACTCCTACATTGACCTCAAAACTTTCACTTAACTTATCTCCTACCTTCCCATTTGCCATTGCATTCCTATAAAAAGATTTTACTGCCATTAGCAAGTTTCCTCCCACACCGTATACTGTTAACACATCCCACAGACCCTCCCAGTCTACTTTGTCGTAGTTTTTTTCCAAATCCATGAATGCTCCATAGAGTTTTCTGTTCTTGGCCAGATACTTGTCTACCAACAAATGCATTGAGGCTATCTGGTCAACGCGGCCCCTGTCCTTTGTGAAACCTACCTGCTCCTCGCCTATTTTGTCATCCGTTATCTTCTGCAGTCTCTCTGTTACTACTCATGCGTATACCTTTGCAGGTATGCTAAGCAAGCTAATTCCCCTATAACTCTTACACTCCTCTTTACTACCCTTCCCTTTGTACAAGGGTACTATCACTGCTTTCCTCCAGTCCTCTGGTACTCCTTCCTTTTTCCATGGTAATTTACATAACGTACAGTATGCATATCTCAATATTTCACCTGGGATGTTATCTACTCCAACAGCTTTGTCCATTTTAAGTCTATTGATTGCTTCTCTTACTTTTTATCTGGCTTTCATCTACCCTGTTTATTTTACCTCTCTCCATTCCCATGGATGAGATGTTTGCCTTCCCCCTACTCTTAGGGGTAAGCTACTATAATGATGTTTCCATACCATCACCTTCCCCATTCATGTCCCTCATCCTACTACCTGAGACACTCTTGAGTCTTGATCCCTCTGGCTTCTTTCACATTGTTACCCGAGGGCCGACTGTAGTTTCTTCTTACCCCTTGAACACTAGCACATAATTTGCATCGTATTCTGGTTGCCATTAGACGATTTTCTTTAACTTATAACCTATCTCTAGGCCTCATAGGGATAAATACTATCTCAATTGATCCTCTGAATAACATAGGTCCTTCTTAAACTGCATAAAATCATCTAATCTTGGCCAAAATCCAAGGTAAAGTGGCCATCATGGTGCTGAAGGGATTAAGGTGAGCATAATCATCCGGCTTTAACTCGTTCAGTACCATGGACGTCCTTTTCATCGTATTCTGGCAACTATTGGACGAGTTTATTCAGCTTAGGAAAGACCTCTAGCAATAATAAGATTTTGAACTATCTCGACCAACCCTTGTTGGTTTCCCGGGCGTTTACGCACCCTCTCAGCTCCCCGCCATGGAGTGGCTTCGGTCACCCAGGCTTTATTGTGGTCGGCAGGGAGGGTTCTGTGGGGGCTCTCGTTTATGGCCTTGGCCTTACTCGGGGCCTTGGGGCTGTTCTGCCAGGCAGCTTGGGGAACAACAACAACAACAACAACCCTTGTAACCACCATAGATCGTTCCTAAGCCGCACAATATCGTTTATATATAGCTAAAATAAAATAGAACACGTCGCTGGTACTCAAAGGGTTAATGAAGTTTTTCAGTGTATTGACAATTTCTCCAGTATATTGTGGCTAGCATTAGACAATTAAAATATAAAACTTGAAAACGAACTCAAAAGTTACCGCTCAAATTAATATACAGGTCTCCCTCACTATCTGATATCCCTATTTGCGATATTATTATAGGTTTTTAGGTATTTGGGTTTGGATTTTGTCTGGTCTGAGAATGCATCCCCATTTACTCCATAAATTTTAGGGTTTGCCATACGATTTTTCTATATAAGATAAAGTTTTCAGGAACGTAATCCAATCGTATATCGAGGGAAACCTGTAACGAACTCATTAAAAAAATATAAAGCAACAAAATTACAACACACTGAACAAAATCTATATGTTATTGAGGTTAGACATTTTGTGGGAATCAGAGGATTAATCATGGTGTGTACTGTTGTTGTTGTTCCCTAAGCTGCCTGGCCGAACAGCCCCAAGTCCCTGAGGAAGGCCATGGCCACGATTGGGCTTTCCCACAGAGCTCTCATTGAGTGTAGATTGTGTTGTTGGCGTAAGTGGTTGTGTGAAATGCAGTCTTCTATGATGTGTTTGATGGTATGGGGTGCTGTGTTACATCCCGGGCAGGTGTCGACGACGGAGTCATCCAGTCTCTTCTGATAGCTCAGCAGAGCTGGATGGTGTCCGCATCTCAGCCTGGCCAGGTGGAGTCTGTCCTCGCGAGGAAGGGAGGATTCGGAAGGATGGATTTCGGGAGGTCGTGCTTGCAGCTGCGTGTTGTCTACGAGTGAGTGGATGGATCGGCGAGAGATATGAGTATGGATGTACTTCTGGAAGTTGGTTTGGGGTGGGCAGGGAGGGAGAGAGGACAGTATTTGTGTGTGATACCGTGTGCTGGGTGTTGTTTTGATATTTTTTGGTGTCTGTGGGTTTGTTGCCATGTAGTGTAGTGGGTGGTTTAGGTTCGTGGAAGCTGCTACCAGGAATTGAGTGCCTCTCATGTCTCATGGCTAAGAGGTAAGAGAATATGGCCAACTTCTTCTACTGCGTGTAGTATAAGGTGACTAAAGGGAAGATGGCAGTAGTTCGGACCAATAGTCATCCTATACAGTAAAGTGTTCTTAGTGGCATTGTCTTGTTGTGGCACTGTTAAGGCTGGTGTGGTGTGGATAGATGCTACAAGGGTACTCTGCTGATTCTTGCCAAGATGCTGTTACCACTATACCAGCATCAGTCTCATGCTTGTCATAGTGTTGTGGTTGATCTTTATTGTACTTCAGTCCAATTTACCTAATGATGGCCTGCTGACATCAAATGTTGCACACACCAGACCTGGTTCTTGGTGCCCTAAGCCTGGTTCTGGGCACCCTAGGCCGGCACTCCCTGCCTAAAAGTACAGGGGCCCGAACCTGGTGGTTGTGCATGAGGAGGCTGCCTTACCAGTATGTGCATAATATCAGTCAAGCAGTAGTACTGCGTATGTGCACAGGATGCTACCCTGCAACTGGTTCCTATGGGATGCTCCAAGGCTATTGGATCGTATCCCTTGTTTTAACTGTGGACGATGGTGCTGGGGGCTATCTCTGGGGTAGTCTGGATTCAGTGACCTGGGTAAGGTTATTTTTCCTTGCCGGCTGATTTACCCAACTATAACTTCATTCGAAACTTCTTTGGGCTTTACAGAAAGACTCTTGCAGATACATGATAAAATCGTTACCTGAAGATTGAACACAAAACAGTAAACATAAACACTTTATTTTTACTGTATTTGCTGGTTTCCTATGCATGTCCTACCCTCACTGTTACTGTGTTTTGGGGGAATAGAGTTGGGAAGATCAGCTTGGCAGGAAATAAAGGTTTATAGTGCACAATACTCTATCAATATTCAGAATTTTTTCATCCAACTTTGACATGTTGAAAAGAATTAATTTACAGTGTACACACACTGTCAATTAGTTGTGTAGTGTATTTACTGTAGTTCTGAATATTATACTGTACTGTTTTAATGTTACATTTAGATGTTGAGGTTGGTATAGCTTTTTGGGGTTACAGTACAGTACTACAAAAGCTAATTAGAAATATGTTAGTATGCTTATGATTGTGCGCGATGAAGACTCTATTTGTCCGCCCGGGGGGCCATCCGTGTTCTGTGGGTTAAAGGCTTTTGAAAAATGTTCATGGTATTTTTTCCTTTTTAACTTCATGTATAGAGCATTTGTAACTTTGATTATGATTTTGCTTGTTTTCCAGATCAACCCAGAACTTGAGTGAAGGAGGTTATCCCGGTGTGGGTGGTGTTGGTCGTGCATCCCAGCAACCCCAGCCTGGCAATGGAGGAGGAACGTTACTACCAGAACGTCACCTTCCACCCTGACCCCCGCAATCGTACCCACCCTGGTCCCGGCCACCACACCCTACCCCTTAGTTCCCCCGCCTCACATGACACCCCTGACCCCCTCAGGTCAGACACCCGCCCAGCCTCAGCCTTCATGCAGCGGGAGGACATGTTGCCACCTCGCACAGAGTTACAGCGCCCGGCCTGACAGCGGGATCTGCGGACAGATGCCAAGATGATGGAGATGACAGAGGAGGTGCGGCGGCACGGGAAGACCCTAATGTGAGTATTTTATTTATATTGCTGTAATTATTATGAAAATTTACCAAGAGTATGATAGTGGAATGCTTCACTCTGATTTTGCTGATATTGTATTGTGGTTAGTGTCAGAAAACTTTAATAATGTTAGGAGAATATCTTTGAATCTTCTTCCTATCTTGACTAGCATAAGTAATTGTTTGTTTTATATATTACAAATATTTGAATATACAGTATTGACAAAATTACTGTATTACTGTGCAACAGTATACAAATGGTATATTTTTCAATTCTCCCACTTTTTGTAAGCCTTTCTTTACGAAAACTATACTATTTTTCTAATGTCAAGCATATAAGGTCATTTGTTCCTAAAGTAAGTAACATTTTATTAGTGAATTTCACATTAAGCATGTCAGTAGTGGATAATTTTTCCCATTTTAATACATCAATCCCGGTAGGATTAACAAGCATTACCTTAAAAACTATACGTTATTGTTCCAATGAGCTATATTTTATTTGCCTTAATTAGGCGATAAATCATGACTTCTATCCTCTGTAACTCATAAAGGGCTAGAGCAAATTGGCTGTAAACTATTACATCTATTCCGTGACTGACCCTTCCCAAATGGTAGAAATATTAGTTCGTTTTTTGAGTTACAGAGGATAGAGGTCATGAATTTTCGCCTACTTACAGCGAATAGACTATAGTGTCTAGTGTTTAAATAAAGAACCTTGCTATCATGGATGTACAGTGTTCCCTCGAGTATCACCACTGTAGGTCTTAAAAAAGACATACAGTAGGCCTACATATCGGTAATAATTTCTGTACCAATTTTGGTACGATGGGGATATGGTTAATACTGTATTTAGCAAACTGTAGAGGGTAAAACAGGTCAATTTTGCCGTGAATGGTGGATTTGCTCATTAAAAAACACCATATGGAATATTGGATTTTTTTTCTTTTTTTGGTTTATCTACACATTCAGGTCTTCTGCTAAAGATATGTAGTGATTAACTTTTATTATTATGTGCCGCCTAATTGCCGTTCGTATCTTTGCCATAGTTTCTTTTAAAATAATTTGGCAAACAATTTCCTTTCTCAAAAACCATTTGTTTGCATAATGAATTTTCAATTGGTATTATTGGCGCCGCGGCAAAATGATGCGGCGAAGTAATTACCCTGTTCCACAGCACCAAACACCTCCAATGAAATTAATGAAAGCACATATGTGATCCACCAGGATTCGAACCCGGGTTATCACACACAAATTTTTAGACACCTTAACCATTACACCACCAAGACGGTGGGGGGTATGTGCCAGAGTATATAGATAGATAGATAGATAGTATGAGCAAGACATTTAATACTTAACATTTTTATGTTTACAGTATGAGCAAGACATCTTGGCCCTGAGAACCGCCATGGAGGAGATGCACCACAAGCTGGTGGCGGCGGACGAACAGCTCCACAACCAGGAGGGCGGCGGCGGTGAGGGGGCACCTCTCTCCTCCCCTCTGCCCCCCAACCACGACCCCCAGGCACCCCCAGGACCCCTACCTCTAAGCACCACACCCACCAGTTCCCCCCACAGCCAAACCCACAGCAGAGGATGGACCCTGAATGACAGGGAAACCACATGAGAGAAATATTGCAGAAGTGAGTTGCTTTCAGTTTTTGTTTTCAATGTTTTGTTAAACCTATCTTCTCTTGGATGACCTAGATATGTGAGAAATTGTATTTTGTTTTTGTGCGTTCATTGTTTTGTGTTGTCCCTATTCTGGCTCTGTCTCGAGTCCCCCCCTCCCCTCCCCCCCAAAATAAAATAGGAAAAGTGGGGATTGGGCCTGAGTATATAGATAGATATAGGCCTACTGTATATAGATAGAACTTTAATTGATATTTAAAATAAATTCATTTTATTTGTGTTTTCATATTTAGCTAATGTTGCAGAAATTAGTGGCATTCGATTGTTTATTACCTAAATATTTATTAAATATAACCAAAGTATTGTACTGTATTGTATTAACCATCCAATAACCCCAGAATTAAGAAAATTGCCCTATATGTTTTGATCACATACAATTTTCTGTTTTTCCCTTTCATCAGAGATTTTATTATTTGTAAGAGACTTCTTTGTGTAAACTCTAGTTTTCAAAATTATTATTAAAACTTAAAACTTGCAAACTAAACAAACCAAAACTTGGACGATACAAGATAAAGGTAAAAATCGCTATATACTAACATACTGTACACACATATTGTACTTGCACTTTGATACCCCATCCCACTTTTGACACAACCTCCATATTGTTTAGGCTATATTATTTTCGTATATGGCCAATGACCTCAACCTCCCCTTAATACTGTCTTATATACATACATATACATACAGGTTTAAAGACCGCAACCGTCCACAGTGAATGTGGCTTCCATGGTACAATCACAGTACTGCACACAGTGCACAGCAGTCTTAGCACGGTGGTTACAGTCTTTACTGCAGCACAGTACAACAAAGTCTTACCACAACAACGCCCCATCATGTTATCACAGTGGCTGATGTTGGTATAGCGCTAACAGTGTCTCAGCAAAACTCAACAAAGTCCCCCTGAAGCACCTGCACCTGGCGAAAATCGCACCACACCAGCCTTAACCTGCTACAATAAGGCAGTAACAAGAAATCACCGCAACTGCTACAGAGGCTAACTTCACCACCAAAGTGGAGGGCGGTGGGGTCGCTGCATCCCTACGCCAGATGGTCTTGATGGTGTAAGTTCTCTATGTGATATCCTAGGAGAATCTCTGTATAATCTACCCAATTCTTGTCGAGTAGAATAGTTTTATAACCAAATAATCTAATTGTGTTCTTTTATTTCACATTTTATTTTATTAAGCGTTGTTTCCACATAGCGATTTTGATTAGTTATTTTGCGTTTATCTTGTGTCGTCCCTGTTTTGGTTTGTTTATTTTGCAAGTTTTACTTTATAATATAATATTAGTTGCAAATCAATTTGACTTTTAAATCTCGAAAACAGAATATTAGTTGAATCATTATGACATTTGAATGGGGAGAGCTGTGATGATTCAGACAGTGGGCTGGTTTGGACATTCACTTTCTTATAAAAAAACCTATGAGGCCTGTGAATGCAAGATTTTGCGAGAACATGTGTTAGTTTGTTACCAAAGCCCACATGGTTGTTGTTGTTGTTCCCTAAGCTGCCTGGCCGAACAGCCCCGAGTCCCTGAGAAAGGCCATGGCCACGATCGGGCTTTCCCACAGAGCTCTCATTGAGTGTTGTTGTTCCCCAGGCTGTCTGGCCGAACAGCCCCAAGGTCTCGTGCAAGGCCAAGGCCATAAACGAGCGCCCCCACAAAATCCTCCCTGCTTACCACTAACAAAGCCCGGGTGACCGAAGCCACTCCAAGGCAGGGAGCTGAGGAAGGTGCGGAAACGCCCGGGAAACCAAAGCCCCACCCAAGGCCCTTGTGCCCCTCAGCAATTATGAAGGGAAAGTTGAGGGGTAAGGGAAAAATGTGACGCTTTGGCTCCCAATCTGCCAACTTCTAGGTTGGCAGTAGGGAGGTCAATCCACGGAAAAGACGCCGCCACTTGAGATCTAGAAGATATATAAGTAAAAGGAACAGTCAGAGTAAGCTATGGGTATGGCAGAGATTGCTCAGCTCTCACTCTGATAGACCAGCCCATCACCACTCTCATTGAGTGTAGATTTTGTTGTTGGTGTAAGTGGTTGTGTGAAATGCAGTCTTCTATGATGTGTTTAATGGTATGGGGTGCTATGTTACATCCCGGGCAGGCGTCGACAACGGAGTCATCCAGTCTCTTCTGATAGCTCAGGAGAGCTGGATGGTGTCCGCATCTCAGCCTGGCCAGGTGGACTCTGTCCTCGCGAGGAAGGGAGGATTCGGAAGGATGGATTTCGGGAGGTCGTGCATGCAGCTGCGTGTTGTCTGTGAGTGAGTGGATGGATCGGTGAGAGATATGAGTATGGATGTGCTTTTGGAAGTTGGTTTGGGGTGGGCAGGGAGGGAGAGAGGACAATAATTGTGTGTGATACCGTGTGCTGGGTGTTGTTTTGATATTTCTTGGTGTCTGTGGGTGTGTTGCCATGTAGTTTAGTGGGTGGTCTTGGTTCGTAGAGGCTGCTGCCAGGAATTGAGTGCCTCTCATGTCCAGATGGTCTTTGACTTTGAGGATTTTGGTTTCTTGATGTAGGTGATCTGTGGCTGAAGTAGCTGTGCAGCCTGTAATGATCTTCAGGGCTTTGTTTTGAATAGTCTGTAAGGTCTTATGATGTGTTTCAGCTAGGTTAGAAGCCCAGGCTGGGCTTGCGTATTCCATCACTGATCTTATGTATTGTTTATATACTGTGGTGGTAGTTTCTCTGTTGTGTCCAAATTTTGTGTGAGCAAGTGACCTGAGGGCGTTAAGTCTGGGTGTCAGTTTCTTTTTAATGTTTGTGGTGTGCTGTTTGAATGTCATATGAGTATCATATGTTACTCCTAGGATTTTGGGTGTGTGTATGTGTTAGGGGTGTGTTGTTTATGGTGAGTTGAGGGATGTATTCGTGTTCTGTCCAACTTGTGAGCAGGGTTGCGGTGGATTTGGCTGGGGCTAGATTAAGTCTGTTTGTAGTGCATCAGCCCACATGGTTCTCATAAGAAGTGACGGCAACTGTTGGAGATTGATTTGTTTATAAATTCTGATGTATCTTTTGAAGTTGGTTTCATAAATTCTAGTCCACCTCTATAAATATGTCCTGCATCAAGTAAATAAATATGCTTAATTTTGGTTGTATTACAGATATTTAGCAGTGAATAGCCTGTATGAATTTGATGTTTTCTCGTATTTATGTTTACTTGGTTGATATATCCCTTAACCCGTTGAGCCCCGGCTAGTTATAATATTTTGTTCACCCCAGTCCCAAGCCATTTTCACTTCTTTTTTTTTTTTGCTAAAATGGAAGACAAGGATGAGAAATTTAAAAAAAAAAAAATCACCTCGGACATTTTTTTTGGGGGGGGGGGGGGGGGGGGGCCTCAAAAAAAATTGTTGAGCCAAATTGGAAGAGAATGGTGAGAAATGAAGACAAAAATTAAAAAAAAATCATTTCGGTCATTTGGGGGGGGGGGTTCGAAAGTTCGTCTCCCCCGCATGACCACCCGCCCGGGAGCACTAGGGTAAAAACTGAGTATGGCAATGTACGGCATACATCCTAAGGAGTGCCTCACATAAATCTCAAGCCTCTAGCTCCCATACGACCGGAGTAATGAAGGTTCAAAGTGGCGGTGAACTAAGGGTGTAAAGTATCCCCACTAAGCCCACCACCACCAGCCGCGCGGCTGTCTCGGCCCGCTCACACCTACTGGCCCGGCTCCCACACACACTACGGTACCTCCCCCTCCTATTCTCCCGCCATTTCCTACCTTACGAGCCACGTAAGTGTTTTTTATATGTCGGACGCACGTGATGCGTCGCTGGGAGTTGGTGATCAAACACTGCCGACGCAACACGTGCGACGCTGGGTCTCACCGGGTTAAGGGGAGATATTGACTTGAGGGATTTTTTTCTGGACTCCTTTCTCCCTCATGTTTAGCCCCATTGCTTTTGAGATTTTAAGACAGTCGCCCAATTAGTTTGGCGATTTTAAGAACTTTTGCCCCATTTCTGTAAATTTTAAGACCTTTCGTGCAATTTAGGTGTCGATTTTATCCTGGCGAGCGATAGCGAGCCTGTAATTTAAGAGCAACCGGCCTCCGGCCGGTACATTTTTCTACTGAAAAATGTACAAATTTATCATGAAAGGGGGTCTAGGGGGTGTAATTTTAAGCTTGATGAAAAAGTAGGGAACAAACTAAATACCTCCCCTTAAATTAATATAGAGATGTTTGGGATTGTAAATAATGAATGGGGGGGGGGGGTTCGTCCATATAATAATGTTTGTTTAATTAGAAAGGTATACCGTATACCTTTAATTAGAAAGGTATACCGTACACCTTTAATTAGAAAGGTATACCGTACACCTTTAATTAGAAAGGTATACCGTACACCTTTAATTAGAAAGGTATACCGTACACCTTTAATTAGAAAGGTATACCGTACACCTTTAATTAGAAAGGTATACCGTACACCTTTAATTAGAAAGGTATACCGTACACCTTTAATTAGAAAGGTATACCGTACACCTTTAATTAGAAAGGTATACCGTACACCTTTAATTAGAAAGGTATACCGTACCTTTAATTAGAAAGGTATACCGTACACCTTTAATTAGAAAGGTATACCGTACACCTTTAATTAGAAAGGTATACCGTACACCTTTAATTAGAAAGGTATACCGTACACCTTTAATTAGAAAGGTATACCGTACACCTTTAATTAGAAAGGTATACCGTACACCTTTAATTAGAAAGGTATACCGTACACCTTTAATTAGAAAGGTATACCGTACACCTTTAATTAGAAAGGTATACCGTACACCTTTAATTAGAAAGGTATACCGTACACCTTTAATTAGAAAGGTATACCGTACACCTTTAATTAGAAAGGTATACCGTACACCTTTAATTAGAAAGGTATACCGTACACCTTTAATTAGAAAGGTATACCGTACACCTTTAATTAGAAAGGTATACCGTACACCTTTAATTAGAAAGGTATACCGTACACCTTTAATTAGAAAGGTATACCGTACACCTTTAATTAGAAAGGTATACCTTTAATTAGAAAGGTATACCGTACACCTTTAATTAGAAAGGTATACCGTACACCTTTAATTAGAAAGGTATACCGTACACCTTTAATTAGAAAGGTATACCGTACACCTTTAATTAGAAAGGTATACCGTACACCTTTAATTAGAAAGGTATACCGTACACCTTTAATTAGAAAGGTATACCGTATACCTTTAATTAGAAAGGTATACCTTTAATTAGAAAGGTATACCGTATACCTTTTTGTCTAGAAATGTATTACTAATGGAAGCGCCTTGGAAGTAGATACGTATTGTAATCCAGGGTAAATTCCTTGGCTCACCTTGTTTTGACTGGTGACCGGTCACTTCAACCAGTAGACCATTTCAACCAGTAGCTCTCAACCAGTACCAAATCAACCAATACGGTTAGGTTAGGTTAGTACTATATTTTGGCACTGGTTTGGTTGGTCTGGGTTAATTTGGCACTGGTTGAGAGCTACTGGTTGAAATGGTCTACTGGTTGAAGTGACATGGAACCGTTTTGACTTTGTATTGTCTTTGTCCCAGTTTTGGTTTGTTTAGTTTGCAAGTTTTACATTTTAATTTAATTTATTAGTGTCATGTCATGTCATAGGTATGGTATATTAGTGTCATGTCATGTCATTGGTATGGTATATTAGTGTAGGTTATAGAATAGCATCTGTGCAAATAGGTATTTTAGGTAGGTATAATATAATTAAGTAGGTCATTGAACTTCTAGGAATAATATACGAGTGGTATGTGTGTAGGTAGTAAGACAGTGAGGGTATGCCCCTGGTAAAGGAAGCAGTGGAGCGGATGTTGTGAGCGCGTCATTACCCTCCTCACCACCAACCATCACTTAAGGGAGCCCACCTCGCTTTTTTTTAGCTTTCTCTCCCTCTCTCTTTGGCTTTTATCCATTCGACCCCATTCAGCCTACTATTTTAAGACTTTTACCCCCATCCAGATGTCAATATTTTCCTGGCGAGCGGTAGCGAGCCATCATATATATGTGTTTTTGTTTTGACAGCAAGCTAAATTTGTACATTTTTCGATAGAAAAATAAGCCGGATTTCTTCATACAGTGGTCCCTCTCATTTAGCGAATTCATTAGTCTAGCCAAACCATCGCCAAAGGTGAATTTCGCCAAACGCGAATAGTACTTTAAATGGGAAAATTATCCATTAGTCTTTGACGAGGCCCGAGTTCACCCTTTTGGGCCTTTTCAAACCGCCCGCAATGCGCATCGTCGATCGCCGACACACTCGGCGCCGTCTGCTTACTCTGTTTTTGCTAGAAGACATAGGCCTAGCCTATATATCTCCACAAAGAATTGACCTAACCTAGGTTAGATGTATATCAGGCAGCAGAATTCATTGTTATCTTGTGAATAGTCTTATTGATAAGGAATAACCACATAACCTTAATAAGTCACTAGCTAGCCAGACCAAGAAATGGTCTAACCTAGCTTAACCCTTCAACCCCGGGTGGTACACGTGTGTACCATTATGTTTTGACCCGAGGAACCCGGGTGGTACAACATTGTACCATTGCTTGCGTATGTGCTTTTGAATGGCGCGCGTAAACATTTCGTTCCGTGGTCGCTAGGCGACGCCACCAGACACCATGTACGCCACCAAAACAGTCTCAACCTTGCCGCCAACATGGATACTAGCCTAAAAAGTGATTCCCCTGTGTCCGATTCCATGCTCCCTTCGACGCCTGCCCGGGTTCGTCGCGCCCTAACGCAAAGGCACGTACAAGATGCGTTGACTCCCGGAGGTATTGAAATAGCTTTGAGGAGTTATGAACGTGGTGAAGGACAAAATAGTGTTGATGACTTGGGCAGTAATAGCTCCGAGTCTTATCAGTCGCACTATAGTGAAGATTTAGACGATCTAGACGAAATTCATCAAAGAGACGCGCAATTGTTGGATTTGAGCATGACGATGATAGTGATGATAGTACTGAACGTGATATTGTTGTGCAAGGTGATGAGAGTGTAGTGAGAGTGAGCGAATGGGACAGCACTAGGTCGACTACCAAGTTTAGGTTGAGTGACACGACACCTAGCCCTTCGTCAGCTAAATCCCCATTCAAGATACGTTTTTATAAGAAGCAAGTTCTTGAAAAGGCGGCCGCGGCAGCCAGGAAAGAGGCCCTAAAACTTGTTGAGGGAGCAGTGCGTGAGGGTGCCAGTGAGGGTGAGCGTGAGGGTGAGGTTGACCCGCCATTGTCTTCCTTATCTACCCACGCCACCCAAGTTGCCCCAGGCGCCCGCCATTCTTCCCCACCACCACCAGCACTGCCTAGGGTTGAGGACCCCCCACTTTCGGCCTATTTACCCCCTATTTCCTCCGAGAGGAGGCATACTACTAAAGAAAAGGGAAAAGGGAGAAAATATGTGAAAAAAGGAGCTACAAGTAGGCGCTCTTTGTTCGAGGCTCCCGCGGCTTCCACCCCTGCCGGTCCCAGCCATACGCCCCCGCAAGTTTCCCCAGGGTCCACCCCACCTCTCCAGCCTACAACAGAGGTTCCTGACGATGTATTTGACCTCGCATCCATACCTGCACCTACAGACACTGAACCAGTGCTGTCTACGACTCGTCGTAGGCCAAGGAGCCCCGAACCTCTGCATGAAGATGACAGAGCCTCACCTGCCACTCCTTCCCCACCTCGCCGACCTACACGCCGCCCACGCATCATTCGTTCCCCGCGAGATTATGAGGGGGGCTCTGAAGATGAAGGGCACCTCACAGATGACTCTGGCCATGATTACATGGGTCCACCGTCAGGGCAAGATGACGGCTCTGACGACAACGACGATGACTTTATGGACATCGACGACCCTCAACGCAGACGCTTGGCCCAGGGCCGTCGTGCTCCTGGCCGCCCTAGGGTGCGCGCCGCCAAAGTTCGTGGGCGTGCTGCCCCAGCTGCAGCTCCTCGTCAGCGTCGCCAGCAGGACCCATTTTATATTTTCAACTGGCAGGATGTGGCTGCTGATGAAGTGAATGACCCTGATGTAACCCCTTTTGATGAGGTACAGGAGGGTTCAGGAGTTACCCCAAGGTTTCCCGCAGGCCCCAATGCTCCACCACATGAGCTTTTTGAGGCATTTTTTGATAAGGAGGTTACTCAGTTTGTCATAGAGGAGACAAACAAGCACCACCAAATCCAGGTGAACTTTTTTGGCAAGGTGACCAAGGGCCACATGAAGTGGTGGACCCCAGTGACTCATCCCGAGTTCATGGTGTTCCTGGCAATCACCATGCTAATGCCTCATGTAAAGAAGCACAGGTTGGCTGACTATTGGATCACCAAAGATCTGATATCCACCCCTGCCTTCGGGAAATACATCTCTCGGGACCGGTACCTCGACATCCTCGGAGCGCTCCATCTTGTCACCAACACCGACATGCATCTCTCTGACAAGCTGTGGAAGATTAGGACGTTGTACGAGATGATGCGAGAACGTTTCACGTCATACTTCACGCCCTTTTGCAACGTCTGTATTGACGAGTCTCTTGTGCTGTTCCGGGGAAAGCTGAGCTTCAGGCAGTACATCCCCTCAAAGAGACATCGCTTTGGTATAAAGTTCTTTGTGCTGTGCGATTGCCAAACTGGCTATGTCCTGGACTTCCTGGTCTACAGCGGGAAGGAAGGGGACGTGGAAATAGACCCCCTCATTGGCTTTGGCAGAGCAGTGGTTCAAGCCATGATGAACCGGTACTTCCAGAAGAATCACGTCCTCTACACGGACAACTACTACACGTCCCCCACTCTCTCAAAGTACCTCCATCAGCGCAAGACGGGGACTGTAGGCACAGTTAGAGCGAAAAGGAAGGGCATGCCAACTTTCCCTCCTAAAACCAAGAAAGGCGATGTCTTCAAGAAGAAGTCGGGACCCATTCTGGCTATCCACTGGCACGACCAGCGGAAGGTCAACCTCCTGAGCACCGTCCACAAGGGGGAAATGGTTGAGACTGGCATGGTGGATCGCCGCACCCAAGTCAGGGTGACCAAGCCCGATGCTGTAATGGACTACAACATAAATATGAGGCTGGTGGACAAGTCCGACATGCAGATAGGCTTCATCGACTGTCTGCGTACCTCGTGCAGATGGTACAAAAAGTTCTTTCTGCACATGGTGGACATGTCAATGCTGAATACCTACAATATCTACAGGCTTCGGAATCCGCGCACACCCAGGAAGTTCAGTAGCCTGCGGAGGTTCCAAAAACAGGTGTTGGTGGAGCTCCTGGACAGGTATGCTACGCCACAGAGGGCAGTGGCACAACCTGGGCGCCCCGTTCAGGACCGCATGCAGTGTGCACAGTATCTAAATGTGCACAAGCTCGGTTACCTGCCTCTGGATCGAGATGGAGTCACCATTAGCAGAAGGCAGTGCCATGTCTGCTGGAACAGCCAGGTGAGGCCGAGGAAGCAGAAAAAGACCACCATGCAGTGTGTGGAGTGCCAGGTGTCACTATGTGCTATACCGTGCTTTGCTGAGTACCACACCAAGCAGGAGTACTAACTAATAATCATAGTGAAAGTACCAAAGAGTGACAATATGTATGTATATAGGCAACAAGTGGAAACAAAACAATGTATTGTGATAAAAAAGTCATGTATTATGAAAACATATATAATTAAGTGAAAAAAGACACAATAAATTGTATATAAAACTAACAAAGCATATAACTAAGTGAAAGTGACACATGACATAATATTAGATGGCCAAAGTATAATAAACACCTGTGATAACGAATAATCAGTGCCTAATATAACAATAACCTACCTCAATGACTAATAAAATGTACCGTATCAAGTGAAAATGAGCATTATCAGTGACAGTGACACTCTCTCAAGCATATTTACCAAAGTGAAAGTGACACACGAAGTAATATTAGATGGCCAAAGTATAATAAACACCTGTGATAACGAATAATTAGTGTGTAATATAACAATAACCAGCCTCAATTACTCCTAAAAACTACGGTATCGAGTGAAAATGTGAAATATTAGTGACAATGATAGCCTAATACACATATTTTATATAATTGGACTCCAAATAACTATAATAACATCACTATCAATAAATAAAATCGACTCCGGGAGGTAAAAACTCTGGCGCGACGAGTGGCTAAGTGCGCAGTAGGTTAGCCAAGCCGGGGCCTGGGCCAAGGCGACGCATCCGAATGCGGGAAGATTTTCCTGCATAAAAATCACTCCACTTCCCGCGCTCGCCATTATGCAATCACTTGGGCTAGAGACTTCTACTCAACGACATTCTACACATGAAGGTTTAATTTTTTTTTTTTTTTTTTTTATAACTTTGTGTCATGTATTTCAGGAGTAACAGGTGAATGAACATGGACCACAATTCCTCAAAACCCCCGGTCACAGAGTACAGTCACGATCTACCCTAGCCGGGGTTGGAGGGTTAAGCTGGTATCACACGAGCGCTTTTTCACCTAACATTTATCCTTAACATTGGTCTGGCAGCTTATGAGGTCATCATTTATCCTTAACATTGGTCTGGCAGCTTATGAGGTCATCATTTATCCTTAACATTGGTCTGGCAGCTTATGAGGTCATCATTTATCCTTAACATCGGTCTGGCAGCTTATGAGGTCAACATTTATCCTTAACATTGGTCTGGCAGCT
This sequence comes from Paralithodes platypus, assembly GCA_032716605.1. NCBI lineage: Eukaryota > Metazoa > Arthropoda > Malacostraca > Decapoda > Lithodidae > Paralithodes > Paralithodes platypus. The sequence goes on from CM064480.1 coordinate 5,258,268, forward strand.
TATGAGGTCAACATTTATCCTTAACATTGGTCTGGCAGCTTATGAGGTCATCATTTATCCTTAACATTGGTCTGGCAGCTTATGAGGTCAACATTTATCCTTAACATTGGTCTGGCAGCTTATGAGGTCATCATTTATCCTTAACATTGGTCTGGCAGCTTATGAGGTCATCATTTATCCTTAACATCGGTCTGGCAGCTTATGAGGTCAACATTTATCCTTAACATTGGTCTGGCAGCTTATGAGGTCAACATTTATCCTTAACATTGGTCTGGCAGCTTATGAGGTCATCATTTATCCTTAACATTGGTCTGGCAGCTTATGAGGTCAACATTTATCCTTAACATTGGTCTGGCAGCTTATGAGGTCATCATTTATCCTTAACATTGGTCTGGCAGCTTATGAGGTCATCATTTATCCTTAACATTGGTCTGGCAGCTTATGAGGTCATCATTTATCCTTAACATTGGTCTGGCAGCTTATGAGGTCAACATTTATCCTTAACATTGGTCTGGCAGCTTATGAGGTCAACATTTATCCTTAACATTGGTCTGGCAGCTTATGAGGTCAGAATTTAGAATATTTCGGTCACCTAAATTCGTCAATCAACAGTCTAGTTTCCGATACCAGTGCAAAATATTCCAGAAATGTTGCCAGAAAAATGTTGATCATCGAATGTTGACTATAAAAGCTCTCGTGTAATACCGGCTTTAGATATATATCAGGAGGCATAAATCACTTTTACCTTGTGAACGGTGAAGACTAGAATTGTCTATACCAACTGCTTTTCGATTGAGCAAAATAATGAAATTGGTTTTGGATCCGTGGTCACTTCTTTGATTAATTATATTTATCGATTGGGCCCCTGAGTCAGCTGATGCGCGCGTGTGTGTTTGTGTGTCGCAGACTGTTCGGCACAATTAACAAAGCAAAACACAAGAGATATGAGGTTCACAAATCGGTTTGGTCAAGATTACTCTGTTAATATACGTTTATGAAATATACCTGGGATATTCTCGCTATCCAAGCAGCTCAGTTAGGGTTTTGTGAGTAGGCCTAAGTCTATCTATAGCCTAGCCTCGGCCTAAGAGTAACTCTCAATACGGCACTCTACTGTAGCCTACATGAAACATTAACAGCAATAGAAAAGACAATAGATAATAGATAACAGATTTTATTTACCATGAATTATTTAGAGTTAGGCCTGGTGAGACTAGCTTCCGGGCGGCGCATTCTGGGCCGACGCCATTCCGTGACGTCAGCATTCTCGCCAAAAGTGCATTTGAAGCGCCAAATTCGGATTCTGGTACCATATCCAACCTATCGCCAATACTGTGTTTTGCCAAGCTGAAATCCGCTAAACGCGAGGGACCTCTGTATAATGCTGGCTCGCTATCGCTCGCCAGGAAGATATCGACACCTGGATGGGGATAAACGTGTTAAAACAGTTGGCTGAATGGATACAAGCCAGGGAAAGAGAGAAAGGTAAACAAAAAAGCCGGTGACCCCACTTACCTCCGTTGCCTGGGGCTGATGGCGGGCACGGGCTACGACAGAGAGTCATTATGGGTCGAGGTCTTCCGGCGGGTGATCTATTATTTTCTCTCCACTCCTCTGTTGTTGAATTGGTTGATTAGAACGCGTCACTGGCGGATAACACTCTAGTACCGGTAATGTACTGTATAATCCCGTTAGGTCCCTACAAGTGACATTGCCTTATCATTACATTCCTATCATAATACGAACCACATACCACTACTTCGTTTAGCTGTTGGTTTCTTTTATCATATAATTAATAAAACAATTATTTCTACACACTCCAAAGAGCTAAGGTACGACGCAATAAGTGCATGCGCATATAGCAACCTTGCGTTTGCCATAAACATGTAGGCCTACTGTACATAAGGATATCTGTAAAATGTTATCTTTATTCTACATCTGTGAATGTATTGTGTTACAACCGTTTGTATGTGTGATATATAAAGATATATAGGGAATAGCACTTATTATACAACAGTTTTCTACCTATGACCTATACTGGTGATGGGCTGGTCTATCAGAGTGAGACCTGAGCGATCTCTGCCATACCCATAGCTTACTCTGACTGTTCCTTTTACTTATATATTTTCTAGATCTCGAGTGACGGCGTCTCTTCCGTGGATTGACCTCCCAATCTACCAAGATTGGAAGCTAAAGCGTCACATTATTCCTTTGCCCCTCAACTTTCTCTTCATAATTGCTGAGGGGCACAGGGCCCTGGGTGGGGCTTTGGTTTCCCGGGCGTTTACGCACCCTCTCAGCTCCCCGCCATGGAGTGGCTTCGGTCACCCAGGCTTTATTGTGTTCGGCAGGGAGGGTTCTGTGGGGGCGCTCGTTTATGGCCTTGGCCTTACTCGGGGCCTTGGGGCTGTTCGGCCAGGCAGCTTGGGGAACAACAACAACAACAACAACCTATGACCTATATGTGTTTTAAGTGAAAACGATCAAGAATTCTATGACATTGAACAATTGAGCATGTATTTATGTCTTTCTATATGACCCATTGTGATGTTCATTAATATATTACAGAGATTTATGTTTTTATATTGTCCTTGTCCCAATTTTGGTTTGTTTAGTTTGCAAGTTTTACAATTTAATTTCTAATTACAAACACGCACATATGCTCTAACGTGCAGTAGTCATAACCATTACCCTATTCTGCTTAAACTAATTGCATTTACCTTTCCTTTCAGAACTTCTTCAGCAAGAAATCGTTCAAGAGCAACCCCCTGAAGAGGACCAAATGTGTGATCAAGCTCGAGCGAACCAAACGAGGTGGTCGCAGTGGGGGGCTCCTAGAACCAGACCCTCTAGCCCTTGGTTCATCTACCGCCAGACTCAGGTCCTCACGGTCCCATGAGTCCCTCTTATCTAGTCACAACATGATGAATACACTCGACCTTGCTGCTGGTAAGTTAAACCAATCGATCACTTTTACTATGCTTATGTCACCTAAAGTTCAGTCTCGCTTTGTCACTTTTATAATTAATAAGTAATCCTAATTAATGAATATAAAAATAAAAGTTAATTATTAAGTAATCATAATTAGCCTAATATGACAAGATAATAGCAATTCACTAGGGTCATTTTTAACTTACGATTTCATGGTTTCAAACTAGTAACCCAGTTTTTTCACAATGCAACTCAGTTTTTTCACAATGCTATTCATATTTATTATATATCTAGAATCAGTTAATCAACAAGTTGAATTTGCAAAAGCACTTCTACAGTGTCTGTGATAAGTAATAGCCCTACATGCTGTCAAATATTATCAAAAAAAGTAAGTACTGTACAGTACTGTACTAGGAAATAGGCCTTATATAATCAGTTGTGAACCACATTATAGACATGGTGTTGTTGTGTAATACTGTGTACTGTTATGTAATTGTTCTGTTTGGTAACACTTATATTGTACTTTCCAGGTGAGGTGACCATCAAACCTCTTCACGCCAGTATTCTGGGTCAAGATCACTGTTTCCAGGTTAGTTATTACACTATTTAGGCCTATGTCTGATTTATTTATTGGTTACAGGTGCCAAACTACAGTAGAACCCCTCTAAATCGGTCCCATGTATTCCTTTGTTGTTAGCCCGAATTCTACATTCTACCCCCAAAAAAATATCAAGAGATATCACCTTGAATTTTGGTGTGTAATCATCATTTATGAGTACCGTATCGGTATTGTGTGAAAGTTTCATGCAATTTGAACAATAATTACTATAATTATGGATGTAGAAAATCACTTGAGCTATCAGGACAAGTGGAATACTTCTCTTGGTTTAGTGATGAGTGGTAGCCTCGGTTAATCTAGTTTATATTCCACATAATTCATATACAGTATATGAATTTTATTTGTAATTTCTTTATTGAGCCTACATCAATAATGGCATAATAACACTCATAGGACTTGCCATACTAATTATAGCTCTAGACCTCGTCATACTTTGCTTTGTGATGAGTTCGCCACACTTCTAGTGACACCGAGGAGCGCGCCGCCCCTCGTTCTGTGTATATGGATTATATTTGCTTTGGAACAAATATGATTAATGTAACCATCCTGCAACATGGGAAAACAGTCCTTTACTGGTATCATTTTAGAAATTGGCAAAGTAATTGTTCAGTACCGAATAAAAGAAACTACAGGGCTATGAGAATGAGGGGTGAATTCCCTGATCTTTCTCTTCTACTGTACAAAGGATATATTCCTCTTACCTTTGCTGTACCACTGTCACCCCTCCTTTCTCCCTCTGGTCTGTAAGAGTAGGATTTGATTTTGATTTTCGAGTAAAGCTCAATATTTTCACCTTCCCCTTCTTCCCCCCTCTCATTTTGTAAGTGTTTGATTGTATTATTACTTTTGAGTTGCCCCCCCCCCCCCCCCCCCCCCCCCACAAAAAAAAAGGAAAAATGGGGATTGGGCCTGAGTATATAGATAGATAGATAGATAGATAGATAGATTATTTTAGAACGAAGGGAGCTCAATTTAACCCTATTTTTCCAGGTAACGTCACCAACTGGAACGCGGTACTTCAGCTGTCGAACTGCTGATGAGAGGGATCGCTGGGTGGACTCCCTGCGCAAAGCTGTCAACCCAAATTTTGACAATTTGCGCAGGACAGAAAACTCCCTTAAAATATTCATTCTTGAAGCCAAAGGTGTTGCAACCAAGAAGAGGTAATTGAAGTTTGTATTTACTAACAGTATATACTGTATATTTGTTGTTGTTCCCCAAGCTGCCTGGCCGAACAGCCCCAAGGCCCAGAGCAAGGCCAAGGCCATAACCGAGCGCCCCCACAGAACTTTCCGTGCCGACCACAGTATAGCCTGGGTGACCGAAGCCACTCCATGGCGGGGAGCTGAGGAGGGTGCGGAAACGCCCAGGAAACCAAAGCCCCACCCAGGGCCCTGTGCCCCTCAGAAATTACGAAGAGAAAGTTGAGGGGCAAAGGAAAAATGTGACGCTTTGGCTTCCAATCTTGGTAGATTGGGAGGTCAATCCACGGAAGAGACGCTGTCACTTGAGATCTAGAAAATATATAAGTAAAAGGAACAGTCAGAGTAAGCTATGGGTATGGCAGAGATCGCTCAGTTCTCACTCTGATAGACCAGCCCATCACAGTACAGTATTATACTTAGTGGCTGCCAAAGAATAATTTACAAATTAACAAGCTATTATACCACCCCCAGAACTGGGGGTGTGCCTAAGTATATACACACTGTACATATGTTTTTTAAATCAAATACAGTACATCACAAATCCCAGCTATAAATGTAATCTTTGCATTATCAATTTGCAAGGCAAGAGACAGCCATCAGTGTTAAGTAACACTTCGTTCTTAACATTAATCATTAACTACAAACCCAATGCACTTGAATACACTAATGAAAGCATATGGTCCTCGCGGGATTCTAACTCGGTACAACCAGGCGAGTAACACATTTTAGCTGAACATTTCACTCCAAATCCAAAAGAATAAATTTTGTTGTTTATGGGTGCTGATTGGTTACAAATAATGCAAATATATACCTTTACTCTTACTTATTTTCATTTTGTATTTTGAACTTCTATCATTTACACTCCTGACCAAAACAATTATCCAACCAGGTACTTCTGTGAGCTACTGCTGGACAATGGCCTTTTTGCCCGCACTTCCAGCAAACAAAAGAGTGAGATGTGCTTCTGGGGGGAGCAGTTTGAGTTCACCAACCTCCCAGCTGTTGAGAATATCTGTGTGACGCTATACAGGGAAGGAGAGAGGAAGAGGAAAAAGGTAAATTGTATCTTGTTTGTATGAGATCAATGATTGTAGAGTGCTATCATTTCAACCGCTTTTGCATATAGTAATGAATGTACTAATTTCCAATACCTGTAGTGTGATACCATTACATACATACATACATACAATGGTTTAATGTCATTTTTCCATTATATGCATTGTAACGGCTCAGGCGGGGTTGCCTTTCAGGAGTTGAAGTGTACATTGTACTGTAATAATGAATAAGCTGGTACAGTATTTTAACTTTATTTATTATCGTGAACACCAATTCTCCATATCAGTGGATTCAATAGTACAGTACTGTACTCACATTCAATAGTACAGTACTGTACTCACATTATGTAACCATTCAAAGATCCTGTACACTTTATTATCTTCATTTATAGTAATACCCATAGTATACCTACTGCAAATAGGTAAATTCTATATACCTATCATAAAAATCTTAAATAATTTCACAGTAATATTTATAGTGCATTTACTAATTTTTGTACTGCGTTTCAGGATAAGAATGTGATGCTCGGCTCGGTCAACATCCCGGTGGCCAACGTGACGAGCCGAACCACATCGAGAAGTGGTATCAAGTACAAAGTGACAACAGCACCGGCAATAAAGACACGGCGGCGCTCAGAATCAAGTGCAAGTTCCAGTCGATGGATATTCTGCCCATGGAGCTATACTCTAACTTCCTTCAGGTTAGTGTTTTATTTTATTACACTTTTCTTGTACACTGACGAGATGGGTTGGGTGTGAGGGGGATCTGCCGGGTATGTGCCAATTGGCGCTCTGCAGACCTCCGTTTTCTGACCTGTGACCGTTTTGGTTAGGTCGGTCCTCATGGTGTTAGTGAGCTGGGCCTAAAATTAGGGTGGTTGTGAGAGGGATCTGCCTTGTGTGGGCCAACCGGCTTTCTGCAGACTCCCATTTTCTTATGTTCTTATGGCACATATTCAGGTTGTTTTCTGACTTTTCAAGCTGCATAAGTGAACCCCCGAAATAAATATAGCCTACTTGGTATAGAATTTATGAGAAGATTCAGCCCAGTACAATACCTTCAACAATAGGGCAACATTAATTAATTGTCTTCAGAGTGGAGTGTACCAAGGTAGAATTTGCTACAGTTGATTTGTATACCACAATGGCGATTTATAATGCTACACTCCATTATCTGATACCTTGTATTATTGTATGCTGGCTAAGAAAAAGTTTAAAGTCGACAGGATAACATTAATAATAATAATAAGCATGTTACTTATTTCTCATAAGCGCCAATTTTTCCGAAGAATTCACTAGCGCTCGGAAAGAGAAAGAAAAAAGAACAAAAATCAATGCATCAAAAGAAAGCTTATATACAACACACATTTAACAATCACTAGCAGTGGCAAAATAGCCTAAACTCTATAGCCATCTGTCATGACACCTCTCTCAAGATCATAGCTTCTCTCAAAGAGAAAAGTCTTAAGTTGTCTCTTGAAGCATTCAACAGAACTCAGTTGTCTCATGGACAGCGGCAACCTGTTATATAACCTCGGAGCCATGTAGGAGAATGACCTCTCAAAGAATGAAGACTGCTGGAAAGCCCTTGGTTCATCAAGATGAAAAAGGTCATTGTCATGACGCACAACTACACCATGGCGTGCCGGTGGACGCCTGAGCAGCTCCGCAAGGTACCTAGGCTCACCAAATTTGAGAACTTTAAAAGTCACTAAACACAACTTAAATTCAATTCTTGCTCTTACTGGCAGCCAGTGCAGTTCTATGTGAAGAGATGTAGTAGGAGTTCTAGGTGGAACACCAAAAATGAGTCTCGCAGCCCTGTTTAGAACAGACTGAACTTTATATAATTAGCACCATATTTCACTACAAAATCTTCAAAATAAATGGGAACTTTTCAATTTACCATCAGTTGAAAAGAAACAGAATATAGTTTCTTGTTAGCCCTTCAACACTAGCACATAATGTTCATCGTATTCTGGTTGCCATTAGACGTTTTTCTTTAACTTAGCCTATAATCTATCTCTAGGCTTCATAGGGGTAAATACAGTCTCAATTGATCCTCTGAATAACATAGGTCCTTCTTAAACTGCATAAAATAATCTAATCTTAGCCAGAATCCAAGGTAAAGTGGCATCACGGTCAGCCTTGTCGTGTCACCATCACTGTTCGCCATTTACTTGCTGAATACCCACATTGTTCACCCTCACATCGCCTCTGTTTTGGTACGAAATCTTACAATGACATTTTGATGGACTCACCAAGTTTCTCCATCTACCCAATAGTTTGTTTTGTAACATCTTGCTCACTCATTCATGACATTTGATTGTTCTCCCTCCCACTTACATCATATAGCCCTGATACATACCAATTGTTGGTAAATCCTTAGCGTTAGCTAAGGCCAGCCCTATGAGAGTCTTATAGTGACTCAGTGGTCTTAGGTTCATTGTATATGTTTTGTAGAGTGTCCGAAGTTACGTCATGTTACCGGTACATTAAGTATTGATGATGCAGTTTTTACCACCATACACTTCCTGCTGAATAGCAAGGCTAGGGTGGGTGCCCTGATGAATCAGGGACTTAGTGAATAGTTGCCACAGATTTCTAGACCGCACCGTTCACCAACAGCACTGACATCTGGCAATAACTCACTGGCTGGCCTGAGGCTCGAACCGTCAACCTCACGGTTAGCAGGCGAACGCTCTACCAATTGAGCTACGGCCTGTGATCCGTTGTTCCTTATATTGTATTGTCTTGTCCTCATTGTGGTTTGTTTATTTTGGCAGTTTGACATTATTATTGTAGCTATCCATTGACAAGTTTATTGAGTTAGGATCAAGTTGTGGAAGGTAGCTAGCGAGTTAATTGAGATAGCGGTACTGTTATATTTCTATACAACCTTCCTAAAGTGGAAGTAAAATGTTTAGGCAGTAATATTAAGTCTTTTAGTATTATGATGCCTTTATTCTGGGTATCAATAGACAATTGTACTCAGTTTATGAAGATGTTTTGGAAACCAGGGAGTTGCTTATTAGTCTGCAGTTATCACTTACTTGTATAGGTCCTTCCAAAGTTAAGTAGAGTTATTTTGCAGTATCTTTTGGCCATTCAGTATTGTGATGCCTTTATTAATGTTATTGTGGCCATCATTAGACAATTGTATTCAGTTTAGGAAGAAGTTGTTGAACAGGGTGTGAAATGAAAGCCAAATCCATGTGTTTGTCTTTATTATTGTACATGTATAGCGGAAAGTATGGTTTATAGTTGGAAATATGTCTTTGGGAAATGATAAAATGGCCAAAACAACACTACTTGATGATAATTTTCCTATATGCCTTCTCATATTCTTTCAAGTATCAAACAAAATTGCTCCTGTTTGACACCCTGTTCTGCAAGGTAGAGAGTTAATGGAAAAAGGTTATATTTCAAACATTGGTATTATCCTGCCAAGACTTTTATTAATATTATTGTGGCTATCATTAGACATTTGTATTCAGTTTAGGAAGAACTTGTTGAAGGTAGAGGGTTAGTAGAGATATTTTGTCTGTCAAGATTATTATTTCTGGTACCAGGTAACTATAAACCTTTAACTGTGTTGATAGCGTAATGGTTAGTGCGCGGTATTTTGGTGTGAGTATCCTAGGTTCTAATCTTTGGAGTACCACATGTATTCATTAGTTTAATTGATTTCATTAATTAGGTTTATTTGCAAGTTTGCATAATTAGTTCCACTAATTTCTTCTTATCTTCATAACAGAAAAATACGTGTAATGGTAGATGGCCTTTATTCTCAATTTCACTCAATAAATGCTGGTGTTCCCCAGGGATCAGTTTTGGCCCCAACTCTGTTCCTCATTCATATCAATGATCTCATATCTACCACTCATAATCCCATACTGTACATTCCTACGCAGATGACTCAACACTCCACAGTTCCTTCACATTTACCAATTCTTTCACCCAACCCGATCTTATAAATTCAAAAATAACACTGCAATTTCTCTGAACCAGGACCTTTCTAGAATTAATGAATGGGGACAAAATAATCTAGTTTCCTTTAATGCACAGAAAACCAAGTACATTCAATTTTCTAACCGACAGAATCTCACTGACTCCCATATATTTTTTAATGATGTAAATATTCCCACTTCCCCTAGTATTGACATTCTCGGTGTAACATTAACTACTAACTTGAGCTGGACACATTATGTTAGAAGCATTGCTAAGAATGCCTCTAAAAAACTGGGACTACTGTACAGAGTTCGAGAATACTTCACTGACGAGCAGTTGGCCGTAATATATAAAAGTCATGTGCGTTCTCGGATGGATTACTGTTCACCTCAGTGGAGTGGAAGTGGAGTGGTTGCATTGAGGCAGTTGGACAAAATTCAAAATAAAGCTATTAGATTAATCAATAACCTGGTTAATCTGCTCTACATAACTAACTAACTAATCATTAACCCTGCAATCACACAGGACCTTCCTACATTATCCATACGAAGAAACGTTGCATCCCTTGCATTATTCTACAGTTATTTTCACAGCAATTGTTCCGAGGAACTTGCTTCAATTGTGCCGCCTCTCCACATCTTTCCCCGTAGAACTAGGGCAGCTGAGAGCGCCCATGAATTTACACTTTCTCCTCCACAATGCAGAACTACTGCTTATCAAAATTCATTTATCCCTAGAACTACTGTACTACTCTTTGGAATTCACTTCCCTCGAGTTGCTTTCCACAAACTTACAATCTACAAAAGTTTAAATCCAGTTGTTACAAACATTTTATGAATGGAGGATGCCTTTAGGCACATGGACATTTTTGTTTTATCTGTGTTTTTCCTTCCTCCGTTCATTGTCTAAAAAAAAAAAAATTTGATACCGGTATATATTTATTGTAAGTGTACAGTACTGTATTGATATCATTGTGTTATTATTAATAGTAGCCTACAGTAGTATGACCTAGATGTGTGTGAATTTGTGTTTTGCTTTTGTGTGTTCATTGTTTTTGTATTCTGTTGTGTTGTCCCTGTTCGGGCTCTGTCTCGAGTTGACCACCCCCAGAAAAACAAAACAAATGGGGAATGGGCCTGAGTACAGTAAATTGATAGTAGTAGTATTATAAACTTTATATTGATAGTAGTAGTAATATTATAAGCTGTATTAATTGATAGTAGTAGTATTATAAACTTAATAGTAATAGTAGTAGTAATATTATAAGCTTTATTAATTGAGTATTTTACTTTCAGGAACAAGTGGTGAAGATGATTGGATCTTCCCAGTGATGAAGATGTTTGTAGAAGAAGAAAGAACAAGAATCCATCTGACAAAGCCGAACATAACTCAACCAAAAAAGTAAAGGTATTTATCTATCTATCTATCTATTGCCTGACGCCGTGATCCCCAAAGGGGTGGCCACGAACGAACCGCCCCCATGCATCTCTGTCCCCAGTCAGTCGACGCCCCTCCCCCCAACCAGCACCGCCCTCGTTCATGTACTTCCTCACTCCATCCTTCCACCTCATATTCGGTCTACCTCTCCCTCTCTGTCCCTCCACCTCGCTCTCGTACACCCTCTTAGTCATTCTCTCGCTTTCCATACGTTCCATATGGCCGAACCATCTCAAGTTGTTCCTTTTCACACTTTCCAGCACATCTACCTCCACACCACACCTCCTTCTTACTTCCTCATTAGTCTGTCTATCCCTCCATGTAACTCTGCACGCACTCCTTAAGTAATTCATTTCCACTGCTCTCACTCTTGGTCTGAGTCTCTCAACCAACGTCCATGCTTCGCTTCCGTAAGTCAGTGTCGGGATTACCACACTGTCATGCAAGGACTTCTTCACTTCCAAGTTTATGCAGTCTTTTAATAATAATAACTGGCGGTAAATTGCAAAGTTGCCGTCAAGATGTCTAGGTTATTTTGAAGGATTTGTAGTGAAATATGGTGCTAATTATATGCACTCCGTTAATTACTGTATTATAGTCTATTTCTTTTGAACTGACGGTAAATTGCAAGGTTCTCATCAAGATTTGTAGGATATTTAAAGGTTTTGTAGTGAAATATGGTGGTAAATTATACAAACTTGGTGTTAATAGAGTGCAGAGCCATAGTACAGTAGTATTATAGGTTATTTTAAATGTTTTGTAGTGAAATATGGTGGTAATTATACAAACTTGGTGTTAATTGGATGCAGAGACGGTAGTTTCATATTTTCCCATTAAGTATCGAAAAATAAGTAGGTAAGGGATTCAATTTACTGCCAGATGAAAAGAAACAGACTATAGTTTCTTCTTACCCCTTGAACACTAGCACATAATCCCGTTCAACACTAGGACGTAATTTTCATCGTATTCTGGTTGCCATTAGACGATTTTCCTTGACATAATCTATCTGTAGGCCTCATAGGGGTAAATATGATCTCGATAAATCCTCTGAATAACATTGGTCCTTCTTAAACTGCACAAAATCATCTAATCTTTGCCAGAATCAAAGGTAAAGAGGCATCATGGTGATAAAGGTGTTAAGGTGATCATAATCATCCGGCATTAATGAAGTTTTTCTGCGTATTGACAGATTTCTCCAGTATATTGTGGCTAGCATTCGACAATGTTAGTTTTGTGTTGTGTTATTTAAAAAATTAATAATTCCTTGAACGGGATAATAGTGCGTTGTTATGTGTGCGATTAGTTTGCTTGTGAAACAGATTAACTTGCTCATGTAGTGATGTGCGCTGTATGTGTTCTTTTATTTCATAACTTTATTTTGCTAAAGCGTTGTTTCCATATAGCGATTTTGATTAGTTCTTTTGCCTTTATATGTGGGGGTGGTTGACTCAAGACAGAGCTTCAGAATTATGGGATATATTATATTATATTCCAAAGACGAATACAACTATTCTTCCTAAACTTAAAGTAATGAGGTGAAACGTCTTAAAATCTCCAAGCTAATGGAGTAAAACAGGGAGGATCCAAATTGGCCCACCCTGCACCTAATAGGGTTAAGGTAGCTTGATTACTTCTACAGTACTGTACAGTCGAGGTTAGTAAGTGTTGTCAGATATTTCACAAAGTTTGGGACACTGACTAATACTCTGAGGGATAAGCACTTTTCCCAGTAACTATAAAGATACCAATAACACTTCTTGAGCGAAAACCACTGGAATCTATGACAACACTTAATACCCCCGATTGTACATGTATCTTCAATTACAGTACAGTACTGGTAGCTATGACACAGTTGACTCATACTGAATATTTTAAGAGACGGCTACATCTTGTAAATAGTACTGTGACAACGTTTGTTGGTATCACATTTGTGAGTATAATTTGTGTTTAAATATTGGTACAGTACTTCTTTTAATTTGACTTTATATTGTCTTTGTCCCAGTTTTGGTTTATTTAGTTTGCAAGTTTTACATTTTAATTCAAATATTGTAATAGCCTATGGTCAGAGTGCTAGTCAATTCTGAATGTTTTGTTCTGATTTTGGAAAATAGAAAGTCAAGATTATTATTGTATTTACTTTTATTGTAAGTGTACCGGTACTGTATTGAAATCATTGTTTGTACAGTAGTAGTAGTACTGTGTTATAACCTTTAGTAATGTACTATTTTACTTTCAGGAACAAGTGTGAAGATGATGATTGGCCAATCTTCCCAGTGATCAAGATGTTTGTAGAAGAAGAAAGAACACAAACCGTCTTGCAAGCTGAAAATACTCAACATAAAAGTAAAGGTAATGTGCACTCTTTTGGTTACTGTACTACAGGTCTCCCTCACTATCCGATGCCCTCATTATTATTATTATTATTATAGGTTTTTAGGTGTTTGGGTTTTGGCTGGTCCCAGAACGCATCCCCATTTACCCCATTAATTTTAGGGTTCGCTATACAATTTTTCTATTTAAGATCGGGTTTTCAGGAACGTAACCCAATCGTATATCGAGGGAGACCTGTATAGGTCTTTCTTACCCCTTCAACACTAGGACGTAATTTTCATCGTATTCTGGTTGCCATTAGACGATTTTCCTTGACATAATCTATCTGTAGGCCTCATAGGGGTAAATACAATCTGGATAAATCCTCTGAATAACATTGGTCCTTCTTAAACTGCACAAAATCATCTAATCTTTGCCAGAATCAAAGGTAAAGAGGGGTCATGGTGATAAAGGTGTTAAGGTGATCATAATCATCCGGCATTAATGAAGTTTTTCAGCGTGACAGATTTCTCCATTATATTATGGATAGCATTAGACAGTGTTAGTTTTATGTTCTTTTATGTTCTGGGTATGGTGTCCCGAGTTAACTGTCTTCGTGGCGCAATGCATAAGTATGTTGATTATCGGTGTGAGCGTCCTGGGTTCGAAGCCCCAGACTGCCACATGTGTTTGTTAATTTCATTAATCGAGTTTAGGAGTAAAGTTGATGGGTGGAGAGAACATAATAATTAGAGTTCCAGGAGGAGGATCATATGCTTTCATTAGTTTAGTCTAGTGCATTGGGGTTTGTAATGGAGGATTAATGTTAAGAACGGAGTGTTATTTAATTTCAAAATGTTGTTGTTGTTTTTCCCCAAGCTGCCTGGCCGAACAGCCCCAAGGCCCCGAGCAAGGCCAAGGCCATAACCGAGCGCCCCCCACAGAACCCTCCCTGCTGACCACAATAAAGCCTGGGTGACCGAAGCCACTCCATGGCGGGGAGCTGAGGAGGGTGCGGAAACGCCCGGGAAACCAAAGCCCCACCCAGGGCCCTGTGCCCCTCAGCAATTATGAAGAGAAAGTTGAGGGGCAAAGGAAAGATGTGACGCTTTGGCTTCCAATCTTGGTAGATTGGGAGGTCAATCCACGCAAGAGACGCCGTCACTTGAGATCTAGGAAATATATAAGTAGAAGGAACAGTCGGAGTAAGCTATGGGTATGGCAGAGATCGCTCAGTTCTCACTCTGATAGACCAGCCCATCACCACATGACTAGAACCCAATCCTCTCAGCATCAGCTAGGAAAGGCCCTAGAAAGCTGCCTTTGGCGGGGGGATAGCTCCCCTATTTCAACCCTTTTCGGGGTTGGGCACCCGCGAATGTTATACTGTATTGCTAAAGCGTTATTTCCACAGTGATTTTGATCATTTCTGTTGTCTATATTGTGTCATCCCTGGTTTGGCCTCATAGGGGTAAATACGATCTCGATAAAGCCTCTGAATAATGTAGGTTCTTCATAAACTGCATAAAATCATCAAATCTTAGCCAGAATTAAAGGTAAATCATGGTCCGGCATTAATGAAGTTTTTCAACGTATTGACAGATTTCTCCATTATAGTGTGGCTAGCATTCGACAATGTTAGTTTTGTGTTGTCTTATTTTAAAAAATACTAATTCCTTGAACGTGATGATAGTGCTTTGTTATGTGTGCGATTAGTTTGCTTGTGAAACAGATTAACTTGCTCATGTAGTTGTTGTTGTTGTTGTTCCCTAAGCTGCCTGGCCGAACAGCCCCGAGTCCCTGAGGAAGGCCATGGCCACGATCGGGCTTTCCCACAGAGCTCTCATTGAGTGTAGATTGTGTTGTTGGTGTATGTGGTTGTGTGAAATGCAGTCTTCTATGATGTGTTTAATGGTATGGGGTGCTGTGTTACATCCCGGGCAGTTGTCGACGATGGAGTCATCCAGTCTCTTCTTATAGCTCAGGAGAGCTGGATGGTGTCCGCATCTCAGCCTGGCCAGGTGGACTCTGTCCTCGCGAGGAAGGGAGGATTCTGAAGGATGGATTTCGGGAGGTCGTAAGCTGCGTGTTGTCTGTGAGTGAGTGGATGGCTCGGCGAGAGAAATTAGTATGGATGTGCTTCTGGAAGTTGGTTCGGGGTGGGCAGGGAGGGAGAGAGGACAGTAATTGTGTGTGATACCGTGTGCTGGGTGTTGTTTTGATATTTCTTGGTGTCTGTGGCTGTGTTGCCATGTAGTTTAGTGGGTGGTCCTGGTTCGTGGAGGCTGCTGCCAGGAATTGAGTGCCTCTCATGTCCAGATGGTCTTTGACTTTGAGGATTTTGGTTTCTTGATGTAGGTGATCTGTGGGTGCAGTAGCTGTGCAGCCTGTAATGATCTTTAGGGCTTTGTTTTGAATAGTCTGTAAGGTCTTATGATGTGTTTCAGCTAGGTTAGAAGCCCAGGCTGGGCTTGCGTATTCCATCACTGATCTTATGTATTGTTTATATACTGTGGTGGTGGTTTCTTTGTTGTGTCCAAATTGTGTGTGAGCAAGTGACCTGAGGGCGTTAAGTCTGGGTGTCAGTTTCTTTTTAATGTTTGTAGTGTGCTGTTTGAATATCATATGATTATCATATGTTACTCAGGACTAGGATTTTGGGTGTGTGTGTATGTGTTAGGGGTGTGATGTTTATGGTGAGTTGAGGGATGTATTCGTGTTCTGTCCAGCTTGTGAGCAGGGTTGCGGTGGATTTGGCTGGGGCTAGATTAAGTCTGTTTGTAGTGCACCAGCCATGTAGTGTGTTGAGATAGGGTTGAAGGAGATCTGTTGCTCTTTTTGGGTCATGGTGTGTGCATGTGAGTGTTATGTCATCTGCATAGGAGGCTAAGTTTATTTGGGGCGTATTGGGTGTAGTTATATCGTGCATGTACAGATTGAAGAGTGCGGGCGATAGGACGGATCCTTGTGGGACTCCGTTTGGAAAGTTTCTGATTCTAGATGACTGACCGGCAAACGATACGTGTGCACATCTGCCTGGTAGGAAGTTGGCCAGCCACCTTTTTGTGTTGTTGTGCATGTTTGTGTTGTAGATTTTGTTTGTTAGGTTGTGCCGGTGGATGGCATCAAAGTCTTTACTAATGTCGAGTGTGGCTAGTAGTGATCTGTGTGGTGGTCTAGCTGAGTTGATGCCGTCCAAAGCTCTTTGTGTAAGGTCTGTGAGAAGAGTGTTTGTGGAGTGCAGTGGCCTAAAGCCATGTTGTGTTGGAGGTAGGGGTAGGTCGGGTGTAATTTTTTGTAGTACTAGGCATTCCATGACTTTGGGGTTTGTTTTGTGATCAAATGTTTGTAGGAAGTTATTCCAATTTAGTTTTTGTTGTTCCTGTATTTTGTTGTTAGTCTGGGTGTTGAGTGGTTGGATTTGTTGTGTGATGTCTTGTGTGTGGGGTGCTGGGGAGTGTTTGAGTGTTGTAGTGATGTGTGCTGCTGTATGTGGTTGATTGTGTTGTTTTATTTCATAACTTTATTTTGCTAAAGTGTTGTTTCCATATAGCGATTTTGATTAGTTCTTTTGCCTTTATATTGTCTTTGTCCCAGTTTTGGTTTGTTTGTTTGCAAGTTTGACATTTTAATTTCATAGTTTTATTTTGCTAAAGCGTTGTTTCCATATAGCGATTTTGATTAGTTCTTTGCCTTTATATTGTCTTTGTCCCAGTTTTGGTTTGTTTGTTTTGCAAGTTTTACAATTTAATTGCTGAAGCATTATTTCCACAGTGATTTTGATAAGGTCTTTAATCCATATTGTGTCGTCCCTTCATTGGTTTGTTTATTTTGCAAGTTTTACATTATAATTGAGGTTAGAAAGTTTGTGGGAAGCAGAGGATTAATGAAGATACTGGTGTGTAGTTATATTAACTTTATTCTGGCTATCATTAGCCAGTTTTATTAAGTTCAAGGAGAACCTGTGGGAGTTAATAGATTCATTGCAATAGTTTTGTGTTCCTTTGATTTCTATAGGTTGTTCTTAAGTTGAGTACAATTATCTGTCAGTAACTGTAACCCTCCCAGAATTATCTATCTGTATCTAAGGCACATTCCCCATTTTTTTTTGTTTTTTTTTTACTTATTTATAATTGTTTTTAGCTGGGGGTGGTCGACTTAAGACAGAGCTTCAGAATTATGGGATACATACATACATAAAATGTTAAGACTGAGTGCTCCACACGTACGTGCAGTTTCAGTCTCTTGTTCTAATGGCGGAGTTCCAGGCAACCCTGTTAAGGGCTGCTTCACTTGTCAAGTTTTTGGATTTGAGATCGGCACGTACAGTCCGATCCCAGGTCTTCCTCGGTCCACCCCTCGGTGCAGCTCCCTCCACAATCACACACCTGCATGTTTTCACCCAATTTTGCTCATCCATTCTCTCCACATGTCCATACCATCCCAGTCTACTTGTACGCATCACCTCGCTAATACTATCTATCGCCTGACGCCGTGATCCCCGAAGGAGTGGCCACGAACAAACCGCCCCCATGCACCTCTGTCCCCAGTCAGTCGACGCCCCTCCCCCCAACCAGCACCGCCTTCGTTCATGTACTTCCTCACTCCATCCTTCTACCTCTCCCTCTCTGTCCCTCCACTTCGCTCTCGTACACCCTCTTAGTCATTCTCTCGCTTTCCATACGTTCCATATGGCCGAACCATCTCAAGTTGTTCCTTTTCACACTTTCCAGCACATCTACCTCCACACCACACCTTCTTACTTCCTCATTAGTCTGTCTATCCCTCCATGTAACTCCGCACGCACTCCTTAAGTAATTCATTTCCACTGCTCTCACTCTTGGTCTGAGTCTCTCAACCAACGTCCATGCTTCGCTTCCGTAAGTCAGTGTCGGGATTACCACACTGTCATGCAAGGACTTCTTCACTTCCATACTGACCACCCTATTTCTTGTTACTGCTTTTAGCATCCCTACAACCCTCTTCCCCTGTTGTACCCTCTCCCGCACTTCTTCATCCATAGTCCCATCTTTACTCAACACACTGCCCAGATACTTAAGAGTTGACGATCTCCATAGCCTGACTGTTCAGCTTCACCTCACACTCTGTGACTTCACCCCTTTCGAAGACCATAACCTTGCTCTTCCCCGCATTTACCTTCAAATTACCTCGCTAATACTCTTTATATCTAAACATCTCCTAAACTTAATCAAATCTCCTAGTGTTCTATCTCTATAGAGTATATAGATAGAACACTAAGAGATTTGATTAAGTTTAGGAAGAATAGTTTTATTCATCTTTGGAAAAGTGTCCTTCATCAGGGACTAATTTTGTTATACAGTACCGGTATTAAATGTATTTTTTATTATATTGTGGGTAACATTATGTTTTTTATTATATTGTGGGTAACATTGTTTTTTATTATATTGTGGGTAACATTATGTTTTTTATTATATTGCGGCTAACATTATGTTTTTTATTATTGTGGGTAACATTATGTTTTTTATTATATTGTGGGTAACATTATGTTTTTTATTATATTGTGGGTAACATTGTTTTTTATTATATTGTGGGTAACATTATGTTTTTTATTATATTGTGGGTAACATTATGTTTTTTATTATATTGTGGGTAACATTATGTTTTTTATATGTAATTTTTTATTATATTGTGGGTAACATTATGTTTTTTATTATATTGTGGGTAACATTATGTTTTTTATTATATTGTGGGTAACATTATGTTTTTTATTATATTGTGGGTAACATTATGTTTTTTCCACCAACCAACTTCACCTCTAGGCTCTAAATTCAATTAATGAAATCAACAAATACATGTGGCACTCCAAGGACTCGAACCTAGGATACTCGCATCTAAATTCGGCGCACTTATGCATTACGCTATGAAGACAGAATACCGGTAGCCTACTGTATTATTGTTTACACATAGGCCTAGCCATTTCCATTAGTTGTTTTGTCTTTTTACTGTGTTCGTTTGTGTGTTTTGGTTTGTTTATTTTGCAAGTTTTACATTATAAATACAGTTTAGGAAATAATTGTGATAATCAGAGGGTCAATTAAGATCATTTATTCAGTACCCCTTATATTTCTAGAAGTCCTTCTAAAAGTAAAGTTGAGGGTCATACGCTGAAGCATTGCGTAGCTTTGGCGTTCTCCGTCGCATTGCCCTTTGGAGAATGGTGTTATGAAGGCAATACAGGGTAAACTTAACTTGGATTGTTTGTTATTTTCACAGTTTAATTTCTGATAAATTTATAAGCATTTTTCCACATAGATTTTTTTTAGTGTGTTGTCGTTTCAATAGTTTTTAATTGTAATGAGTTTGTTATAATTTGAACAGTAACCTTTTAGTTTTTTTATACTGTATTGTCTTTGACCAAGTTTGTTTGTTTAGTTTGCAAGTTTTTTAATCTATATCTATCTATATATATACTCAGGCTCAATCTCCACATTTCCTATATATAATAAATGTGTAATCCCTCCAGGGTGATGGTGCTGAACATACTCCAGGAGGACGTGGTGGCACTGTGCCGTAAGGGTCGGCTGAAGGAGGCTGCTCACCGCTTCTCGAAGCTCTCCGCAAGTTACCACAAGACGAGGAAGAAGGAATAAGATACCAGTCTACAATATTGGAGAATCCCTACAGAAAATTATAAAAGCACGAGGATGATCAATAATTGACATAGAAAGGCAGAAAATCAGCAAATGATTTATTGAAAATGAAAAATATCCAAGGCTACAGAAAATTAGTCATGGATAATTTTGGAAGCAGTATAGTGTTGCAATGTTCTTTTATTTTGGAAGCAGTTGTAAAATTGTAAAATTGTAAAATTCTTTTATAGCAATTATTTGTAGTGTTGAATTGGGAAGTTAGGAATATTATTACTCATTGGATCTCAGGCAAATACCCCTTTGGTAGGGGGTGGCCGACACTAGACAGAGCCTGAACAGAAACAACACCCAAAGTTCCGGGACCATTTCATATTTTCATCATACAGTATATAGTTTTGTATGTATATGTATATCTCAGGCAAATACCCCTTTGCTGGGGGGTGGCCGACACTAGACAGAGCCTGAACAGAAACAACACCCAAAGTTCCGGGACCATTTCATATTTTCATCATACAGTAATATATAGTTTTGTATGTATATGTATATCTCAGGCAAATACCCCTTTGCTGGGGGGGTGGCCGACACTAGACAGAGCCTGAACAGAAACAACACTTAAAGTTCCGGGACCACTTTTGCGCTCCCTCATCCGTTTCTCTGGCTCGTCGAGTAGGAGAAATATTTGTTGTTGTAGTGAAATATGTAGGTAGCGGTAATTATAAATATACACACTGTACATCAGTAAGAACAACATGTATATATTTATATACTCTCCCACACACATAGCCCACTTTAGTTATTGTGTATTTATATTATTCACTTTTTGGACGATTTTATTGATGGATTTATTTATTAATTTTGTACTGGACGCTGTAATTCCCGTGAAGGGGTAGCCATGAACATTGTGGGTTTGTCACGAATTGCTAGTATACACTATATAGCCTAATATTGGGTTGAATGTTTGGTTTTGGTTGGGTTGGAGTATACGGTACATTTTGTTGTAATGTTTGTTTGGAGTTTCTTCTTTATCATGCGTTGTAGTTTAGTTGTATAGTTTTGGCAAGGCGTTGACTTTATTGTATTATTTGTTGTCATTAATGTTTCTATACTTTTGGGTTTGCGTTTACTAGTTTGTATTGTTTTGTGTTTGTGTTTGGCGTTTTCTAGTCATAGGTTGATATGTTTTGTTTGTATAAGGTAGCCTTGGGTTGTAGTTTATTTTTAGTCTTGGGTTGGAGTTTAAGTGTTTTAGTGTTTTGGTTGGAGTGTTCTTTATAATGGGGGTTAGAATTTACCGTTGTATTTTTTGCCTTACGTTTACCGTTTTCTACAGTTGTTGGTTGGTGTTTTGATTTTCTATAGTTTTGGCTTTGCATTTGCAGTTTTGTATAGATAGTTGTTGCTTGGCATTTTGATTTTCTATAGTTTTGGCTTTGGGATGGATTTTACTATTAAATAATCTTGGTTGTATTTTACCACTTTATAGTGTTGTGTTGGATTTGACCAATATATGTTTATTTGTCTTGTTTTGGCTTGGCATTTACCGTTTTGTATAGTTTTGGCTTAGCATTGACTACTGTTGTATAGTTTTGGCTTAGCATTGACTACTGTTGTATAGTTTTGGCTTAGCATTGACTACTGTTGTATAGTTTTGGCTTTGAGTTTAGCATTTTTGAGTGTTCAATTTTTTAGTGTTTGGTTGGATTTTCTGGTTTAGTTTTGTGATGGAATTTATTAACATTGTTTAGCTTTGTGTTTTTGTTTGCCTGTTTTGTGTGGTTGAAGTTTACCTTAAGTTATTTTGTGGTTTGAGTATTTGTATGATCTTTGGTTTGATTTTAGCATTGTTTAGCGTTTGATTTTAGCGTTGTTTCCACATAGCGATTTTGAGAATTTAATTTGACTTTATATTGTCCTTGTCCCAATTTTGGTTTGTTTAGTTTGCAAGTTTTACATTTTAATTCTAAGTTTGGCTTGGCCAAACTGTGGGTCCTTAATTGCCTCAATTTATTCGCTCTGAAGTGGACATAGCTTGAATAAGATGATAATTTGAAGGTTAGAGAGCCTAGAAATTGTTTGATACATTGAAAACCGTATAATTGACCATATACAGTATACAGTATAGAGGGAGTCATTGACCATATATACAGTATAGAGGGAGTCATTGACCATATATACAGTATAGAGGGAGTCATTGACCATATATACAGTATAGAGGGAGTCATTGACCATATATACAGTATAGAGGGAGTCATTGACCATATATACAGTATAGAGGGAGTCATTGACCATATATACAGTATAGAGGGAGTCATTGACCATATATACAGTATAGAGGGAGTCATTGACCATATACAGTATAGAGGGAGTCATTGACCATATATACAGTATAGAGGGAGTCATTGACCATATATACAGTATAGAGGGAGTCATTTATCCAAAAAAATAGGTTATCCAAAATGTCCAAAGAGTTATGAATTTTGGATAAAATGGACTTTACTATACCGGTACTGTATATTATGTGGAAGGTATGACTAGTGTAAAGGTGGTATGACACCAGCGGTTTACTGTACTGTATATTATGTGGAAGGTATGACTAGTGTAAAGGTGGTATGACACCAGCGGTTTACTGTACTGTATATTATGTGGAAGGTATGACTAGTGTAAAGGTGGTATGACACCAGCGGTTTACTGTACTGTATATTATGTGGAAGGTATGACTAGTGTAAAGGTGGTATGACACCAGCGTTTACTGTACTGTATATTATGTGGAAGGTATGACTAGTGTAAAGGTGGTATGACACCAGCGGTTTACTGTACTGTATATTATGTGGAAGGTATGACTAGTGTAAAGGTGGTATGACACCAGCGGTTTACTGTACTGTATATTATGTGGAAGGTATGACTAGTGTAAGGTGGTATGACAGCGGTTTACTGTACTGTATATTATGTGGAAGGTATGACTAGTGTAAAGGTGGTATGACACCAGCGGTTTACTGTACTGTATATTATGTGGAAGGTATGACTAGTGTAAAGGTGGTATGACACCAGCGGTTTACTGTACTGTATATTATGTGGAAGGTATGACTAGTGTAAAGGTGGTATGACACCAGCGGTTTTTCCCTCGATATTTATCATTAACCCGTACAGTACCATTGACGTCCTTTTGTTAATATTATTAGGACTATTGGACGCTTGTATTCAGATTAGGAAGGATCTCTAGCAATTATCAGGCTTCGACCGACTCAACCAAGGCTTTTACGTAGCACATATCCTTCCTAAGCTGCACACAAGTGTGTCAAATAGTAAAAAGGTAAGACACGTCGCTGGTACTGAAAGGGTTAACACTGGTCTGGCAGCATATGAGGTTAACATTACAAATATTTGTTTCGTCAGTGTAGTTTGCGATGCTCGTTGAAAATATTCCAGAAATGTTGCCAGACAAATGTTAAGTATCGAATGTTGGCTAAAAATGCTCTTGTGTGATTTTGGGTTTATATTGTGTTTGTCCCAGTTTTTGTTTGTTTAGTTTGCAAGTTTGACATTTTAAGTTGTTGCTTTTTCATTTGTAATTTGATATAATTGATTGAACGTTAGGAAGCTATTGTCTTATTTATTGCAGCTGATGATAAAAATCATATTTTCATGATACAGTACTGTATATAGTTTTGTATGTATGTATGTATATCTCAGGCAAATACTCCTTTAGTGGGGGTGGCCGACACTAGACAAGTACTTTATATAGCTTTGTATGTATGTGTATGTACAGTATATCTTAGGCAAATACCCCTTTGCTGTGGGTGGCCGACACTAGGACAAGTACTTTATATAGCTTTGTATGTGTATGTATATCTTAGGCAAATACCCCTTTGCTGTGGGTGACCGACTAGACAAGTACTTTATATAGCTTTGTATGTGTATGTATATCTTAGGCAAATAACCCTTTGATGTGGGTGGCCGACACTAGACAGAGCCTGAACAGAAAGAAGACTTAAAGTTCCGGGACCACTTTCGCGGTCCCTCAGCTGTTTCTGTGGCTGGTCGATTAGGAGTAGTAGTTTTTGTTGTAGTGAAATGTGTAGATAATGAAAAGTTTGCAAGAAGTTGATGCAGACAGTGTAGTTTGATCATTTTGCATTCGGTATCGATAAGTCTGCTGTGAAATTAGTTATTAAAATTCCAGTACAGTATAATGTAAAACTTGCAAGGACGACATAATATAAAGACAAAGGCAATTAAGGGGGGATGGTTAATGGTTTCGATGTTTGCATGTAATTAATATTTGTTGTAGTTTCCTGCCTAGAGGTCCATCAAACTGAAAAAAAAGAAACATCAGATCCCCCTTTTAGATAAATTTGTACATTTTTTGGTAGAAAAATGTCCCGGCCAAAGGTCGGTTGTTGTAACATTACAGGCTTACTATCGTTCGGCAGGGAAGAAATTGGCACCTAAATAGCACAAAAGGTCTAAATATTGACTAATAAATGTGGCGAAAGGTGTGAAAATCGAGTAACTAATGGGGCAAACATGTTAACATCTTAAAATTATTGGGGGTAAGCTTGAGGAAGAAGAGTGAGCAGAAAACCAGGCCATCCCCCCTTAAAGGATTCAATTTGCCACCACTCTATCAGTTAAAATTAAACTGATGATATATTTGTTATTTGTTTGTATGTGTTGATTATTTGTGGGTGGGCGACTCCAGACAGCCATAACTTGATAGATGACTAGTATAATTGGTGTGTTTGTAGTATTTTGATGTAAAGGTAGGCTTATTATAACTACTGTACAGTATATTGAAAGTAAGGAATAGTATAACTATGAATGTTAGTATTTAATTAAAGTTTGAAATAGCATTAATTGTGTTTGATGAGCAAGGAATAGTATAACTATAAATGTGAGTATTTAATTAAAGTTTGAAATAGCATTATTTTTTTTTTATGAGTAAGGAATAGTATAAGTATTAATGTTCTTATTGAATTTAAGTTTGAAATAGCCTTAATTGTTTTGGATGAGTATTAGTATTCAATATATGTTAGGATTAGTACGACTCCTGATAAAGTTCACCAGAGAAAGGGGAGAGGGAACGCTAAAGTGGTGAAGGACCCTATGAATTGGAACTATAAATGTAGTTTTGGTTGAGTCTGTCTCGAGTATGCCACCCCGGGCAATGTGTTTACTAGTGTATATTATGTGGAAGGTATGAAGAGTAAAGGTGGTATGACACGAGCGCTTTTTCCCTGGATA
This sequence comes from Paralithodes platypus, assembly GCA_032716605.1. Taxonomy (NCBI): domain Eukaryota; kingdom Metazoa; phylum Arthropoda; class Malacostraca; order Decapoda; family Lithodidae; genus Paralithodes; species Paralithodes platypus. The sequence continues at coordinate 5,283,649 of CM064480.1, forward strand.
TTTATCATTAACCCGTACAGTACCATTGACGTCCTTTTGTTAATATTATTAGGACTATTGGACGCTTGTATTCAGATTAGGAAGGATCTTTAGCAATTGCCAGGCTTGGAATGACTCAACCAATCGTTTTACCTAGGACATATCCTTCCTAAGCTGCACACAAGTGTGTCAAATAGTAAAAGGTAACATACGTCGCTGGTAGTGAAAGGGTTAACACTGGTCTGGCAGCATATGAGGTCAACATTAGAAATATTTGTCAGTTAAAATCATGTTTGGTCAGTTTTGTTTCGGATGCCCGTGGAAAATTTGCAGAAATGTTGCCAGAATAATGTTAAGCATCGAATGTTGACTGCTCTTGTGTGATAGTGGTTTAGTTATTTGTAGTTTATATTGTGTTTGTCCCACTGTTGGTTTGTTTATTTGTTAAGTTTTACAATGGAAGTTGTTGGTTTTTCATTTTAGATTTGATATAATTGATTGAACGTTAGGAAGCTATTGTGTTATTTATTCCAGGTGATGGTAAATGTCATATTTTCATATTACAGTACAGTATATAGTTTTGTATGTGTGTATGTGTATGTATATGTTAGGCAAATAGCCCTTTGCTGGGGGTGGCCGACACTAGACAAGTATATAATTTTGTATGTATGTATGTATGTATGTGTATGTATATCTCAGGCAAATACCCTCTTGCTGGGGGTGGCCAACAATAGACAAGTATATAGTGTTGTATATGTATGTACTGTATATCTTAGGCAAATAGCTCTTTGCTGTGGGTGGGCGACAGTAGACAGAGCCTGAACAGAAAGACTTAAAGTTGCGGGAGCACTTTCGCGGTCCGTCAGCCGTTTGTGTGGCTGGTCGATTAGGAGAAATATTTGTTGTTGTAGTGAAATATGTAGATAATGATGAAAAGTTGGCAAGAAGTTCATGCAGACAGTGTAGTTCTATCATTTTGCATTCTGTATCGATAAGTGTTGTGTTAAATTAGTTATTAAAATTCCAGTACAGTACTGTACTGTATAATGTAAAAGTCCCTCTTACAAGGGCACGCCCTAGCCCTGTTAAATGAAGGGAGTCTATGGCGTTAAAAAGTGCATCTCTACATGCTAGATAATTGAGTGAGTTGCGTCAGCATATGGAGGCGGGTCATTCGTGGCCACCCACTCAGGAACTGGCTTCTGGCAATAATAAGATAGATCTGTTTGAAGTGTTCAATTTAAATAGGTAATTTAGATTGTTAATATTGTTTTTGCTTGATTATGAATGCAAATATAAAACTTGCAAACTAAACAAACCAAAAGTGGGACAAGGACAATATAAATATAGTTTGTAATTATGTTTAGATAGATAGATATGCAAGTTAAGTATGAAGGTATAAATATGAAACAAATATATTTATTGTATTGTTAGTTATGTAGAGCAGATTAACCAGACCACTGAGCTCCATACGAAACTCTCATAGGTATTAGATACCTATTATTACATTATGTTGATTGTGTTATAGGTGTGTAGGCTATGTATATACTTGGGCACATACCCCATAGCTGGTGGGGTGGCTGAATTGAGTGTTTATTTTAATTAGTTTTACATGCAGTACACTCAATGTCACAAATCGTGGCTTTAAATGTATTTTTAGGTATTTCGAAGGGAATGAAATTGTCTTAGTATATAAATGTTGAGTGTATTTGACTTAGAATCTACATTTTGAGTGATCATATGTGGAGTTTGATGATTTTGAAAGATGGACAACTCGAGACTGTATTTATGTAGGCCTATGTATTATAGTAAGGCACATAACCCTTAGCTTGGGGTGGCCGACTCAAAAGATTGTTATTATTTTTTATTGATTGATTATGAATGTATTTTGTAATGAGTTTGAGATAGATTGATAACTTACATTGTATTTGATTCATATTTATAGGTAGATACCCAACTTCGATACATATTATTACATTATGTTGATTGTGTTATAGGCGTGTAGGCTATGTATATACTCAGGCATATACCCCATAGCGGGGGTGGGGGGGTGGCCGAATCGAAACATGTTTATTTTAATTATTTCTATATGCAGTACACTCAGTCACAAATCGTGGCCGAACGGAATGAAATCGTGTTACTAATTTTGACTTAGTATATAAATGTTGTGTGATGGTATGTGCAGTTTGATGAATCAGAAAGATGCACAACTCGAGACTGTATTTATGTAGGCCTATGTATTATACTGAGGCACTTAACCCTAAGCTTGATAGTGTTGTTATTCGATAGATCGATAGATACAGTATTAATGTGTGATTGTATTGATTGTTTTAATTAGATTGTTTATTGTATTATATAGAGTTAGAGAGATTAAATATAGTGTAATCTTTATTAGTAGTGGGTAGCCCTTCGTGGATGACGGCGTGAGGCAATAGATAGATAGTAGTAGTGTTTATAGTAATAGAAGTAATGTAGTTATTATTAAATATTAATATGTATACGGTTTCCATTTGCATGTGTATTAAAATATGTACATATTGTTTGATAAGCATCATATAGGTTAGGGGCCAATATTATAGTGGCGTCATTCAATAATTAGATAGCTCCCCCACCCCCTTACACTGTTCTATGTTTTTTACTATATAATGACTATTATGCCTAACATCCTTCATTACTTTCTCTCACTCTCTCCTCCCTCTTGTGCTCTCCCTACTCTCTTCTCCCTCTCCCCTTCTCTCACTGTTCCTCATTTGCTTCCCCCCCTTCTCTCCTCTCCACCCTCTAATCTCTTCTTCTCTCGCCTCCCTCTTGTGCTCTCTTCTGCTTTCCTTCTCTTCTCTCTTCTCCCACTTCTTCTCTTCCTTCTCTCACTCCCTGTTCTATTCTCCCTTTCTCCTCCCTTATTAGCTTCCCTCATCTGTTCTCCCTTCTCTCATCTGCTCTCCCTTCTCCCCCTCCCCCACTTCTCTTCTCTCGCCTCCCTCTTGTGCTCCCCCTTCTGCTCTGCCTTCTCTCTTCTGTTCTCCCTACTCTCTTCACCCCCTCCCCCACTTCTTCTCTCACTCCCTTTCTTGCTTCCCCCCCCCTTCTCTTCTGCTCTCCCTTCTCTCTCTCTTCCTTCTGCTCTCCCTTCTCTCTCTCTTCCTTCTGCTCTTCCTACTCTCTTCTCCCCCTCCCCCACATCTCTTCCTTCGGCCCTCACTCCTCCCTCTTCTGTTCTCCCTTTCTCCTCCCTTATTTGCTTTCCCCTCCCCTCCCTTCTCTTCTCCCCTCCCCCACTTCTTCTCTTCCTTCTGCTCTCCTCACTCCTCCCTCTTTTGCTCTCCCTTTCTCCTCCCTCTTCTGCTCCCTTCTTTCTCCTCCCTCTTCTGCTCTCCCTACTCCCCTTCTGTTCTCCCTTATTTGGTTCCCCCCCTTCTCTTCTCTCCACCCTCTAGTGCTCTCTTCTGCTTTCCCTCATCTCTCCTCCCTGTTCTGCTCTGCCTACTCTCTCTACTCAACTCCCTCTTCTGCTCCCCCTTTGTACTCTTCTGTTCTCCCTTCCCTCATTTGCTTCTGCTCTCCTCCCTTCTCTATCTCCCTCTTCTGGTCTCTCCTCTCCTTCATTTGCTTCCATTTCCTTTTCCCTCATCTGCTCTCCCTTCTCTCTTCTCCCTCATTTGCTTCCCTCTTCTGCTCTCCACCCTCTAATATCTCCCCTTTCCCCTCTATTTCTCAGTTTCCCCCCTTCTCTCCCTTATTTGCTCTCCCCCTCTTCTCTCCTTCCTCCTCCCCCCCCCCCCTCATTTGCTCTCCTTTCCCCTCAATTTCTCTCTCCCTCCCCTTCCTCCTTTTTATATTCTAGGATGTATGTGAATTTATTAATAAAAGATAATTGAGAAATGTTATTTTGACCTATATAAAAATTAACCTAAAAAACTGTCTTAAGACACTTGGATAGTGGGGTAAACTGTCTTAAGACACTTGGATAGTGGGGTAAGCAGGCTGATAGTCTATATTGGTAGTGGTATTAATTTTTCTTTATTTTCTTTTTCTTTGTTTATTTTTTATTATAAATTATTCATATATTTTAGGATATCAAATTTTTTGTAAGTCACATTTTTATTTATTTCAATTACATATATAAATAAATTTTCATAAATATAACCCTAAACACTTTAAAGTTTAACAAATGGAAGTGGGGTTAAGTGGAATATTGAAGTTTAAAAGTGGAATATCGAGGTTTAAGTGGAATATCGAGGTTTAAGTGGAATATGGAAGTTGAAAAGTGGAATATGGAAGTTGAAAAGTGGAATATGGAAGATCAAAAGTGTAAAATGGAAGTTCAACAGTGGAATATCGAGGTTTAAGTGGAATATGGAAGTTTAAAAGTGGAATATCGAGGTTTAAGTGGAATATTGAAGTTCAAAAGTGTAATATGGAATTTCAAAAGTGGAATATTGAGGTTTAAGTGTAATATGGAAGTTCAAAAGTGGAATATTGAAGTTCAAAAGTGGAATATCGAGGTTTAAGTGGAATATGGAAGTTGAAAAGTGTAATATGGAAGTTTAAGTGGAATATTGAAGTTCAAAAGTGTAATATAGAGGTTTAAATGTAATATCAAAGCTTAAAAATGGAATATCGAGGTTTAAGTGGAATATGGAAGTTTAAAAAGTGTAATATGGAAGTTGAAAAGTGTAATATGGAAGTTTAAGTGGAATATTGAAGTTCAAAAGTGGAATATTGAGGTTTAAGTGGAATATGGAAGTTTAAAAGTGTAATATGGAAGTTTAAGTGTAATATGAAAGTTCAAAAGTGGAATATTGAGGTTTAAGTGTAATATGGAAGTTTAAAAGTGTAATATTGAAGTTTAAAAGAGTAATATTGAAGTTCAAAAGTTTAATATGGAAGTTTAAGTGGAATGTGGAAGTTTAAGTGGAATATTGAAGTTTAAGTGGAATATTGAAGTTCAAAAGTTTAATATGGAAGTTTAAGTGGAATATGGAAGTTTAAGTGGAATATTGCAGTTCAAAAGTGTAATATGAAAGTTTAAGTGTAATATGGAAGTTTAAAAGTGTAATATGGAAGTTTAAGTGGAATATTGAAGTTCAAAGGTGTAATATGGAAGTTTAAGTGGAATATTGAAGTTCAAAAGTGGAATATCGAGGTTTAAGTGTAATATTGAAGTTCAAAAGTGTAATATGGAAGTTCAAAAGTGGAATATCGAGGTTTAAGTGTAATATCAAAGTTGAAAAGTGGAATATCGATGTTTAAGTGGAATATGATAGTTTAAAAGTGGAATATGGAAGTTGAAAAGTGGAATATGGAAGTTTAAGTGGAATATTGAAGTTCAAAAGTGGAATATCGAGGTTTAAGTGGAATATGGAAGTTTAAAAGTAATATGGAAGTTTAAAAGTGTAATATGGAAGTTTAAAAGTGTAATTTGGAAGTTTAAGTGTAATTTGGAAGTTCAAAAGTGGAATATCGAGGTTTAAGTGGAATATGGAAGTTTAAAAGTGTAATATGGAAGTTCAAGTGGAATATCGAGGTTTAAGTGGAATATGGAAGTTTAAAAGTGGAATATCGAGGTTTAAGTGGAATATCGAGGTTTAAGTGGAATATCGAGGTTTAAGTGGAATATCGAGGTTTAAGTGTAATATCAGTTCAAAAGTGGAATATCTTGTTTAAAAGTGGAATATCGAGGTTTAAGTGGAATATGGAAGTTTAAAAGTGGAATTGGAAGTTTAAAAGTGTAATATGGAAGTTCAAAAGTGGAATATTGAGGTTTAAGTGGAATATGGAAGTTTAAAAGTGTAATATGGAAGTTTAAGTGGAATATGGAAGTTTAAAAGTGTAATATGGAAGTTTAAAAGTGTAATATGGAAGTTTAAGTGGAATATTGAAGTTCAAAAGTGTAATATGGAAGTTTAAGTGTAATATGGAAGTTCAAAAGTGGAATATTGAGGTTTAAGTGGAATATGGAAGTTTAAAAGTGTAATATGGAAGTTTAAGTGTAATATTGAAGTTCAAAAGTGTAATATGGAAGTTTAAGTGGAATATGGAAGTTTAAGTGGAATATGGAAGTTTAAGTGGAATATGGAAGTTCAAAAGTGTAATATGGAAGTTTAAGTGGAATATTGAAGTTCAAAAGTGGAATATCGAGGTTTAAGTGGAATATAGAGGTTTAAGTGTAATATCAAAGTTGAAAAGTGGAATATCGATGTTTAAGTGTAATATGGAAGTTTAAGTGTAATATGGAAGTTGAAAAGTGGAATATTGAGGTTTAAGTGGAATATGGAAGTTTAAAAGTGTAATATGGAAGTTTAAGTGGAATATGGAAGTTTAAAAGTGTAATATGGAAGTTTAAAAGTGTAATATGGAAGTTTAAAAGTGTAATATGGAAGTTTAAGTGGAATATTGAAGTTCAAAAGTGGAATATGGAAGTTTAAGTGTAATATGGAAGTTTAAGTGTAATATGGAAGTTCAAAAGTGGAATATTGAGGTTTAAGTGGAATATGGAAGTTTAAAAGTGTAATATGGAAGTTTAAGTGTAATATGGAAGTTTAAGTGTAATATGGAAGTTTAAGTGGAATATTGAAGTTCAAAAGTGTAATATGGAAGTTTAAGTGGAATATGGAAGTTTAATAGTGTAATATGGAAGTTTAAGTGGAATATGGAAGTTTAAAAGTGTAATATGGAAGTTTAAGTGGAATATGGAAGTTTAAGTGGAATATGGAAGTTCAAAAGTGTAATATGGAAGTTTAAGTGGAATATTGAAGTTCAAAAGTGGAATATCGAGGTTTAAGTGGAATATAGAGGTTTAAGTGTAATATCAAAGTTGAAAAGTGGAATATCGATGTTTAAGTGTAATATGGAAGTTTAAAAGTGTAATATGGAAGTTTAAAAGTGTAATATGGAAGTTGAAAAGTGGAATATCGATGTTTAAGTGTAATATGGAAGTTTAAAAGTGTAATATGGAAGTTTAAAAGTGTAATATGGAAGTTTAAGTGGAATATTGAAGTTCAAAAGTGTAATATGGAAGTTTAAGTGGAATATTGAAGTTCAAAAGTGGAATATAGAGGTTTAAGTGTAATATCAAAGTTGAAAGTTTAAAAGTGTAATATGGAAGTTTAAAAGTGTAATTTGGAAGTTCAAAAGTGGAATATGGAAGTTTAAGTGGAATATCGAGGTTTAAGTGGAATATGGAAGTTTAAGTGGAATATGGAAGTTTAAGTGTAATATGGAAGTTTAAAAGTGTAATATGGAAGTTTAAAAGTGTAATATGGAAGTTCAAAAGTGGAATATTGAGGTTTAAGTGGAATATGGAAGTTTAAAAGTGTAATATGGAAGTTTAAAAGTGTAATATGTTAGTTTAAAAGTGTAATATTGAAGTTCAAAAGTGTAATATGGAAGTGGAATATGGAAGTTTAAAAGTGTAATATGGAAGTTTAAGTGGAATATTGAAGTTCAAAAGTGGAATATCGAGGTTTAAGTGGAATATGGAAGTTTAAGTGTAATATTGAAGTTCAAAAGTGGAATATCGAGGTTTAAGTGGAATATAGAGGTTTAAGTGGAATATAGAGGTTTAAGTGTAATATCAGTTGAAAAGTGGAATATCGAGGTTTAAGTGGAATATGGAAGTTTAAAAGTGTAATATGAAAGTTCAAGTGTAATATGGAAGTTCAAGTGTAATATGGAAGTTTAAGTGGAATATTGAAGTTCAAAAGTGGAATATAGAGGTTTAAGTGTAATATCAAAGTTGAAAGTTTAAAAGTGTAATATGGAAGTTTAAAAGTGTAATTTGGAAGTTCAAAAGTGGAATATCGAGGTTTAAGTGGAATATGGAAGTTTAAAAGTGTAATATGGAAGTTCAAGTGGAATATCGAGGTTTAAGTGTAATATGGAAGTTCAAAAGTAAAATATTGAGGTTTAAGTGGAATATGGAAGTTTAAAAGTGTAATTTGGAAGTTTAAAAGTGTAATTTGGAAGTTCAAAAGTGGAATATCGAAGTTTAAGTGGAATATGGAAGTTTAAAAGTGGAATATCGAGGTTTAAGTGGAATATCGAGGTTTAAGTGGAATATCGAGGTTTAAGTGTAATATCAAAGTTCAAAAGTGGAATATAGAGGTTTAAGTGGAATATCGAGGTTTAAGTGTAATATCAAAGTTTAAAAGTGGAATATCAGTTTAAAAGTGGAATATCGAAGTTTAAAAGTGTAATATCGAAGCTTAAAAGTGGAATATAGATTGTTTAAAAGTGGAATATCGAGGTTTAAGTGGAATATGGAAGTTTAAAAGTGGAATATGGAAGTTTAAAAGTGTAATATGGAAGTTCAAAAGTGGAATATTGAGGTTTAAGTGGAATATGGAAGTTTAAAAGTGTAATACGGAAGTTTAAGTGTAATATGGAAGTTCAAAAGTGGAATATCGAGGTTTAAGTGGAATATGGAAGTGTAAAAGTGTAATATGGAAGTTTAAGTGGAATATTGAAGTTCATAAGTGGAATATGGAAGTTTAAGTGGAATATTGAAGTTCATAAGTGGAATATGGAAGTTTAAGTGGAATATTGAAGTTCAAAAGTGGAATATGGAAGTTCAAAAGTGGAATATTGAGGTTTAAAAGTGTAATACGGAAGTTTAAAAGTGTAATATGGAAGTTCAAAAGTGGAATATCGAGGTTTAAGTGGAATATTGAAGTTTAAAAGTGTAATATGGAAGTTTAAGTGGAATATTGAAGTTCAAAAGTGTAATATGGAAGTTTAAGTGGAATATTGAAGTTCAAAAGTGGAATATGGAAGTTTAAGTGGAATATTGAGGTTTAAGTGGAATATGGAATTTTAAGTGTAATATGGAAGTTTAAGTGGAATATTGAAGTTCAAAAGTGTAATATGGAAGTTTAAGTGGAATATTGAAGTTCAAAAGTGGAATATCGAGGTTTAAGTGGAATATAGAGGTTTAAGTGTAATATCAAAGTTGTAACAGTGTAATATCGAGGTTTAAGTGGAATATGGAAGTTGAAAAGTGTAATATGGAAGTTGAAAAGTGTAATATGGAAGTTCAAAAGTGGAATATTGAGGTTTAAGTGGAATATGGAAGTTTAAAAGTGTAATATGGAAGTTTAAAAGTGTAATTTGGAAGTTCAAAAGTGGAATATCGAGGTTTAAGTGGAATATGGAAGTTTAAAAGTGTAATATGGAAGTTCAAGTGGAATATCGAGGTTTAAGTGGAATATGGAAGTTTAAAAGTGGAATATCGAGGTTTAAGTGTAATATCAGTTCAAAAGTGGAATATAGAAGTTTAAGTGGAATATAGAGGTTTAAGTGAAATATCTAGGTTTAAGTGGAATATAGAGGTTTAAGTGTAATATCAAAGTTCAAAAGTGGAATATCAAAGTTCAAAAGTGGAATATCAAGGTTTAAGTGTAATATCAAAGTTTAAAAGTGGAATGTCGATGGTTTAAAAGTGGAATGTCGATTGTTTAAAAGTGGAATATCGAGGTTTAAGTGGAATATCGAGGTTTAAGTGGAATATCGAGGTTTAAGTTGAATATGGAAGTTTCAAAGTGGAATATGGAAGTTTCAAAGTGGAATATCTTAGTTTAAAAGTGTAATATGGAAGTTTAAAAGTGTAATATGGAAGTTTATAAGTGGAATATGGAAGTTTAAAAGTGGAATATCGAGGTTTAAGTGTAATATCGAGGTTTAAAAGTGTAATATAGAAGTTTAAAAGTGGAATATGTTAGTTTAACCCCTTCAGACATATATGACGCGAGGTTGCCAGATTAGCAATAAGAAATAGAGTTCTCTCACTCTTATAATTACCTCTCCAAAATTAGTTTTCTGCCCACATCTAACTCAAAGACAACTGCAGAGGTTGAAGTAACTAAAATAAAGGTTTGTAAAAAACCCTGATGGTAATAAAGGCTTTAAAGTATCCCTAATAGGCTCAAAATTGCGTCATATGTCGGAGAGGGTTAAAAGTGTAATATGGATGTTAAAGTGTAACATGGATGTTTAAGTGGAATATTGAAGTTCAAAAGTGTAATATCGAGGTTTAAGTGTAATATCGAGGTTTAAGTGGAATATGGAAGTTTAAGTGGAATATGGAAGTTTAAGTGGAATATGGAAGTTTAAGTGGAATATTGAAGTTCAAAAGTGTAATATCGAGGTTTAAGTGTAATATAGAGGTTTAAGTGTAATATAGAGGTTTAAGTGTAATATAGAAGTTTAAGTGTGATATGCAAGTTTAAAAGTGGAATATGAAAGTTTAAAAGTGTAATATGGAAGTTTAAGTGTAATATTGAAGTTCAAAAGTGGAATATCGAGGTTTAAGTGTAATATGGAATTTTAAGTGGAATATGGAAGTTTAAAAGTGGAATATCGAGGTTTAAGTGTAATATCGAAGTTTAAAAGTGGAATATGGAAGTTTAAAAGTGGAATATGGAAGTTTATAAGTGGAATATCGAGGTTTAAGTGTAATATCGAAGTTTAAAAGTGGAATATGCTAGTTTAAAAGTGGAATATGCTAGTTTAAAAGTGGAATATGGAAGTTTAAAAGTGGAATATGGAAGTTTAAAAGTGGAATATGCTAGTTTAAAACTGGAATATGGAAGTTTAAAAGTGGAATATGGAAGTTTAACTAGAATATTGAAGTTCAAAAGTGGAATATTGAAGTTTAAAAGTGGAATATGCAAGTTTAAAAGTGGAATATGCAAGTTTAAAAGTGGAATATGCAAGTTTAAAAGTGGAATATGAAAGTTTAAAAGTGGAATATGCAAGTTTAAAAGTGGAATATGCAAGTTTAAAAGTGGAATATGCAAGTTTAAAAGTGGAATATGCAAGTTTAAAAGTGGAATATGCAAGTTTAAAAGTGGAATATGCAAGTTTAAAAGTGGAATATGCAAGTTTAAAAGTGGAATATGCAAGTTTAAGTAATATCAGGTTTAAAAGTAGAATATGGAAGGTTAAAAGTGGAATATGCAAGTTAAAAAGTGGAATATCGAGGTTTAAGTAATATCAGTTTAAAAGTAGAATATGGAAGTTTAAAAGTTTAAGTGTAATATCGAAGTTTAAAAGTAATATGGAAGTTTAAAATTGTAATATGGAAGTTTAAAAGTGGAATATGGAGGTTTAAGTGTAATATGGAAGTTTAAAAGTGTAATATGGATGTTTAAGTGGAATATTGAAGTTCAAAAGTGTAATATAGAGGTTTAAGTGTAATATGCAAGTTTAAAAGTGTAATATCGAGGTTTAAGTGTAATATCGAAGTTTAAAAGTGGAATATGGAAGTTTAAAAGTGGAATATGGATGTTTAAGTGGAATATTGAAGTTCAAAAGTGGAATATCGAGGTTTAAGTGGAACATCGAGGTTTAAGTGTAATATAGAGGTTTAAGTGTAATATGCAAGTTTAAAAGTGGAATATCGAGGTTTAAGTGTAATATCAAAGTTTAAAAGTGTAATATGGAAGTTTTAGTGGAATATTGAAGTTCAAAAGTGGAATATCGAGGTTTATGTGTAATATGGAAGTTTAAGTGGAATATGTAAGTTTAAAAGTGGAATATCGAGGTTTAAGTGTAATATCGAAGATTAAAAGTGTAATATGGAAGTTTAAAAGTGGAATATCGAGGTTTAAGTGTAATATCGAGGTTTAAGTGTAATATCGAGGTTTAAGTGGAATATCGAGGTTTAAAAGTGGAATATGCAAGTTTAAAAGTGGAATATGCAAGTTTAAAAGTGGAATATGGAAGTTTAAAAGTGGAATATGGAAGTTTAAGTGGAATATTGAAGTTCAAAAGTGGAATATCGAGGTTTAAGTGTAATATGCAAGTTTAAAAGTGGAATATTGAAGTTTAAAAGTGGAATATGCAAGATTAAAAGTGGAATATGGAAGTTTAAGTGGAATATTGAAGTTCAAAGGTAGAATATAGAGGTTTAAGTGTAATATCGAGGTTTAAGTGTAATATGGATGTTTAAAAGTGGAATATGGAAGTTTAAAAGTGGAATATCGAGGTTTAAGTGTAATATCAAAGTTTAAAAGTGTAATATGGAAGTTTAAAAGTGTAATATGGAAGCTTAAAAGTGGAATATGGAAGCTTAAAAGTGGAATATCGAGGTTTAAGTATAATATAGAGGTTTAAGTATAATATCGAAGTTTAAGTATAATATCGAAGTTTAAAAGTGTAATATCGAAGTTTAAAAGTGTAATATCGAAGTTTAAAAGTGTAATATCGAAGTTTAAAAGTGTAATATCGAAGTTTAAAAGTGGAATATGTAAGTTTAAAAGTGGAATATGTAAGTTTAAAAGTGGAATATGCAAGTTTAAAAGTGGAATATGCAAGTTTAAAAGTGGAATATGCAAGTTTAAAAGTGGAATATGCAAGTTTAAAAGTGGAATATGCAAGTTTAAAAGTGGAATATCGAGGTTTAAGTAATATCAGTTTAAAAGTAGAATATGGAAGTTTAAAAGTGGAATATGGAAGTTTATAAGTAGAATATCGAGGTTTAAGTGTAATATCGAAGTTTAAAAGTGTAATATGGAAGTTTAAAATTGTAATATGGAAGTTTAAAAGTGGAATATGGATGTTTAAGTGGAATATAGAGGTTTAAGTGTAATATGGAAGTTTAAAAGTGTAATATGGATGTTTAAGTGGAATATTGAAGTTCAAAAGTGTAATATAGAGGTTTAAGTGTAATATGCAAGTTTAAAAGTGTAATATCGAGGTTTAAGTGTAATATCGAAGTTTAAAAGTGGAATATGGAAGTTTAAAAGTGGAATATGGAAGTTTAAAAGTGGAATATGGATGTTTAAGTGGAATATTGAAGTTCAAAAGTGGAATATCGAGGTTTAAGTGGAACATCGAGGTTTAAGTGTAATATAGAGGTTTAAGTGTAATATGCAAGTTTAAAAGTGGAATATCGAGGTTTAAGTGTAATATCAAAGTTTAAAAGTGTAATATGGAAGTTTTAGTGGAATATTGAAGTTCAAAAGTGGAATATCGAGGTTTATGTGTAATATGGAAGTTTAAGTGGAATATGTAAGTTTAAAAGTGGAATATCGAGGTTTAAGTGTAATATCGAAGATTAAAAGTGTAATATGGAAGTTTAAAAGTGGAATATCGAGGTTTAAGTGTAATATCGAGGTTTAAGTGTAATATCGAGGTTTAAGTGGAATATCGAGGTTTAAAAGTGGAATATGCAAGTTTAAAAGTGGAATATGCAAGTTTAAAACTGGAATATGCAAGTTTAAAAGTGGAATATGGAAGTTTAAAAGTGGAATATGGAAGTTTAAGTGGAATATTGAAGTTCAAAAGTGGAATATCGAGGTTTAAGTGTAATATGCAAGTTTAAAAGTGGAATATTGAAGTTTAAAAGTGGAATATGCAAGATTAAAAGTGGAATATGGAAGTTTAAGTGGAATATTGAAGTTCAAAGGTAGAATATAGAGGTTTAAGTGTAATATCGAGGTTTAAGTGTAATATGGATGTTTAAAAGTGGAATATGGAAGTTTAAAAGTGGAATATCGAGGTTTAAGTGTAATATCAAAGTTTAAAAGTGTAATATGGAAGTTTAAAAGTGTAATATGGAAGCTTAAAAGTGGAATATCGAGGTTTAAGTATAATATAGAGGTTTAAGTATAATATCGAAGTTTAAAAGTGTAATATCGAAGTTTAAAAGTGTAATATCGAAGTTTAAAAGTGTAATATCGAAGTTTAAAAGTGGAATATGTAAGTTTAAAAGTGGAATATGTAAGTTTAAAAGTGGAATATGTAAGTTTAAAAGTGGAATATGGAAGTTTAAAAGTGGAATATGGAAGTTTAAAAGTGGAATATTGAAGTTCAAGTGGAATATCGAGGTTTAAGTAAAATGTGCAAGTTTAAAAGTGGAATATCGAGGTTTAAGTGTAATATCAGTTTAAAAGTGGAATATGCAAGTTTAAAAGTGGAATATGCAAGTTTAAAAGTGTAATATGGAAGTTTAAGTGGAATATTGAAGTTTAAAAGTGGAATATCGAGGTTTAAGTGGAATATCAAGGTTTAAGTGTAATATGAAAGTTTAAAAGTGGAATATGCATGATTAAAAGTGTAATATAGAGGTTTAAGTGTAATATGGAGGTTTAAGTGTAATATGGAAGTTTAAAAGTGGAATATGCAAGTTTAAAAGTGTAATATGCAAGTTTAAGTGGAATATTGAAGTTTAAAAGTGGAATATCGAGGTTTAAGTGTAATATGGAAGTTTAAAAGTGTAATATGCAAGTTTAAAAGTGGAATATCGAGGTTTAAGTGTAATATCGAGGTTTAAGTGTAATATCGAGGTTTAAGTGTAATATGGAAGTTTAAAAGTGGAATATGCAAGTTTAAGTGGAATATTGAAGTTTAAAAGTGTAATATCGAGGTTTAAGTGGAATATTGAGGTTTAAGTGTAATATGCAAGCTTAAAAGTGGAATATGCAAGCTTAAAAGTGGAATATGCAAGCTTAAAAGTGGAATATGCAAGTTTAAATGTGGAATATGCAAGTTTAAAAGTGGAATATGCAAGTTTAAAAGTGGAATATGCAAGTTTAAAAGTGGAATATGGAAGTTTAAGTGGAATATGCAAGTTTAAAAGTGGAATATGCAAGTTTAAAAGTGGAATATGCAAGTTTAAAAGTGGAATATGCAAGTTTAAAAGTGGAATATGCAAGTTTAAAAGTGGAATATGGAAGTTTAAGTGGAATATTGAAGTTCAAAGGTGGAATATAGAGGTTTAAGTGTAATATCGAGGTTTAAGTGTAATATGGATGTTTAAAAGTGGAATATGGAAGTTTAAAAGTGGAATATCAAGGTTTAAGTGTAATATCAAAGTATAAAAGTGGAATATAGAGGTTTAAGTGGAATATAGAGGTTTAAGTGTAATATCGAAGTTTAAAAGTGTAATATCGAAGTTTAAAAGTGGAATATGTAAGTTTAAAACTGGAATATGGAAGTTTAAAAGTGGAATATTGAAGTTCAAAAGTGGAATATCGAGGTTTAAGTAAAATGTGCAAGTTTAAAAGTGGAATATCGAGGTTTAAGTGTAATATCAGTTTAAAAGTGTAATATCAGTTTAAAAGTGGAATATGCAAGTTTAAAAGTGGAATATGCAAGTTTAAAAGTGGAATATGCAAGTTTAAAAGTGGAATATGCAAGTTTAAGTGGAATATTGAAGTTTTTAAGTGGAATATCGAGGTTTAAGTGGAATATCAAGGTTTAAGTGTAATATGGAAGTTTAAAAGTGGAATATGCATGATTAAAAGTGTAATATAGAGGTTTAAGTGTAATATGGAAGTTTAAAAGTGGAATATGCAAGTTTAAGTGGAATATTGAAGTTTAAAAGTGGAATATCGAGGTTTAAGTGTAATATGGAAGTTTAAAAGTGGAATATGCAAGTTTAAAAGTGGAATATGCAAGTTTAAAAGTGGAATATGCAAGTTTAAGTGGAATATTGAAGTTTAAAAGTGGAATATCGAGGTTTAAGTGTAATATCAAGGTTTAAGTGTAATATCGAGGTTTAAGTGTAATATCGAGGTTTAAGTGTAATATGGAAGTTTAAAAGTGGAATATGCAAGCTTAAAAGTGTAATATGCAAGCTTAAAAGTGGAATATGCAAGTTTAAAAGTGGAATATGCAAGTTTAAAAGTGGAATATGGAAGTTTAAGTGGAATATTTAAGTTTAAAAGTGGAATATCGAGGTTTAAGTGTAATATCGAGGTTTAAGTGTAATATGGAAGTTTAAAAGTGGAATATGCAAGTTTAAAAGTGTAATATCGAGGTTTAAAAGTGTAATATGGAAGTTTAAGTGGAATATTGAAGTTTAAAAGTGGAATAGCGAGGTTTAAGTGTAATATGGAAGTTTAAAAGTGGAATATGCAAGTTTAAAAGTGTAATATGGAAGTTTAAGTGGAGTATGGAACTTTGAAAGTGGAATATGGATCTTTAAAAGTGGAATATGGAAGTTTAAGTGGAATATTGAAGTTTAAAAGTGGAATATTGAAGTTTAAAAGTGGAATATGGAAGTTTAAGTGGAATATTGAAGTTTAAAAGTAATATGAAAGTTTAAAAGGAATATGGAAGTTCAAAAGGAATATGGAAGTTTAAGTGGAATATTGAAGTTTAAAAGTGGAATAGCGAGGTTTAAGTGTAATATGGAAGTTTAAAAGTGGAATATGCAAGTTTAAAAGTGGAATATGCAAGTTTAAAAGTGTAATATGGAAGTTTAAGTGGAGTATGGAACTTTAAAAGTGGAATATGGATCTTTAAAAGTGGAATATGGAAGTTTAAGTGGAATATTGAAGTTTAAAAGTGTAATATGAAAGTTTAAAAGGAATATGGAAGTTCAAAAGGAATATGGAAGTTTAAAAGTGGAATATGGAAGTTTAAGTGTAATATGGAACTTTAAAAGTGTAGTATGGAAGTTTAAGTGGAATATGGAACTTTAAAAGTGGAATATTGAAGTTTAAAAGTGGAATATTGAAGTTTAAGTGGAGGATATGGAAGTTTAAGTGGAGGATATGGAAGTTTAAGTGGAATATGGAAGTTTAAGTGGAATATGGAAGTTTAAAAGTGTAATATGAAAGTTTAAAAGTGTAATATGGAAGTTTAAAAGTGTAATATGGAAGTTTAAAAGTGTAATATGGAAGTTTAAAAGTGTAATATGGAAGTTTAACTGGAATATGGAAGTTTAAAAGTGGAATATGGAAGTTTACAAGTGGAATATCGAGGTTTAAGTGTAATATGGAAGTTTAAAAGTGTAATATGGAAGTTTAAAAGGAATATGGCAGTGGAATATGGAAGTTTAAAAGTGGAATATTGATTTTTTTTTAAATTTTTTTTTTAAAGAGACAATGAACGGAGGAAGGAAAAACACAGATAAAACAAAAAGGTCCATGTGCCTAAAGGCATCCTCCATTCATAAAATGTTTGTAACAACTGGATTTAAAAATTTGTAGATTGTAAGTTTGTGGAAAGCAATTCGAGGGAAGTGAATTCCAAAGAGTAGTAGCTCTGGGGATAAATGAATTCTGATAAGCAGAAGTCCTGCATTGTGGAGGAGAAAGTGTAAATTCATGGGCGCTCTCAGCTGCCCTAGTTCTACGGGGAAAGATGTGGAGAGGCAGCACAATTGAAGCAAGTTCCTCGGAACAATTGCTGTGAAAATATCTGTAGAATAATGCAAGGGATGCAAAGTTTCTTCGTATGGATAATGTAGGTAGGTCCTGTGTGATTGCAGGGTTATTGATTAATCTAATAGCTTTATTTTGAATTTTGTCCAACTGCCTCAATGCAACCACTCCACTTCCACCCCACAGAGGTGAACAGTAATCCATCTGAGAACGCACATGACTTTTATATATCACGGCCAACTGCTCGTCAGTGAAGAATTCTCGAACTCTGTACAGGAGTCCCAGTTTTTTAGAGGCATTCTTAGCAATGCTTCTAACATAATGTGTCCAGCTCAAGTTAGTAGTTAATGTTACACCGAGAATGTCAATACTAGCGGAAGTGGGAATATTTACATCATTAAAAAATATATGGGAGTCAGTGAGATTCTGTCCGTTAGAAAATTGATTGCACTTGGTTTTCTGTGCATTAAAGGAAACTAGATTCTTTTGTCCCCATCCATTAATTCTAGAAAGGTCCTGGTTCAGAGAAATTGCAGTGTTTATTTTTGAATTTATAAGATCGGGTTGGGTGAAAGAATTGGTAAATGTGAAGGAACTGTGGAGTGTTGAGTCATCTGCGTAGGAATGTATTGGATTAGGAGTGGTAGATATGAGATCATTGATATGAATGAGGAACAGAATTGGGGCCAAAACTGATCCCTGGGAAACACCAGCATTTATTGAGTGAAATTGAGAATAAAGGCCATCTACCATTACACGTATTTTTCTGTTATGAAGATAAGAAGAAATTAGTGGAACTAATGATGCAAGGCCGTAGTGTGACATCTTCGACAATAAGGATTGATGCCAGACTATCAAATGCCTTTGATATATCCAGTGCTATTGTATGTGTTTCACCATGTTGGTCTG
This sequence comes from Paralithodes platypus, assembly GCA_032716605.1. NCBI lineage: Eukaryota > Metazoa > Arthropoda > Malacostraca > Decapoda > Lithodidae > Paralithodes > Paralithodes platypus. Next base: position 5,301,651 of record CM064480.1, read on the forward strand.
TAGCTTGGTTGATTTGATGCGTAAGAAGGCAAAGTTTAAAAGTAATATGGAAGTTTAAGTGGAATATGGAAGTTTAAGTGGAATATGGAAGTTTAAAAGTGGAATACTGAAGTTTAAGTGTAATATTGAAGTTTAAGTGTAATATTGAAGTTTAAGTGTAATATCGAGGTTTAAGTGTAATATCGAGGTTTAAGTGTAATATTGAAGTTTAAAAGTGGAATATGGAAGTTTAAAAGTGGAATATGGAAGTTTAAAAGTGTAATATTGAAGTTTAAAAGGAATATTGAAGTTTAAGTAGAATATTGAAGTTTCAAAGTAGACTATTGAAGTTTAAAAGGGGAATATGGAAGTTTAAGTGGAATATGGAAGTTTAAAAGTGTAATATGGAAGTTTAAAAGTGGAATATGGAAGTTTAAAAGTGGAATATTGAAGTTTACAAGTGGAATATTGAAGTTTAAGTGGAATATCGAGGTTTAAGTGTAATATGGAAGTTTAAAAGTGGAATATGAAAGTTTAAAAGTGTAATACGGAAGTTTAAAGTGTAATACGGAAGTTTAAAGTGTAATATTGAAGTTTAAGTGGAATATGGAAGTTTAAAAGTGGAATATGGAAGTTTAAAAGTGGAATATGGAAGTTTACAAGTGGAATATGGAAGTTTACAAGTGGAATATGGAAGTTTACAAGTGGAATATGGAAGTTTAAGTGTAATATTGAAGTTTAAGTGTAATATTGAAGTTTAAGTGTAATATTGAAGTTTAAGTGTAATATTGAAGTTTAAAAGTGTATTATTGTGTTTAAGTTTCAAGTTTAAAAAAATGCAAGTCTAAAAATGTATACTGTATTTGTTTAAAGTTTAAAAATGTCAGGATAATTTGAAATATTGAAGTTTAAAAGTGAAATATTGAAGTTTAAGTGTAATATTGAAGTTTAAGTGTAATAGTGTGTTTAAGTTTCAGGCTTAAAAATTGAAGTCTAAAAATGTATACTGTATTTGTTTAAAGTGTAAAAGTAAAAAAAATAAAGTTTAAACATTTATATAGTATAACCTTTTTTTAAGTCAATAAAAATATTTTAAAGTTTCAAAATGTATAAAGTACTATTTAAGTTTAAGCCATGATTCAAAAACAATTTAACTTCCTAACTATTTAATATTTATTTTTTACAAATTATAACAAACTTACAAATAAAATTATACATTTTTCAAACTTATAAATACTTTCACCTACTTAGGCTACTCCAAAATAGTCTCTCCCATGAGCTTTACAATGGATTCTTACACTATCTGCATCTCTTCAATCACGACTATATTGTGAGGTATATTGATGTAACAAGGACAAAGGGAAACTAAACATTAATTTAAGTTAACATAGACAACTAAACTAATTTCCAGTGAGGAAGGCAAGCGTCCAACAGGATTACAGAACCTATTTACTCAAATTACCCTTGGGGATTTCAGAGCAATACAGCAATAATGAAGTGGGCCCCATGATGGGTCAAGGTCACCAGGACTTTTAAATGGAATTGAAGTAGTCAACCCAACACTTAATGCCAACTTGGCAATTTTTTTTTTTTTTTTAAATATAACACTAGGCCGCATAGGCCAAATTCCCCAAAAACTATCGAGGCAACTCTAAGTACAGAGGCCAATGTAGGGAACACTACTTAAAAATAATTAAGAGACTAGTCTTTCAACATTGTACATATTTTTTTTGGGTCTTTTATCAAACTCTATTTATTATTTTATTTTTAAGAATTGCGAAAAAATTACCAAATCAAAGCAATTTTTTTTTTTTAATTCACAGACAAACTGCCGCTAGTCGGTCATGGACTGGAAGGTATCACCTCTTTAGTCAGTAACTTACAGTCTACACAGGCTCTAATAACACAATAGTAGGAAGGGGACAGGTTTACAAAATAAAATAAATTTCAACGAACTTTAAAGAAGCAGGAACAAAAAATGCAGGTCAAGCAAGTGCAATACCTTAAATAATTTGAAAAGTGCTAAAATTTTGAGGACCATTACGCTACCGATTATACAACCAAATTTCCATATTAATAGTGTTCAGCTTATTTATTTTATTTCATACTTTAAATTTTATTAGACTATTAAACTGTAAAGATTATATCTTGCCCTCCCAACTCTCAAACATCAGTCTCTAGTCCAGAACGTCCCGGACTTCCCAAACTTGACTACTTCCTTTAACGTGACGATAGTGCGTTGTTATATGTGCGATTGGTTTGCTTGGGAAACAGATTAACTTGCTCATGTAGTGATGTACACCCTATGTGGTGGATTGTGTTCTTTTATTTAATAATTTTCATTTTAGTAAGCGTTGTTTCCACATAGCGATTTTGATAATTTAATTTGACTTTATATTGTCCTTGTCCCAATTTTGGTTTGTTTAGTTTGCAAGTTTTACATTTTAATTTGTAAAGCTCAATGGGATAAACTACAATAACTTCTGAAATCTGTTTTATTGCTTAATCTATTCATATAGTACATTACATTTCACATCTCATGAATTTACAGAATTCTCCAAACACTTTAATTTAATAATTATAATTCAAGGCCATCCTTAGTTGAATTTAGTTTAATTGTACATGAAGAATATCTTTGGCATGATTTATATTATATTCAATAACCACAAATTTCTTTTACTTTATTTTGTTAATTATTTATACATTAATAACAAATCGGCTCTGATGGAGTCTAATCTATTTTATTAATTTCACCACAACACCAAACACCCCCAATGAAATTAATTAAAGTATATATGATCCGCCGGGATTCGAACCCGGGTTATCACAGATTTTTGCCACCTTAACCATTGCAAGAGCGGAATTAATTGTATAGCAAATAAAATAATTAGAATAGTCTAAAAAAAAAAATCAGTTTCTTATTGGGAGAACTCTGCAAAAACGGTACACGGTATGCATTACCTTGGCAGAAAATACACATTTGCATTAACACAATCACCTATACTTTTAAAAAAATATTCTGGCAGTTAGATAATTTTATACATTCAAAAAAAATAATAATATTAAATAAATAAATATCTATATATATATATATAAAATCAATTCAATGTGTACTAGAAAATAAAATAACCTTTCAAATTCCCACGCTATTAGAACCACTGATAATCTAACTGTATGGATAGTGACCTAAAAGAATAAGTGAAGGTTTGAGACACACCGAGGACGAGAATGAACAATTGAGTCTATGTATACCACCAAACTTGTGGTTGGGTGGGAAGAGAGGTGCTGGCTACATATTTATGATCAACCTAAAACTTAGCTTAAATAATTATAATTAGAACTTGCAAAATAAACAAACCAAAACTGGGACAAAAAGATAAACGCAAAAGAACTAATCAAAATCGCTATGTGGAAAGAACGCTTAATAAAATATAATTATTAAATAATTATACAGAATAATTTAAATCAACTAAATTTATGACACTAGCAGTGAGTCAATTAATTCATGTGGACCCCCACAGGGATTAAAGAGTCTGACAAATGAGAATTTAGAGGAAAATGTAGAAGCCAAACCAAGGATGGTATTCTGAATTTCGGATATGATTAATTTATATCTAAAATACAAAAATAGACATTAATCGCGAAATAAACCTATAACCGTTTGTGGTTTCATTGTTTAGATGCTTATGTTCTGGGTTTGGTGTCCCGACTTCGAATACCGGGAGGACCATTTTTTTTTTTTTTCCTATGTGAATGAGGGAGACAAAAGGCATAACTGCCTGCAGCGAGTGCCTCTCACAGATTTCAAAGAGTGACTGGGCCAAAATCAAGGGACGTTAGAGCAAAAATGCCTGGACACACCGAGTTTGAAGCAATTTAAGTCTTAGGAAGAGGGAAAGACTGATTCTGGGAGAGAGTTCCAGAGCTCAGCAGTTGAGTAGAAGAAAGACGGAGAGTAAAGTTTATCTCTCGGGTTGGAGAGTTGCACAGAGTAGGGGTGGGATTGTGTTGCAAGCCGGGTAGTTGGTATAATTTCAGGTTAACCCCTTCTGTTCCGGTGAAGTATTTTGTGTATATATCTGCTGCATCTTAACAATTTGATGAAGCTTCGGAAGGATTATTTTTTTGTTCAGTCTGTAGCGAGTGCTTGTATAAAAACAAACTCCAAAATATAAACCCTATCCCCTTAACCCTCTCCGACATATGACGCAATTTTGAGCCTATTAGGGATACTTTAAAGCCTTTGTTACCATCAGGGGTATTTATAAACCTTTAGTTTAGTTACTTCAACCTCTGCAGTTGTCTTTGAGTTAGCTGTGGGGGCAGAAAACTAATTTTGGAGAGGTAATTGTAAGAGTGAGAGAACTCAATTTCTTATTGCTAATCTGGCAACCTCTGCGTCATATGTGCGTGAAAGGGTTAAACTGAATTTAATCGTCTAATAGTAGCCAAAATAAAGTTAAAAGAACAGTACCGGTACAGAAGGGGTCAATATCTACGAGGACAGGCTATTGCTAGACTTATATAGGCTGGACAGAGGCAGCAATAGGGATCTGGCAACCTCTGCATCATATGAGTCTGAAGGGGTTAAATAGGCTGGACAGAGGCAGCAATAGGGATCTGTACTTTTCTTATTGCTAATCTGGCAACCTCTACATCATAGGAGTCTGAAGGGGTTACATAGGCTGGACAGATCCCTATTGCTGCAATAGGGATCTGTTCTTTTCTTTGAAGAGGGGAAGGGAACTACGGGTATTTAATGCGGAGTGGCTGAATGGATCACTACAGGCAAAATGAAAATAAATCTGGCAAAAGGTCTTCAAATCAGCAAACTAATGGGGCGAAGCTCTTCAAATTCTTTGTACTAATGGGGCTAAACATGAGGGAAACTTAAGACAGTAGAGTACTTTAGTTAGAGAGGAAAGTAGGAGGCTAAACTTATAAACAAACGCTAAAAATAGAGTTTCAGAACATAAATCTAAACTTATAGCCGAACCGATTACAAATGAGATTAGAGAGTATCATGAATAGAAACTTTAGGCCCAAATTTTTTAAAATATCTGAAAATAACATCTGACCAACTGTAAGGGCTTTAATGCTTTTAATATCTAAACTGATTTTGTGCAACTAGGAAAGTAGGGAGAGTGACGAGATAATTGTGAAAGGGAGATTAGCGATCCAAGATATTTTATAATTAAATATTTAGCGGAGGGATATACATCAGAATGAGAAAGTACGAGAGTGGTGTGGTATGGATGTAGATGTGCTGGAAAGTGAGAACAGGAACACAGAGGTTTCAGCCGTGTCAAACTTATGGGAAGCGAGAGAATGACAAAAAAAGTGTACAAGTGTGAAGTGGAAGGGCAGATGCAAAGGTTAGACCCAGAGGTGGAAGGATGGAGTCAAGTACCGTACAGTATATGCGTGAAAGCAGTGCTGGATGGGACAGTGCTGACTGAGGACAGGTGCGCATGGGAGCTATTAACCCTTTCACGCACATATGACTGAGGTTACCAGATTAGCAATAAGAAATAGAGTTATCTCACTCTTATAATTACCTCTCCAAAATTATTTTTCTGCCCACAGCTAACTCAAAGACAACTGCAGAGGTTGAAGTAACTAAACTAAAGGTTTATAAATACCCCTGATGGTAACAAAGGCTTTAAAGTATCCCTAATCGGCTCAAAATTGCGTCATATGTCAGAGGGTTAAGAAGCACGCGAGATAGTTAAATTGCTTAACCAAGATTCAGTACTTAGAAGCCCTTTGATTGCTGGAGGCTTTTTTTAAACCAAATAAAATAGTCTAATAGTAGCCAGAATAAAGTTAAAAGAACGGTGCTGCTACTGACTGAAGAGGTTAAGGTCTATGAGGACAGGCTATCTTTTAGAAGTTTACTAGGCTGGACAGAGGCAGCAATAGGGGGTATGTACTTTTCTTTCAAGAGGGGCAGGGAACTACAGGTATTTAATGCAGAGCGGCTGAATGGATCAAGAACAATATTTTGAGGTGGTATGGCCATGTGCCGAGAAATGTTAAAAGGAGAATGCAGAGAGATAAATTTATGTCAAGCAAGTTCTATTATAATGTAAAACTTGCAAAATAAACAAACCAAAGCGTATACGAACACAGTAAAAAGACAAAACAATGAATCAAAATCGGTATGTGGAAACAATGCAGAAATACTAAACTGCTGAACATAGTGATCCAGTGGATAAATGCCAATACCTTTGAGAGAGGAACCGAGTGAGCAAAAGGAAACTGACTATTGAAAAGAAGAATGGTATGATATGGATGTGTGGGGCCAGGCTACAGGATAGAATAACAAATGTTGAGCTGAGATGTTTAGGTATAAAGAGTATTAGCGAGGTGATACGTACAAGTTGACTGGGATGGTATGGACATGTGGAGAGAATGGATGAAAAAAATTGGGTGAAAAAATGCAGGTCTGTGATTGTGGAGGGAGCTGCACCAAGGGGTGGACCGAGGAAGACCTGGGATCGGACTATACGTGCCGATCTCAAATCCAAGAACTTGACAAGTGAAGCACCCCTTAACCTCTGAAGTGCGCATGGGGGTAATTGGAAACGTCCCCCTGTGCTGACGTATTTGAGGTGTTTCCGTCACTAAAATATTCATTGTGCCATTAATAGCATTAATACTTATCCATATGCGCCTATTATGGGTTGATTATAAAGGTATTAACCTGAAACTACAATAAAACTAGTGAAAACAGCGTTTGGATGGTCAAAATCGGAGATATAGCCCGCGAGTTGTATAATGTATGGGTGAGGCAAGCTGCTTTCCCGCCAATTTCCCCCAAGGCCACTGAGACACAGTCGATCGATACTCTCTCTCTCTCTTGCACTCGCTTGCCATCAGTGATGACAACACCCTGCTTGCAACTCGCTAATGTTAGCACGAAAATATACCTCGGAATAAGGGAATAACAAGGAAAATAGGTGATAACTGAAGGAGAGGAGGAAAGTGGGGAAGGAGGGGAGGTAGAGGACTGAGATTTTGCATGGCCCAGGGGCCAAAAAAAAATTTTTTTTTGTTTTTTTTTTTTTTTCACTCACTCTTAAGAGTCTCCCCGCAGTCCGCCGGGGGAACTCTTAAGAGTCTCCCCGCAGTTCCCGGGTTAATAGGGTTGCCTGGAACGCCACCATTAAGACAAGAGACTGAAACTGCACTTATGTGTGGAACACTCAGTCTTAAAACTTTATGTATGTATGTATGTAAGTAGAACATCTATTTACAAATTTATGTTGTGTCTGACATAGGAAGCGGTTTTCAACAAGCTACTAGGGGTTTACTGCCTTGATAGCGCAATTCATAACTGCACGGAATTTCGGTGCGAATATCCTAGGTTCGAGTATTTGTCATTTCATTAATAGAGTTTAGAAGTAAAGTTGGTTGGTGAAAAAATATTTGTTCACCTAAGGTCATCCTTAAGTATAGTTTCCCAGTTGACTATCATAAAAGAGGATGGTGTATAACCTTCACAGGACCTAACAGTTACCCTTTTAAATATAAAGTTTTCTATAACTTCACAGGACCTAACAGTTACCCTTTTAAATATAAAGAATTTTCTATAACTTCACAGGACCGAACAGTTACCCTTTTAAATATAAAGAAGTTTTCTATAACTTCACAGGACCTAACAGTTACCCTTTTAAATATAAAGAAGTTTTCTAAGCATATTAAAATAGTCTAACCATAGCCAGAAGAAAATTTTAAAATGTCAGACTAATTTAATTTCACACCAGGATTAAACTAGCAATGACTAACTCTTTGAATTTTCTGCCAAATTAATATAAATTAATATAAATTACCTACATACAGTATATATTTTCAGTACCTTCAAATTATTAACTTAAAATTACCTATTTGAACCGTAATGGAAAGCTGTAGACATTTTGAACCATTTTTGTTCCAAAATTTGTATAGACTGAATTTTACTTTAAATCCGGAGAAAATAATTCACAAAAAAAAATGAATTGGTTTTACTTTAAATCCAGAAAAAAAATATATAAAATAAATCAAATCTTCCATTTCTTTAAACTTTTACAGCCTTCAACACTAAAAATTCAAACATAGCCTCATTTTGTAATCTATGTACCAACTCTTATTGTACAATCTAAATATAGTTCACTGAAAACCATATAGTCTATAGATTTCACAAATTTATTCGGCACGTCTACGACAGTCAACTTAAAGATCTAAGAGTTACGCAAACTAATTTATATTTCACTGACAAAAAGTATCAAAATATAGTTAAAGAGCAAAACAATTTAAATGACTTAAAGAACAAAGCAATTTAAACTTTCAGAGCAATTAACTGTAGACTACATTTGAGCAAAGCAACAAATTACATTAAATAATAAAAGCCATGTCAAGACAGTTTGATCAAAGTTACTTTAAATAAACAATAAACCAACTTTAAGTATAAAATTGTACCTTCAAGATAAAGTTTGAAATTTAGACATTAACCTAGATATTTCGGACAATAGACACCTTATTCACGAGCTATTAACAAATTATAAACACTTATGTGATTGCAACTTACAATTTATGGTTTCTGAACAAGGTTACCAGTGAACTATTTAAAAGATTGTACACTTCCTTAAAGTGTTAAACTTAGACATTCAAAAACATCAACACAAAACCTGACTTGCCAATTGCCATAATCCATTATTTTTAAACATGGCGAAAAGTTTATTCCTTAACATTAGATCCGATAATTAATGAACCGCTATGCCTCTTATGCAATATTATAATTTAAAACTTTCAAAATGAACAAACTAAAACTAGTAACAATAGAAATACAAAAAAAAATACTTTAATCAAAATCGCTACGTGGAAATTATCACTAACAAAGGAAAATATAATTTTAATGCAATATTACTGTAAAGTTCGTAGTTTACTGTATTGGGCAGTAAATAATTTAATAAATTTACTTTTTCGCCACCTTCAAAATCACAGACTAGGGCATTCAATGTTCCAAGGAACAGTTTCGAACCGCGAAAATTAAATTTTGCGGCGCAATATTGCTATACAGTAAGTCCCCACTTAAAATGTAAAACAACGTTACTGACAAAAATAGTAAATTTACAAATACTACTGTACTTGGTAATAGACTTTAAAAGTTAATTTACAGCATAAAATAAAATAAATCTTTGAAGGATTATTACAAATTTTAGTTTAAATGTAATTACTTTATATCAAGCTTTCAAATATACTACTTTACTTTAAATAATATAAACATTCAAATAAGTAATTAACATAACTTTTAAGAGCAGATATGCAATTTAAGTATTATCTAAATAACCAATAAACTGAAATTTAATGGACATTGGACAGTAACCAAACTAATTCAAGAGATTTAAGTGAGTAAACATTAACTGTATACAAAAGGTTGTTAACCCTTTTAACAATATTGAAAATCTATGACTTATTGTAGAAGTCATTGATGTCAATAGAAATGTTATAGTAACATTTCCCAATTATATATCAATAAAAAGACCATTCCATGTTCTACATGGGTGTGCCTTAGGAATGACATGCAACACAGGAGGAACTATAGGATATCCGTTAACTGAAATAATAGCTACTAAATTAGTCATATTTCCATTTATTTGGATAACTTAACTTTGTTTTTGCAAGTTTATCTTTTTACTTTACTAAAAGTTCTCAATAAGGAATGGATTTTATTTTTGCTTTAACTGTAAAACACTTAACATTTTCATCTGAAGTGACTAAAGGTTATTTTTGGTTGATTTGAAAGTATTAAATATTAAATTAAGCATAAGAACTAAGTAGAAAAAGCTCCTTGTAAAGCATTGAGAGTGTAGGGCCGTACAATGGTGCAAAACTGCATCATAACAGTCTAATTACGGTCCGGACGGTGTTCCTCCGGTTGTTCTCAAAAACTGTGCTTCCGTGCCGACTCCCTGCCTAGGCAAAAATTTTCGTCTCTGTCTATCCTCTAACGTCTTCCCTTCATGCTGGAAGTTTGCTCACATTCAACCTGTCCCAAAGAAGGGTGACCGCTCTCAACCCTCCAACTATCGTCCAATTGCTCTCATTTCTTGTCTTTCTAAAGTTTTTGAAACTATTCTTGCTTCCAAATTTCTTAAGCATTTCTCTTCTCATAATCTGCTCTCAGATCGCCAGTATGGCTTCCTTAAGGGTCGCTCTACTGGTGATCTTCTTTCATGTCTACTAACTCTTGGTCATCCTCCTTTCGGGACTTCGGTGAGACTTTTTCTATTGCACTAGACATATCGAAAGCCTTCGATAGAGTCTGGCATAAATCTGTAATTTCTAAACTACCCTCCTTCGATTTCTATCCCTCCATCTGTGCCTTTGTCTCTAATTTCCTTTCCGGCCGTTCCATAGCCGCGGTTGTGGACGGCCATTGTTCACTTCCTCACCCTATAAACTCCGGTGTTCCTCAGGGTTCTGTCCTATCTCCTATTCTCTTTCTAATTTTTATAAATTATCTCCTTAACTGTACCTTAATTCCCCCATTCATACGCAGACGACTCAACCTTACACTACTCCATTACTTTTTCAGAACGCCCCAGCCAGCAATCCCTCAACGACAAACGTAATGAAGCCATAGAACTCTAAAATTCTGATCTAAATACCATTTCCAATTGGGGCAGAGAAAACCTTATTAACTTTAATGCTTCCAAAACCCAATTTCTCCATCTATCTACCCCTCAGGATCTCTCAGCGGACTATCCCTTATTCTTCAACAATACAAAAATCAACCCTTCATCTTCTCTCAATATTCTTGGTGTCTTTTTCTTCTGCTCTCATTTGGAAGGACCATATTACCAGTCTTGCTAAGGCAGCCTCCCAGAAGCTGGGTGTGCTCAACCGCCTTAGGGGGTTCTTTTCCCCTGCACAGCTTCTTGCTCTGTACAGGGGCATATTGCGCCCTTGTGTCGAGTATTGTTCATATGTGTGGGGAGGTTCCTCTCACACCACTCTCCTAGACAAGGTTGAAAGGAAGGCCTTTCGTATCATTAACTCCCGTCCACTCACCAACTCTCTGCAATCTCTCTCTCTCCGCCGCAATGTTGCATCTCTCTCGCTATTCTATCGCTACTATAATAATCAGTGTTCCTCAGAGCTATCCCAGTGCATACCACCTCCTTTACGTAGTGCACGTGGTACCCGTCTTGAAACTCAATCTCACCCCTACTCTGTGCAACTCTCCAACCCAAGAGTAAAAAGTTACTCTCAAACTTTCTTCTACTCAACAGCCGAGCTCTGGAACTCTCTCCCAGAATCAGTCTTTCCCACTTCCTATGACTTAAATTGCTTCAAACTCTGTGTGTCCAGGCATTTTGGCTCGAAAGTCCCTTGATTTTGGCCCTGTCACTCTTTCAACTATGGGGGAGGCACTCGCTATAGGCAGTTATGCCTTTTGCCTCCCTCAATCACATAGAACAAAAATAAAAAATAAATCCATGACCCCGAGGGGTCATGTTGACCTCAGGCATAGCAAGCTTGTGAAGCAAGCGACAGCAGCGATCCGCCTAGAGCCTTTAGTACAAGAGTCCTAGAGACAGTCCCCACCCGTTAGACCGTCTTACTGCCGTGATACCACCTGCTATGCCCTCACCCCAATGGGCGATGACTTTATCTGCGAGGAGCACCCTCAATGTACACTGCTTGATCTAGATAGCATATACTTTTTGTCATTTTATGAAATTTATTCCTTATGAATGAAAAAGTCTCATATCAGATAAATATAAGTGTTTTCTGTCTACTGGAAAATGTAGTTATAAAACGGTAACTAGAATTAATTTAGATTTATGTTATTTACTGTACAAAACCTTTAGAAATTAGTTGCAACAAAATTAAGTGAAATTATAAGTTGTTGTTGTTGTTCCCTAAGCTGCCTGGCCGAACAGCCCCGATGAAATTATAAGTAAACTATATTATCTTTAGCAATATTTAAGACTCGCTAATAAAACACTCTTGTGCTGCGAACTTTAAACCCTCTGCACGAAGGTGCACTCTTAAAAAGGCATCTCCCTAGGATGTTTTTTTAAATTCATATTGGCAGTCAAGTTAAAAATATAAGAGTTGGTACTTCTATTACAATATGAGGCACACTAATTTAGGACATATAGAGCCATGTTCTCAACTACATAATGTTGGTTACCAGGATGATAATTACTTCTATTATTTAACAACTAATCAAAAATATAGGCTTAGGTTTCATCCTAATTAATTTATTCTAAAAGTTAATATTTGAGGCAGTAATCCAAAAATACAGTTTGGCGCTTATTTAATCTCATACAGTACAGTACAGTACTTTAAATAATAAATAAAGTTATATTTAATTACTTTATAAACAGTAATCCACAAAAATTACAGATTTAGCCTTTCTAATAAAATTTGTATAAATTCCTTTACTAGGCTATATGCAGCTTGAAATAACGGCCCCTTAATATCCTTCACATACCTGGAGTTAATAATAGGAGTGATGGTGGTGGTGGTGGTAGTTGTGGTGGTGGTTGTGGTTGTGGTGGTAGTTGTGGTGGTGGTGAAGCAGATGTCAGAGTCTTCTTTTATCTGCGGAATTTAAGAATACATTTAATATCTACCGCTATACAATCTATCTATCTATTTATTGCCTGACGCAGTGATCCCCGAAGGGGTGGCCACGAACGAACCGCCATATAGAATATATATATAACCGCTATATAATCCTTAGTTTTATACCTTAACAATATTGATAATTTTTTAATTTTATACCTTAACAATATAGTCGGATTATTTCTTAATTTAATATTTAATACAAAAATTGAAATGTAAAACTCTAAAAATACACTAATATGGAGCAATAGTATTTTAATTTAATACAAATACAATTTCAATGCAAGTGCAGTATTTTAATAGTCCTTTTTAATCTAAATTTAAGATACTGTGTATATTTCTCAATTTAAATAAATAAAATAATTTAGGAACATTTCCAAGTTATGTATTTGGTGGTAGATAGATAGAGTGATCAGAAGTCTGTAACCTGCTTAATGAAGGACATTTAATGTTTAACTCTAAATTATGTTTTACTTTAATAATCGTGAATAGTAGCATTTAGCCCAATTTAATTTTATCAAATGTGCAGGATTTGAATACTGTATCAAAAAATATATATATAAATTAAGGCTTTAAGTTCTAAGTAAATCAAATATAATTTAGCAACTAGAGATGCCCTAACAAAATCAGAGCGAGTACTGCCAACAGCAGCATCCCGCAACAGCTCCAACCATTGTAGAAGTCTTTGATCCCTTTTCACATCTGCAAACAAAACCAAATATTAATACTAGACTGCTGTACACTCTCATACCATAGATGGTACTGATGGGGTTAACTTGAGACATTCTAAATAGATCTGGCTCCATTTAACCACTAAAAGCGTATTTCAAATCACATTGAGAAAATATGATTTACCTACGTACTACCAGCTCTGTAATTTAGTGGAGAAAGTCTGCCTCCCACCCCAGGTGACCCAAGTTCAATCCCACGCTCAGGCATGAAGGTTTTTCGCATACACTGGGATAATTTAGTTTAACCCATGGGGTGTGGGTACAAAGGAGGGAGAGTGTGATAAGACTTCAAATTTCAAACTATTCAGAGTTTACTCCTGAAAGGTTCGAATCTATACGGAGATCACTGGTTAGTCATATGAATGTAGTACATGTCCAAGTCATGTTTCACACATTTATGACACAGGTTGTCAGATTAGCAATAAGAAATAGAGTTCTCTCGCTCTTATAATTACCTCTCCAAAATTAGTTTTCTGCCCACAGCCAACTCAAAGACAACTGCAGAGTTGAAGTAACTAAACTAAAGTTTTCTAAATACCCCTGATGGTAACAAAGGCTTTAAAGTATCCCCAATAGGCTCAAAGTTGCGTCATATGTCTGAGAGGGTCAATATAACATAGGGACAAGTCTTCCAAATAAGCGAGGTTGCGGCACAAAGTATATTTTTATCAATGGTATCTGCACTATCCAAGCATCAATAGTTTGAGATAAAAGTTGCCATCTTTACTGACCATATTAAACATCCGACAGACTAACAGTGACACCAAAAACTTAGTGACAGCGGAGAAGCTACTTATTACTGCGAGACTTCTAATTAATCAATATGATAGATTATCAGCGAATATAGAACAAGTCACATATATAAAATTAATTGTATTATACAAACCGAAATAAAATTATTTTACAACTAAACAAAATAAGTAATTATGGAAGAAATTTAAGTTTAATATTTCAGGATCGTTTCGTATCACTTTCAGATCCACTTTAATTATATAGAATAAAGTTATAGCTCATATTGTTTAACCTTAAGTTCCAATATAAATTAATAAGACTTCTTACAATGCTTAATTACTAATGAAACTATAGCATTACATCAAATAATTTAAGTAACTTTACTACAATGTCAGCCAGATAAATTAGTTACTATATCCAATCACAAATCCTAAATCAAATGAGGTTAAGTATTCACAACATATTAATTAAGTCACTAACTCACGAACTAACGAGTAGTGGTCACACAGGCAGTCACCAATCGGCAGACAGGCTGCTTGAGTCTACCAACCACAGGTGAGGGGCAGGTGCGCGATCCACAGGTGTTCGCATGTAGGGGGGAGAATGCAGTGATATCCGCCCAGCTCTCCTCTGTCACGTACGCATGCTTCTGGTCACTTAAACGGGTGTCTGCAGGTAAAAAGGCCATCACATGGTCCAATGAACAGTCACTAGTCACATATTTGGGTCTCCAGATGTAATTAAAATGTTAAACTTGCAAACTAAAACCAAAATTGGGACAAGGACAATATAAAGTCATTAAATTATCAAAATCGCTATGTGGATATACTGTATATATATAAAATATATAAAATATATATTAAGGGACAATTTTTACACTACTTTTCAGAACTTTTAATCATATTAAGCAAGGAATATTCATGAAAATCACAGTTTAATTATATAAAATTAAACTTATATTCATTAAAAATAGTTAAGACTCTTACCTTCATTAGTGACCGGTACACCTGGTACAGGTATGGCGGATCATGAAGTGGCTGAGACACACCAGTCTCGGAGGCGACTTACCTGCTTAAGGGAGCCCACCTTTCTTTTTTCTTTATCTCCCCCTAGATGTTAAAGTTTTCCTTCCGTCTGCGTGTGAAGTCACTCTTGTCCCAGTAGCGTGGCTGTTGTAGACAGCCAGGGCAGGGGTTCAGTAGTTCACACTAGACCTATTTGGGCTTAAGATTGGAGTATAGGCTACATTAAAAATAACCGGTTAAATAAAAAAATAATGGCATGGCATTTGTCCTATTATCATTTCCAAAGACACTAGGAACTGGAATAACTAATTCTAACTTTGCAAATTTAATAATAAAGACTAAACCGAAGGGACTGTACGGTCGACAGGGTGGATTTTTTGTTTCTTCTATGTAAGTGAGGGATGCAAAAGGCAGAACTGCCTGTAGAGAGTGCCTCCCCCAGAGCGACAGGGCCAAAATCAAGGCACGTTAGAGCCAAAATGCCTGGACACACCGAGTTTGAAGCAATTTAAGTCAAAGGAAGAGGGAAAGACTGATTCTGGGAAAGTTCCAGAGCAGCTGTTGAATAGAAGAAATTCTGAGAGTAACTTTACATTCTTGGGTTAGAGAGTTGCACAGAGTAGGGGTGGGATTGTGTTGCAAGACTGGCATGACGTGCCCTACGTAGAGGAGGTGGTATACACTGGGAGAGCGCTGAGGAACACTCATTAGGTTAGATTGTGCATCCGCTCGAAGGGACTCATTCGTATTTACAGATACGGCAGAATACAAAAGGCCGCCGGCCCAACCGCCATGTTGTATCCCACGTAGGCCTACTAGGTAGTACGGACACATTGTAGGCGTTAGGTGTGCATTAGGCTTGTATCCAATGTACTAGGTCTATGTTACTGGATATTTATGATTTAAATAAGTGCTACGTTTTCGACAAATATGGTTGGGCTATATGGCTTTGCAATTAGCCAAATCATGAGCCGATTTCCGACATTTAGGTTAGTTAGTCTTTTTCGATTCTCAAAATACGAGCCAAGTTTTGCCAAAAATTGGCTCTGGTTTTCCAAAATTATGTTTTTGGGGCTTTGCAATTTAGGGAAACATGAGCCAACATTCTAAATTAAGTTACTGTAATTAGTTAATCTTAAAACTCCCAAAATCCGAGCCAAGTTTTGCCAAAACTTGGCTCGGGTTTTCCAAAAATCGGGTTTTATGGCTTTGCAATTTCGGGAAACCTGAGCCAAATTTCTAAATGAGGTTACTGTCATTTTATTGTCTAGAAACTCTCCAAATCCGAGCCAAGTTTTGCCAACACTTGGCTCGGGTTTTCCAAAATTCGGGTTTTATGGCTTTGCAATTTCGAGAAACCTGAGCCAAACTTCGAAATGAGGTTACTGCCATTTTGTTGTCTACAAACTCTCCAAATCCGAGCCAGCTTTGGCCAAAACTTGGCTCGGGTTTTCGAAATATTGGGTTTTAGGCCTTTGAAATACATTAAAACCCGAGCCAACTTTTGCTAAAATACGTGTTAATCCTCGTTTTACGCATTTAACCTCATTTTCCCTGTACTTCATAGCCCTCCCCACTATCGGGCGGCGTGTCTTAAGATCGTTGTATAATGGGGAAAACGGTTTCGCCGAGGGTTGTAATTATTTCCAAACACTATATATTGATGAAAACTAACAGGGAAAAATAAAAAAATCCATGGGAAAATTGGTGACCATCTTATTTAGTTTTTCCGGGATTTTTTCTTTACCCCCTTCTCCCTCATGTTTAGCCCCATTGCTTTTGATATAAAACGTTCGCTCCATTAGTTTAGCGATTTTAAGAACTTTCACCCCATATTAAGACCTTTCGTGCCATTCAAGTGCATTTTATCCTGGCGAGCGATAGCGAGCCTGTAATTTAAGAGGAACCGGCCTTTGGCAGACATTTTTCTACCGAAAAATGTACAAATTTATCTTGAAAGGGGCTCAAGGGGGTATAGATTTGAAGCTGGATGGTCTAGGGAACAAAGTAAATATCTCCCCTTAACGTTCCTTTAATGTTCATAACTATTATTATCCAAGTCCAAAGCAATAAAACTTAAAACCGTACAGATACTCACCACGAACCACGCCAGGAAAGTAGAATCCAATAAGCGCCTTAAAAAGGAGATTTCCACTAGAGATTTTTTTCTAGACTCTTTTCTCACTCGTGTTTAGCCCCATTGCTTTTCTAATTTTAAGACGTTCGCCCCCATTATTTTGGAGATTTTAATAACTTTCGACCCATTTCTGTAAAATTTAAGACCTTTAGTGCCATTTAGGTGTCTATTTTATCCTGGCGAGCGATAGCGAGCCTGTAATTTAAGAGTGACCGGCTTTCAGCCGGGACATTTTTCTACCGAAAAATGTACAAATTTATCTTGAAAGGGGCTCAAGGGGGTGTAATCTTAAGCTTGATGGAGGTCTAGGGACCAAACTAAAAACCTGCCCTTAATCACAGTAGGCCTTCTTTCTTGGGTCGAGGGCAGTAGCGAGTTTTCGACCGATATGTCACTGGCAGAAATCTGGAATTTAAAGTACCGCCATAGTCTATTGTTTCCAGCTGATGGTAGATTGAATCCCTTAGTAGCGGATTTATCGATACTTAATGGAAATATATGAAACTACTATGGCTGTGTGTCTTATTAATGCCAAGTTTTCATAATTAAAATCATACTTCACTACACAATCTACCTTATAGCAGAGTATAAAGATAGAAACATGACCATTTACCCTCAGCTGGGAACAAATGGACTATAGTTACTCTTCCTTCCCGGGCTTTAATGCCAAGCGCTTTACACCTTATTTCAAAGTTACTATTAACACATTTTTCAGTATCCAACACCATTATTTCCAAGGCTATAATATTAGATATTATTTTAGAATTAAAATATTTAAAATTAGTCACCACTAAACTTACGTAGCTGCAATTTCAAGCCGGAGCGTCATCATAGTTTCGTTAACCCCTTCTGTGCCGGCGACGGCTATATATGTTAGTCTAGATATATTTTGACTATTGTGTGCAGCTAGCTTAAGGGGGGTCACCTGCTTTCGGTTATTTCGGTCCTTTTCTCTGGCTTGTATCCATTCGGCCCCATTCAGCCAACTATTTTAAGACTTTTATCCCCATCTAGGTGTTGATTTCTTCCTGGCGAGCGATAGCGACCCAGCATTATATGAAGAAATCCGGCATCGCCAGAGAAATTTTTCTATCGAAAAATGTACAAATTTAGCCTGCTGTCAAACAAAAATAAAAAATATGCTGGCTCCCCAGTAAAAAATTTACACCTGGATGGGGATAAAAGTCTTAAAGCAGTAGGCTGAACGGGGCCAAATGGATACAAGCCAGAGAAAGATAGAAAAGGACAGAACAAAAACAGGTCACCCCCCTTGAAGAGGGTTTGGGTTAGTACAAAGCGTTAAGCGAGCTAGTTCGAAGGCTGAAAATTACTTAAAGCCTTTTTTAACTGAATAATATCGTCTAATAGCCAGAATAAAGTTAAAACAGCACCGGTACTGAAGGGGTTAAATGACTGTAGCACAATTTAATTCCACGTATATCGAAGTTTTTCACAAATATTTATTAAGTACTTTTCCAGCCGACGAAATACTAATGTCAAAATCTTAATTATTATAAATAGAAACAAAAATTCTACCAATAGAAAAATATATATTACCAATTAAATTAGTTTGGTTTTATGCCGTTAATGAAAGGATTGCGAAAGTCTGGAAGTTAACGTAGACAGAGACGGCTACGTAATGCTTACTCCACGGACGCTCAGTGAAAACTAACCTAAGGCCGCCCAGCCAGATTCGTCATTGGTTCGTATTTAAGTCGAGCTAGAGAGAGAGAGCCACCCTTTTTTTTTTCTTTTTTCGCGCGGTTCGAACACTTGTGGTCGATCCTTGAAATTATTTTGACGGGCTTATTAAAAATTCATTTGTGTTTTGTTACGGTTCAATTTTGTTCGGATACTTATAAAGCTTCATTACAGTCATAGAGTACAGATTGGATAGAGAGGAAAGAAAGACGCTACAAATCTGAAAATAGCGAGCCGCGCGTTCGAGAGATGGCAGCACGATCGCAAAGGAAAACGGGAGGGTCCCCATTAATTCGTAATAATCCCTACCTTGTACTAATAACGCTATTAACCCTCTCACGTTCTTGACGCACTTTTGAACCTATTAGGGATACTTTAAAGCTTTTGTTACCATCAGGGGTATTTAGAAATCTTTAGTTTAGTTACTTTAACCTCTGCAGTTATCTTTGAGTTAGCTGTGGGCAGAAAACTAAGTTTGGAGAGGTAATTATAAGAGTGAGAGAGAACTCTATTTATTATTGCTATTCTGGCAACCTCTGCGTCATATGGTCGTGAGAGGGTTAATAATCAATTCTAAGCTATCCAGATACTATATAGACATGACAGAGTTAAATAGACATAAGTAGAGGCTACTGTAAAGACTGGGCTTGGCCTTGCTCGGGGCCTTGAGGCTGTTCGGCCAGGCAGCTTGGGGAACAACAACAACAACTGTAAAGGCCAGATGCTCTATCCTTCTGTATTCTTATAATTACTATATTAGTGTGGCTGCTCGAATCTTTAACCCTTTCAGTACCGATGAAGTCTTTTTAATTGTAGTCTAGCTTTATTTAGGCGATTTTATGCAGCTTTGGAAGGAACTGTGATAGTTGAAGGGGTTTAGTTCAGTTAGTTCCAAGCTATATAAATACTATAAGTCTATCCTAACCTGAACACAATCGTCTAATAGTAGCCAGAATAAAATTAAAGGGACGTGATATTAAAAGGGTTAATACCGAGACGAGGATTTATATATATATTTATATATGTATTCTACTTTCAGTATTCCAGGATGTCATACAATACTTCATCTTATTACGGCTACCGTTAAGGAGAGGTTTTTAGTTGATTCCCTAGACTTCCATCAAACTTAAAATTACTCACCCTAGACCCCCTTTCAAGATAAATTTGTACATTTTTCGGTAGAAAAATTTCCCGGCCGAAGGCCGATTCCCCTTAAATTACAGGCTCGCTATCGCTCGCCAGGAAAAAATCGACACCTAAATGGCACGAATGGTCTTAAAATTGACAGAAATGGGGCGAGGGTTCTTAAAATCGTCAAAATAATGGGGCAAACTTCTTAAAATCTCAAAAGCAATGGGGAGAAAGAAGTCAAGAAAAAAGTCCCTCAAGTGGAATTCTACCCTTAACCCGAATATGATGAATATTACATAATGGTGGTGAAGGTGATAAGCTACATCTAAATTACCGTCATCTGATTGAATAGGTTCAACAAATATTTTCTTAAGGTTTCGAAAAGGCTTTAGTGTTCATAAGTTTCGGTTCATCTGATTCAGGTGTGTGAAGTAGGCTACAAACTACTCTGCTACAAGTTCAAGAGTTTTTCCGAATTTGTTTAAGGTTTCGAAAATGCTTGTGTTCAAAGTTTCGGTTCATCTGATTCATTTGTGTGAAGCAGGAGGTTACTTCAGGTAGACTTTTGGAGCAGCTGGTCAGTATCTCCTAGGCTTTCCACTGGTAAGGGTGAGTTCTCAAATTAAGTCTACTTATAGTGGCAATTTACAGATTTGTTTTGCCATTTTAGATTAATTTTTTTGTATCCATTAGTGTGGGAATTCAGAAAATCTAGTTTGACGCTTATACGATTAATTTTAATATAGCGATTATACCCCCCCCCCCCCACTTTAGTTTCGCGGTTATAACTTTGTTCACCGGGGTACCCCAGGGATTGGTACTAGGACCAATTCTCTTTCTAATTTACATCAACGACATAGATTGTACAACCTGTACAATCTCAAAATTTGCTGAAGATACAAAAATTGCAAATAGCGTACTCTCAAAAGAACAAGTTGACGATATGCAACACAATCTAGATAAATTGTCATGTTGGGCCCAAATTTGGCAAATGACTTTCAATGCGGATAAATGTAAAGTACTACATATCGGATACCTAAATGAGAAAGCAAACTATTCGATGAATGGCACTCGGCTTAAGAATGTAAACAGAGAAACCGATCTGGGAGTAACAATATCGAGTAACCTAAAACCGAGTCAACAATGTTCAGAAGTTGTTAAGAAGGCAAACAAAATAATTGGCTTTATAGGCAGGTCATTTGAGCATAAATCCAAAGTTATCTTAACCCTTTACAATTCCTTAGTCCGCCCTCTTCTGGAATACTGCGTTCAATCCTGGTGCCCTTGTTACCAAAAAGATATAAAAAAGCTAGAATGAGTTAAACTTAGAGTTACCAAAATTATACCTAGCCTAAAGAACAAACCATACGAAGAGCGTCTTGGAGAATTAAATCTATTTCCTTTAACCCAGCGCAGATTAAGAGGTGACTTAATTCAAGTGTTCAAAATCATCAAAGGCATCAAAAATATGAACTGTAGTAAGTACTTCACTATCGACAAATCTAATTACACGCGGGGAAACGGTTGCAAAATTATTGGTAAATCTTTTAACTCTCACGAATCTAAGAATTTCTTCAACAATAGAGTTGTTAACTTGTGGAATGGGCTTTCCCGAGACAGACGTTATAGACTGCAGCACCGTTGATTAACTTACTCCGCCTAGACAAATATCTCTTCAAACCCGCGACTGACTGCGTTTGTAAATTAATAACTATTTTATCCTCCCCTCAGTTACTAACCCATCTGTCCCCTACTAACTTCCTAATCCTGCCACGGACATTAATAATAATAATATTTATTCAGTTAGCAATTTACAGAGTTGGTACCACATAGTATGTAATAAATATGACATGTACCAGCCTTGCATAATTCCAACTAAGGATAGCCCAATAAGGCTTCCCTTACCCACTCTAAACCACTGTTTCGACACTTGATTCTCTGTGTTTTGGAGGACAAGCTGCCTACAAGGGTCACTAGACCTGTTGTTGCTTGATTTCCTTTGTACTCCTTTGTACTATAATGGTATTTGAGAAAAATTATATATATAGTTTAGCAAATTTTAAGTTAAAACAAAATCGCAATTTCCATAATTTTTCAAAGTTTGGCTTTATCTTTATTAACTCAATTACTTTGGATTTCAAGAATTGCTTTGTACTGTCTAATTAATTTTACTACCTGACTCTTCCACCCCCATCATCTTCGCAGTCTATGAGCAGACACACCCCCCCCCCCTCCCATTAGTTTAGCTGACGATAGAGTGAATCTCTTGGCAGTTAATGTTTCTATACTTAATGGAGACTGACTAAAGACTGAGCCCCAATTGGGACAACACAACCGACTGAACTACAGACTTTAATTTTACCACAAAGGTTTAATATATTTCCCATTTACAGAATTGGACCACCGCTGGTAGGAGTTTCCAGGCGGTAACTGCAGCTAGGGATTCTTGTGGAGCCTACTGTACATCTGCTTAAGGGGAGAATTCCATTTGAGGGACTTTTTTTTTTCTTGACTCCTTTCTCACTCATGTTTAGCCCCATTGCTTTTGAGATTTTAAGTTTGCCCCATTATTTTGACAATTTTAAGAACTTTCAACCCATTTCTGTCAATTTTAAGACCTTTCGTGCCATTTAGGTGTCTAATATATCCTGAAGAGCGATAGCGAGCCTGTAATTTAAGAGGAACCGACTTTCAGCCGGGAAATTTTTCTACCGAAAAATTTACAAATTTATCTTGAAAGGGGCTCAAAGTGGTGTAATCTTAACCCTCCAGCCCCGGGGGCTATAGCTCGCGACTGTGCTGCGGTACCGGGTGTTTTGACGATCTTTGGGCTATGTTAACTACTCTGTAAGTCAATGAATATGGCATGTAATGTTGTGAATAAAAAAGAATAATGTTCCACAAACCTTCCTCTGTCGAATGGCGATGAGTAGAGGTCTCTAGCCCCTCTGGTTGCATAATGGTGAGCGCGGGAAGACGAGTGCTTTTCGGCGGCAAATTCTTCCCGCGTTCGGACGCGTCGCCATGGCTACGACGCACCTAGCCGCTCGTCGCGCCAAAGTATTTATCTCCCTTAGACGATTTTAGTGTTTGATATTGAGAATGTGATGTTTATTTGATATATTTATAGTTATTTTGAGGCCAATTATATAAAGTATGTTTATTAGGGTATCACTGTCACTGATAGTGCTCATTTTCACTCGATACCGTACATTTTATTAGTAATTGAGGTAGGTTATTGTTGTATTAGGCACTGATTATTCGTTATCACAGGTGTTTATTATACTTTGGCCATCAAATATTAGGTCTTGTGTCACTTTCACTTTGACAAATATGCTTTAGAGTGTGTCACTGTCACTGATAATGCTCATTTTCACTCGATACCGTACATTTTATTAGTAATTGAGGTAGGTTATTGTTGTATTAGGCACTGATTATTCGTTATCACAGGTGTTTATTATACTTTGGCCATCAAATATTAGGTCTTGTCACTTTCACTTAGTTATATGATTTGTAAACGTTTTATATACAATTTATTGTCTTTTTTCACCGATTTCTATAGGTTCTAATCATATGAATGTCACTTGGTATATACATATGTGTCACTTTCACATATTATTATGGTGTAATTGTATTTGTATCAATTTTCTCATAATACATGACTTTTGTATTACAATAAATGGGTTTTCTTCCACTTTTTGCCTATATATAATTATAGTGTACATATTGTCATTATATTTGGCAATTTCAGTATGATTATTAGAACTCCAGCTTGGAGTGGTAATCAAAGAAGCACTCTAAAGCACAGAGTGCCACCTTGCACTCCACACACTCCATGGTTGACTTTTTACCTGGCCTCGGCCTCACCCTGCTGTTGTAGCAGACATGGCACCGCTTCTGCTGCGTTCTTCCTGATTCATTCTGAGGCAGGGAACCAAGCCTGTGCCTAATCAAGTATTGAGCACACTGCAAGCGGTCAATAACGGCGGGCCCAGGATGTGCCACTGCCCTCTGTGGCGTAGCATACTTCTCCAGGAGCTCCGTCAACACCTGCTTTTGGAACCTCCGCAGGCTATTGAACTTCATGGGTGTGTTCACATTCCGAAGCTTGTATATATTGTAGGCATTGAGAACTGACATGTCCACCATATGCAGAAAGAACTTTTTGTACCATCTGCACGAGGTACGCAGGCAGTCAATGAAGCCTATCTGCATGTCGGACTTGTCCACCAGCCTCATGTTGATGTTGTAGTCCAGGACAGCATCGGGCTTGGTCACCCTGGCCTGGGTGCGGCGATCCACCTTGCCAGTCTCCACCATTTCCCCCTTGTGGATGGTGGTCAGGAGGTTGACCTTCCGCTGGTCGTGCCAGTGGATAGCCAGAATGGGCCCCGACTTCTTCGTGAACACATCACCTTTTTTGGTCTTTGGAGGGAAAGGTGGCATGCCCTTCCTTTTCCCTCGTACTGTGCCTACAGTCCCCGTCTTGCGCTCATGCAGGTACTGTGAGAGAGTGGGGGACGTGTAATAATTGTCCGTGTAGAGGACGTGATTCTTATGAAAGTGGCGGTCCATCATGGCTTGCATCACTGCTCCGCCAAAGCCAATGAGGGGGTCCACAAGCAAGTCCCCTTCCTTCCCGCTGTAGACCAGGAAGTCCAGGACATAGCCAGTTTGGCAGTCGCACAGCACAAATTTTTTTATGCCAAAGCAATGTCTTTTTGAGGGGATGTACTGCCGGAAGCTGAGTTTTCCCCGGAACAGCACAAGAGACTCGTCAATGACGACCTTGCGGAAGGGCTTGAAGTAGGAGGTGAAGCGTTCTCGCATCATCTCGTACAACGTCCTAATCTTCCACAGCTTGTCTGGGAGGTGGACGTCAAGGTTGGTGACAAGATGGAGCGCTGCGAGGATATCAAGGTACCGGTCGCGAGACATATATTTCCCGAAGGCAGGGGTGGATATGAGATCATTGGTGATCCAATAGTCAGGCAACCTATGCTTCTTGACATGAGGCATTAGCATGGTGAGTGCCAGGAACACCATGAACTCTTTATGAGTCACTGGGGTCCACTGCCTCATGTGGCCCTTGGTCACCTTGCCCAAAAAGTGGACCTGGTATTGGTGCTGCTTATTTGTCTCTTTGACAACATAGCCTACCACCTCCTCATCAAAGAAGGCCTCAAATAGTTTGTGTGGTGGAGCATTGGGGCCTGCAGGAAAATTGGGGGTAATGCCTGAACCCTCCAGTACCTCATCAAAAGCTGGCACATCAGGGTTGTATCCATCCCCATCAACTACGTCTTGCCACTGAAAAACGTAGAATGGGTCTTGTCTACGCTGACGAGGAGCTCCAGCTGGTGGCCCAGCACGCCCACGGCCAACTCGGGAGGCCCGCGCCCTAGGGCGGCAAGGGCGTCGGTCAGGGCGTCGGGCAGCACGACGCCGGGCCAAGCGGATGGGTCGAGGGTCGTCGATGTCCATATAGTCATCGTCAGAGTGGTCATCTTGCCCTGACGGTGGACCTATGTAATCATGGCCAGAGTCTTCAGAGAGGTGCCCTTCATCATCAGTGGCCCCCACATAATCTGGCGGGGAACGAGTGATGCGTGGGTGGCGTGCGGGTGGGCGAGGTGGGGAAGGAGTGGCAGGTGAGGCTGTGTCCCCCCGAGGTCCTGGGCTCCTTGGCCTGCGACGAGTGACAGAAAGCAATGCTTCACTGTCACTAGGCCCAGGTATTGGTGATGCGAGCTCAAAGACTTCTTCAGGAAGACATGTTGAAGGCGGGAGAGGTGGGGAGGACCGTGGGGAAAGTTGTGGGGGCGTATGGCTGGGGCCGGCAGGGGTGGACGCCGCGAACAAAACTCTCTTACTTTTCTTATTTTTTTTGGTATATTTCCTGCCTTTCCCCTTTTCGGCAGCAGTATGTCTCCTGTCGGGGGACCTAGGAGGCAAATAGGCCGAAAGTGGGGGGTCCTCAACCCTTGGCAGTGGTGGGGATGGTGGGGAAGAATGCGGGGCATCCGGGTCATCTTGGGTGGCGTGGGTAGATAAGGGAGACAATGGCGGGCGAGAAGGGTCACCACGCTCACCCTCACTCACAGCCTCATCCTCACCAAGTATTTTTGCTTGTTCCCTAGCTGCCGCAGCCGCCTTCTCAAGTATTTTCTGCTTATATAAGTGTAGCTTGAAAGGCGATTTACCTGGGGAAGGGCTTGGCGTCGTGTCACTTATGCGAAATTTGGTGAGTGACCTTGAACTCTCCCACTCACTCACTCTCTCAAGTTCACTTTCTTTAGGTGAACCAGCTTCAACAACTGGTACATCACCTTCATCACTGTCATGTTCTCTCGCAAATCCCAGGAATTGCTCTTCTTTGTCACTCTCATGGCCATAATCACTCGACTTATAATTACTGGAGTCGTCACTGACTTCATCATCAACAATATACTTGGCATCAGCACGCTCATAAAGTCTCAATGTCATCTCAATACCTCCGGGAGATAACACATTTAGGCGATGGCGTCGGGGTAAGGCGCGAC
This sequence comes from Paralithodes platypus, assembly GCA_032716605.1. NCBI lineage: Eukaryota > Metazoa > Arthropoda > Malacostraca > Decapoda > Lithodidae > Paralithodes > Paralithodes platypus. Next base: position 5,328,250 of record CM064480.1, read on the forward strand.
GAACTAGCAAGGGCGTCGTAGGAAGCACGGTATCGGACACAGCGGAATCACCAGTTGGCGTACTGTCCATGATGGCGTCGGGGTAGATACTGTTGCTGTGGCGTCGTTAACGCCTGGTGGCGCCACCTACCGTCCCACGATACCAAAAATGTACGCGCGGCATTCGAAAGCACGCACGCAAGCAATGGGCGTTCAAGAGCCCTTCCGGGTTGCGCGGGCCGAGGTTGTTATGGGCGTTCAAGAGCCCTTCCGGGGTGGAGGGATTAAGCTTGAAGGATATCTAGGGACTAAACTAAAAACCTCCGGTTTCCTGGTCCCCTGTCTCCCTAGTGTTGAGCCCCATTTGACTTTCAGCCCATTAGTTTGGCGATTTTTAAAACTTTACGCCCCCCATTTCTTTTTCACTTTAAGACCTTTTGTACAATTTAGTGTATTGTTTTCTGGCGAGTGAAAGAGGGCTTGTAATTTAAAGAGTAAGCGGGACATTGTAAATATTTATTTTTAAGGGGGATCTAGGGGTGTTTTTTAACTACTTGATTGAGGTCTATGGAAGACTAAATATACATATACCCTACCATAAGCAAAACATACGCCCATCCCCCCCCCAAAGATCCCTGCACCTTTATGAGGGAGTCTCATTGTCTCATGGAATTGTACTAGCAAATCTGGTTATAATAAGACTTGGTTTATAAAACTGATTTACTTGAGTTTCTCTAATCCTCTTGTATCAACCCTCTCAGAAAATGACTATTTTGAGCCTATCGGTTATGCTTTAAAGCCTTTGTTACCATCAGGTGTATTTAGAAACCTTTAGTTTAGTTACTTCAACCTCTACAGTTGTCTTTGAGTTCGCTGTGTTGAGCCTATTGGGGATACTTTAAAACCTTTGTTACCATCAGGGGTATTTAGAAACCTTTAGTTTAGTTACTTCAACCTCTGCAGTTTTCTTTGAGTTAGCTGTGTTGAGCCTATTGGGGATACTTTACAGCCTTTGTTACCATCAGGGGTATTTAGAAACCTTTAGTTTAGTTACCTCTGCAGTTATCTTTGAGTTAGCTGTGGGCAGAAAACTAATTTTGGAGAGGTAATTATAAGAGTGAGAGAACTCTTATTTCTAATCTGGCAATCTCTGCGTCATATGAGCGTGAAAGGGTTAATATAAGGCCAATAATGGATACCACAATGCTTAACTATAATAATTATAATAAATAAAACTTTCTAATATTAAAGGGTAAAATAAGTTATGAAAAAGTTAATACAAACTAAAATAACCACGGTAAGGAAACCAAAATTAGGTAATTACTGTAATACGAAAATTAAATGGTAACCACAAGTGTAAACGCTTATAAAAAATTAACCATCTTTTATAGTTTACAACTAGCAACCATTTATGAAATTAAAAGGACAACTTTTTACACTAAATCATAGAACAGAAGAATACAACAGAAGAATACTACTGCAAAAGTTTTATCTTTTTAATTAAATGCTATTGAAAGCTTTAATTTATATTTGGAATGCATTGGCAATTTTAATGCCCTTCACTATTAACCCGTCCAGCCCCGGCTAGTTTTGTCATGTTTGTTCACCAGAACCCGGCCGGTTTTCAAAAAATTGTTTTATTCCAGAAACTATAGCGAATGGGTTCGGAATGAACGAAAAACCGCTCCAAAAGCTTAAAGAATGGTCCTACAGAGCCCCCGAAAACTTATTTTACAAGAGTAAAAAATTGAAGGCAAATACCCCCAAAAACCAGGTTATTACGCACGTGGACTTTGAGAGTTTTCAACCATCGGCACGGTTGCGTGGGATACGTACAGTTCCCATACAAATCTGAGCCCTCTTGAGTGGCTACACCTGAGGTTACGGTCGGCGCAATTAGGGTGACGCGCCAGGCGCGTCTCTGGGGCTGTGCGTTACATACATCGCCGACGCGTCAGGTGCGTCGCTGGGGCTGTACGGGTTAAAAGATAAAACAAACTTAACCAATCGATGAATAGCATATTGGGACATTATTAACTATTAATTTGATAATGAAAGTCTTTACTCAATTCAGGTATCCATTTTAAGCTTGGAGGATTAACCCAGGGATTTTGGAAACAAATATTTTTGATTCTGGGCGAGTAGCTGGTCGAAAATGCAATCTACGACCACGTATAGAAGCTGATCATCGAATGGCACCAAGTAGAATTCCCTAGGACTTATAGTTTAGGCTACAGAGGACTTTTAAAGTCCAAACACTGGTCATCTGGGCCCTTCTGGGAGGCCAAGTCAAATACGAAATCATAACCTAATTATCCAATTTCAATTGTGTTTGCGCCATTCGATTCATAGTCTCAAGGTGAACTTATGGTAAAAATTTGAACAAAATCCATACATAGATAACTCGTCTATGGAGTTTTTAAACTTAAAATAGGCCTTAAAAATTGGGTCAAAATTAAAAAAATGCATATATATACCGTTGGAATCGCAACGACGAGACGAATCCAAATATACCATAACCTTTAAGTCCAAATCCGACCAAAATCAACGATTTGCCTGGGCTGGTCTGGGCCTGATTGCCTGGGCCCACTGATTTTTTAACAAATATTTTCGATTCTGGGCGAATGGCTGGTCGAAAATTAAATATACGACCATGTATGGAAGCTGTTGGCTGATAGAAATCGAATGGCACCAGGTAGAATTCCCTAGGACTTATAATTTGGGCTACAGAAGACTTTCAAAATTGAAAAAGGAGTAATTTTGGCTGTTTCGGGAGGTCGTCAAATTCGAAATCCTAAAGTAATGATCGGATTTCAATTCTGTCCAGAAGAACCTAACCTAACTTAACGGAAAAGTAACCTAACCTAAAAGAAGCTAATTGGGCCAAAAAATTCCCAAAATAAAAAAATGTATATATATATACCGTATCGCAACGACGTGACGAATCCAAATATACCCTCAGAAAATCTAAATTCGAACATCAACGGTCATGTGCCTAAATTTTGACTGGCCTATTGGGCCAAAAAAATTACCAAAATAAAAACAAAACAATATACATACCGTTGGAACCGCAACGACTTGACGAATCCAAATATATTCTCAACAAATCAAAATTCGAACATTACCTGTCAAGTGCCTACATTTTGACTGGCCTATTGGGCCCAAGAAATTACCCAAATAAAACTATCAATATATATACCGTTGGAATCGCAACGACGTGACGAATCCAAATTAAAAAGTCAAACCAAAACTGGGACAAAGACAATATAAAGTCAAAACAAAATATCAAAATCGCTATGTGGAAACAACACTTACTAAAATAAAATTTATGAAATGAAAGAACACAATCCACCACATAGGGTGTACATTACTACAAGAGCAAGTTAATCTGGTTCCAATATATATACTCAACAAATCCAAATTCGAACATCACCAGTCAAGTGCCTAAATTTTGACTGGCCTATTGGGTCAATAATAATGACAAGACGACGGTAATTATAATCCAATGGACATCTCTTTGTTGCTATTCTCAATCATAACTCCAAAAATATAGTCTATTCATTATAATTAGGCCAAACCTCTAAAACACAAACATGACTAGAGTAATTGAGCTAATATTTCTATCATTTGGGAAGAGTCGGTCAGTGAATAGGTGTGGAAATTTACAACTAACCCTTTGAGTAACACAGGATAGTCACAATTTTTGGCCTACCTATCATGAATGGACTATGGACTATTCGATGTAAGTAGGCGAGATAATAGCCTCTAACCTCTGTAACTCAAAAACGACTAGAGTAAACAGTTAATATTTATACCATTTGGCGAGAGTCAGTCAAGGAATAGATGTTGAAATATACAGCTAATTTGCTCTAGCCCTTTTTGAGTTACAGAAGATAGAAGTCATGATGTTTCGCCTACTTATAGCGAATAGACTATAGGCCTCCAGAAATAACTGGGAAATAATGCAAATTTATAAGTAGAAAAATATATTTCATAAGTTTAAACATATACGGTACATGGAAATACAAAGTACAGGTGTCCCTCGATATTAACCCTTTCACGTTTTTATGATTCAGAGGTTGCCAGATTAGCAATAATAAATAGAGTTCTCTCACTTATAATTACCTCTCCAAAATTAGTTTTCTGCCCACAGCTAACTCAAAGACAACTGCAGAGGTTGAAGTAACTAAAGGATGGTGATGGGCTGGTCTATCAGAGTGAGAACTGAGCGATCTCTGCCATACCCATAGCTCACTCTGACTGTTCTTTTTACTTATATATTTTCTATATCTCCAGTGACGGCATCTCTTCCGTGGATTGACTTACCAAGATTGGAAGCCAAAGCATTACATTTTTCCTTTGCCCCTCAACTTTCTCTTCATAATTGCTGAGGGGCACAGGGCCCTGGGTGGGGCTTTGGTTTCCCGGGCGTTTCCGCTCCCCGCCATGGAGTGGCTTCGGTCACTCCAGGCTTTATTGTGGTCTTGATTACTGTATAGGCCTACATGAAAATGTTGGGGTGATAAAAGAACTTATTCCAACGACTGTACATCGTCTCAATGATCACTTTATTTAAGTCGTTTAAATTAATTTTCCTAAAAAGTAATTATTATATAGGCCTAGTGGGAAGACCTGTGACCTGAAGAAGCTATCTGTGAAACGTTGCCAATAAAGTGCTCGTCCTCATATGGTGTTTATATTCAATGATTTTAAAGTTTTAACTGCATTTTAAAACCATTATAATTATTATGATGTTGTTGTTGTTCCCCAGGCTGTCTGGCCGAACAGCCCCAAGGTCTCGAGCAAGGCCAAGGCCATAAACGAGCGCCCCCACAAAATCCTCCCTGCTTACCACTAACAAAGCCCGGGTGACCGAAGCCACTCCAAGGCAGGGAGCTGAGAAGGGTGCGGAAACGCCCAGGAAACCAAAGCCCCACCCAAGGCCCTGTGCCCCTCAGCAATTATGAAGGGAAAGTTGAGGGGTAAGGGAAAAATGTGACGCTTTGGCTCCCAATCTGCCAACTTCTAGGTTGGCAGTAGGGAGGTCAATCCACGGAAAAGACGCCGCCACTTGAGATCTAGAATATATATAAGTAAAAGGAACAGTCAGAGTAAGCTATGGGTATGGCAGAGATCGCTCAGTTCTCACTCGGATAGACCAGCCCATCACCACATGACGAGAACCCAATCCTCTCAGCATCAGCTAGGAAAGGCCCTAGCAAGCCGCCTTTGGCGGGGGGATAGCTCCCCTATTTCAACTCCTTTCGGGGTTGGGCACCCCACCCATAATTATTATGTTACCTCCACCAACCGACTTTACTCCTAAACTCAATTAACCTCTCCGCTGCGTAGGTGGGGTATTGGCCACCCCTCCCTGTGCGGAGGTATTTAGACTGTTTCCTAAACTCAAATCGTCATCGTACCATAAATATCATTAATACTTATCCATATGCGCCTATTTTACGTTGATTATAAAGGTATTAACCTGTTACAACAATAAAACAAGTGGAAACAGCGTTTGGATGGTCAAAATCGGCGATAGAGGCCGGGAGTTACATAACTTATGGCTGAGGCAGCCTGCCTGCCAGCCAGCCAGCCGGACGGCTGGAGAGACACTGTTGCGTGGTAGTCTCTCTCTCGCTCTTTCCCCACGATTGGTAACACAGATGACCACGCCCTGCTAGCAACTCGCTAATGTTAGCACGAAAATATACCTAAGAATAAGGGAATAACAAGAATAGGTGATAATTGAAGGGGGGGGGGGGGAGGAGGGTGTGTGGAGGAGTGATATTTGGCATGGCCAAGGGGCAATTAAAAAAAAAATAAAAAATACAAAATAAAAATAAAAAAATACGAGGCTGATTTAAATGTTTTTTTTTTAGGCCTTGGATTATATGAGGAGATCCACAGCGCACCGGTAAAACTCTTATGAGATCCGCACTTGCTGGGTTAATGAAATCAACAAATACATGTGGCAGTCCAGGGATTCGAACCTAGGATGCTCACACCGAATTTCAGTGCATTTATCCATTGCACTATCAAATTAATAGTAATAAATATAGAATGTCTTTGCATCAATTTATTGCAAAAATTTACAGTAATAGATCATTATGTGAAACTTGCAAAATAAAAAACTAAAACAGGGACGACAATATACAGTATAGTCAATAGAACTTAAAATTATAATGTGGTAATCTCACTTCAATCAAATAAAAGAACACCAGACTACCACATCCTGTAGGGTGGTGGTCGACCAAAAAACAATCTTTACACTGGTGAGAGAGAGAATCTAGTGTGAACGGAATGAATCGGGTGAAACATACATCTGTGAGGTATCATAAGATTTCGATCCACTTCCAGAATGTTTAGAGCGTTAGTGTAGAGAGAGAGAGAGAATGAGCTATTTGTCAACAGCCTACAGGGCTGCAGCCCTCATAAGGCTGGTTAATCTTAGAGCGTTAGTGTAAAGGTTGTTTTTTGGTCGAGTGTACAATGTACACCACTATAGTCTGTTTCATTTCAGCTGGCGGTAGGTTGAATCCCTCTGCAGCTGATTTATCGATACTTTATATAGAAAGAGAGAGCTATTTTTCAACAGCCTACTGGGCTGCAGCCCTCATAAGGCTGGTTAATCAGCAGAACAGACGATACTTTATAGAAATAGGAAACAGCAATATATCTTGTCATATTAATGAAAAGTTTACATAATTAAAAAGCACATTTTATTACAAAAATATACGTAATAGCTAAGTAATCAAGAGACTGACATGACAATTTACTGTCAGATGGAAAAAAACGGGTACCGGTACAGTATACAGTACATGATCAAGTTAATCTGTTTCCCAAGTGAACTAACTGCACATATAACAACGCACCAGCATCACATTCAAGGAATTGGTCAATTTGGGAAGTTTAGGACATTCTGGTAAATTTTACTAAATTCTGTATGAATAAAGAAACATATTTAAGTTAAATAACATTCTATTAAAACACGTTTGCAATTTGACAAGATATTAACAATAGTACAAAATACATACAGCACTCGCTAATGATACTGCTGTTTGCTGATACAGTTCTGTATCAGCAGAACTGTTGAGCGATAATGAATGGGAGTTGCAGGGTCAGGTAAATATGTTTTGAACAGTGTGCGAAAAAGGGAATCTGAAGGTAAATGTGGGGAAGAGTAAGGTTATGGTCTTTGAAAGGGGTGAAGCCACAGAGTGTGAGGTGAAGTTGAACGGTCAGGCTATGGAGATTGTCAGCTCATTTAAGAATCTGGGCAGTGTGTTAAGTAAAGATGGGCCTATGGATGAAGAAGTGCGGGAGAGGGTGCAACAGGGGAAGAGGGTTGTAGGAACGCTGAAAGCAGTAACAAGAAATAGGGTGGTCAGTATGGAAGTGAAGAAGTCCTTGCATGACAATGTGGTAATCCCGACACTGACTTTCGGAAGCGAAGCATGGACGTTGGTGGAGAGACTCAAACCAAGAGTGAGAGCGGTGGAAAGGAGTTACTTGAGAAGTGCATGCGGAATTACATGGAGGGATAGACAGACGAATGAGGAAGTAAGGTGTGGTGTGCAGAGGTGGGCGCGCTCCGGTGGGACCGGTAATGCGGCAGCGCTCACGCGCTCCTTTTGTCAGCAGACCCGATGCGCTTCCCGCTCCTGCGCTCCGCGCTCCCAAAAATAGGTATATAAAAAACAAAACAAATAAAACAGCTTCTAGAAGTTATTTAATTATTTACCTTTGTCCTTCACTTTGTCCTTTGTCTTTCACTTCACTAAATTCCAAGAATTCAAAACATTCAAAAAACCTCAAGTCATGGTGTCTTTCTGAAGTTTAACTGTTTAAGTTTCTCACTTTCTCAGTTTCTGTTATTCTTTATGTCATATCAATGAATCAAATGTCAATGATATGATATGATTGATATCATTGTGAGTTTGTGACATTGTGACTGTCCATTGATATCTATGATATGACAAAGAATTACAGAAACTGTCCAAACTGAGAAACTAGGTCCGAAACTGCCAGGTCCGACGGTATATAATTTATAATAATTATATATAAAATATACGGCCGGGACTAGGGTCTTGTCAGATGTCAGTTGTCACGCCCAGTGCCAGGTCCGTATATAATTATATACTGACTCGCCGAAAAAAAATCGTAGCAGCGAAACGACTGCACCTATGGCTTTCATATTTTTAGTTTTTTACCACATGTACCTTACCCATGGTGGACAGAAGAGGTACGAATAGCTGTGGAAGAAAAGAAGAAAGCATATAGAGAGTGGTTGGGTAGCAGAGGGAATGAAGATTCCGAGAGACAGAAACGAGCGAGGTACGTGGAGAGTAAGAGGGTGGTGAAGAGAGTAGTGAAGGAAAGTAAGAGAAGAGTAGATGAGGAATTTGGAAGGAATCTGAGTGTAAAATGGAGGGAGAGTAAGAAACTGTTCTGGAAAGAAGTCAAGAAAGTTAGGGAAGGTAGCAAGGGAAACAGTAAGGGTGTGAAAGATAAGAATGGGAGAATGCTAGCCGAGAAGCAAGAGAGAGTCGAAAGATGGAGGGAGTACTTCAGTGAGTTGCTAAATGAAAGGAATGAAGAGCCAGCAAACATAGCTGGATATGGTATGGGAGGGAGAAGAAGAGAAGTAGTGGAGGAGGAGGTGGGGATCAGGAGGTCAGAAGTGTGGGAAGCCATGAAAAGAGTGAAGTTGGGGAAAGCACCAGGAACAGATGGAGTGTGTGGGGAAATGTTGAGGTATGGTGGTGAGATAGTGATAGAATGGGTATGGAAAATGTGCAAACTAGCATGGGAGAAGGGGAGTGCACCCGATGACTGGAAGACTGGCATAATAGTCCCCTATATAAGGGCAAAGGGGAAAGAGGAGTGTGTGGTAACCACCGAGGAATATGTCTTCTAAGCGTAGTAGGGAAGGTATACAGTAGGGTAGTGATTGAGAGAGTGAGAGTGAGAACGGAGAAATGGATAGGCGACGAGCAGGGAGGTTTTAGGAAGGGAAGAGGATGTGTAGATCAGATTTTTACCCTGAATTGTGTTGTGGAGAAGTATCTGGAGAAGAAACAAAAGGTGTATGTTGCCTTTATGGACTTGGAGAAGGCCTATGACAGAGTGGATAGAGAAGGTTTGTGGAAAGTACTTAGAATATACGGAGTAGAGGGCAAGTTGCTGAAAGCAGTGAAGAGCATGTATGAGGGTGCAAAGGCGGCAGTACGTGTGGAGAGTGAGCAGAGAGTGAGTTCTTTGACCTGAATGTTGGTTTGAAACAGGGGTGTGTGATGTCCCCGTGGTTGTTTACTGTATATATGGATGGAGTTATGAAAGAAATACTATCAAGAGCAGTGGATGTTGGTGTATCGCTGAAGAGGGAGGGAATTGAGTGGAAGCTACCTATACTGCTGTTTGCGGATGATACAGTTCTGATGAGTGATAATGAATGGGAGTTGCAGGGTCTGGTAAATGAGTTTGGAACAGTGTGCGAAAAACGGAATTTGAAGGTAAATACGGGGAAGAGCAAGGTTATGGTCTTCGAAAGGGGTGAAGTCACAGAGTGTGAGGTGAAGCTGAACGGTCAGGCTATGGAGATCGTCAACTCTTTTAAGTATCTGGGCAGTGTGTTGAGTAAAGATGGGACTATGGATGAAGAGGTGCGGGAGAGGGTACAACAGGGGAAGAGGGTTGTAGGAACGCTAAAAGCAGTAACAAGAAATAGGGTGGTCAGTATGGAAGTGAAGAAGTCCTTGCATGACAGTGTGGTAATCCCGACACTGACTTACGGAAGCGAAGCATGGACGTTGGTTGAGAGACTCGGACCAAGAGTGAGAGCAGTGGAAATGAATTACTTAGGAGTGTGCGTGCGGAGTTACATGGAGGGATAGACAGACTAATGAGGAAGTAAGAAGGAGGTGTGGTGTGGAGGTAGATGTGCTGGAAAGTGTGAAAAGGAACAACTTGAGATGGTTCGGCCATATGGAACGTATGGAAAGCGAGAGAATGACTAAGAGGGTGTATGAGAGCGAGGTGGAGGGACAGAGGGGGAGAGGTAGACCGAATATGAGGTGGAAGGATGGAGTGAGGAAGTACATGAACGAAGGTGGTGCTGGTTGGGGGGAGGGGCGTCGACTGACTGGGGACAGAGGTGCATGGGGGCGGTTCGTTCGTGGCCACCCCTTCGGGGATCACGGCGTCAGGCAATAGATAGATAGATAGACCTTACCCTTCTGCATACCCACCACGGCACCACCACTACCCCAAACCCCTCCTCCCACCCACTCGCTGACTATCGGTCGCCTCACAAGGAAAAAAAAAGAAAATCTGTGGCGGCGAAAGATTGCACCAATCGGTTCCATATTTGTGTGACAAGTGCCTTACCCTTATGCCTTCCCTCCACCACACCCCCAACTGCCTCCCACAACCCACTTCCAGCGTATCTGTATGAAGAAAAGGAAAAAAAATAAAATCTGTGGTGGCGAAACTACCTCACCAATCGGCTTCATATTTGTAACACGAGTCAATTACGCTTCTACCTTCCCCCCACCATCCCCCAAACCACCCATACATTCAAGTAACATTCCGATAGTATCGATACCATAAAATGATAAAAGTCTCTGAAGTCTATAGTGTCTTTTGACTATCAGACAGTCAGACAGGCTTGGGCTATACCACTGCCAGACTTACCCTTAGGCCCCTTCGTAAGCCGTAACTTGCCCGTAAGGTTTTACTTTGCGTTAGCAAAAGCCAAAAAAAAAAAAAAAAAAAAAGTTAACAACTGTAACACTGTCAGTCTGTCACTATCATAGTATCACTGTATCACAGTTCACTAACACCGTGAGTAACACTGTACGAACGGTACAATGACTATACACGATAATGACGTTCTTGTACCTGTTGTTGACAGGAAAAATCGCCTCCGGAGCGCGAATTTCTAGCTGCGCTCCCCGCCTGCACTCCGATTTCAGAATTTTGCCGCTCCTCGCTCCTCTATATTGGTAATGCGCACCGGATCGCAGAGCGCCAAATGGCGCGCACATGCCCACCTCTGGTGGTGTGGAGGTAGATGTGCTGGAAAGTGTGAAAAGGAACACCTTGAGATGTTTCGGCCATATGGAACGTATGGGATGCGAGAGAATGACTAAGAGGGTGTACGAGAGCGAGGTGGAAGAACAGAGAGGGAGAGGTAAACCGAAAGAGAGGTGGAAGGATGGAGTGAAAAAGTATATGGATGAAGGCGGTGCTGGTTGGGAGGAGGGGCATCAACTGACTGGAGACAGAGGTGCATGGGGGCGATTCGTTCGTGAACACCCCTTCGGAGATCACGGCGTCAGGCAATATATAGATTGACTAACAATAGTGCTATCGGGTTGGTACCTGTCCGCATAGCATAGACAGTTGACCCATACCAATTACTACCCTACCAATAACCTACATTTATCATACAAATATATTAAGGATATCACAAAGGCAAGCAATTGATACCATCAAAAGTGAAGATACAATAAAGTATAATTGTATAATATGAGGAAGCAACAACAGATATAAACAAAGAGTACTCTTATAACAAGAAAAATACATTAAAAAAAAATAACAATAGAAACATAGCCTATATACAATTAATACATATTTTTTGTTTTTGTTTTGAAGAGCAATTTAACCAGACCACCGAGCTCCCTAAAAGAGCTCTCACAGGGCTGGCCCGAAGGATTAGAATAAAATGGGCGACTATTCAAGATGAAGTAGGAAAAGTCAAAAGGGTATTAAATCTTATCTAGGAGAGAGGAATCTTTGAGAAAGCGAAGAATACGGTAGGTCGAGAATGAGGGAGAATCTACAAATATATCAGTAAATGTGCCGGTACCGAAATAAAGAGATCGGAGGTGGGAAAACTGAAGACAGTCTGTGAAGACGTGGCGAATCGTTAAGGGCTTGTCGCAAGTAGTGCATAGGGGTCGAGGGCCGTGAGGAGACGACAAATACATACTGTACAGACAAAAAGTAAGCAGAGGTTATAATCATGCAAAACTTTATAACCTCTGCTTACTTTTTGTCTGTCCACACATACGTGCAGTTTCAGTCTCTTGTCCTAATGGCGGGGTTCCAGGCAACCCTGTTAAGGACTACTTCACTTGTCAAGTTTTTGGATTAGAGATCGACATGTATAGTCCGATCCCAGGTCTTCCTCGGTCCACCCCTTGCTGCAGCTCCCTCCACAATCACAGACCTGCATCTTTTCATCCAATTTTGTTCATCCATTCTCTCCACATGTCCATACCATCCCAGTCTACTTGTACGCATCACTTCGCTAATACTCTTTATACCTAAACGTCTCCTCAGCTCATCATTTGTTACTCTATCCTGCAGCCTGGCCCCACACATTCTCATCTCATTACAGTACATTCTGTTGACATCCTCTACTTTAACTTATCAAAATCGCTGTGGAAATAACGCTTAATTAATAAGATTTAGAAATAAAAACACAAAACCACCACATAGGGTGTACATCACTATATGAGAAAGTAGAAGTTAAAAATGCTAGATTAACATTCTTGATATCAAATTTTAGAATCATGTACACTCAGATGCCATAGTCTCGAGCCCACTCAAGTATTTGTAACTATGGAAGTATATCTCTGGAAACTAATTAATGAATAAAATTGTCTATATATCAACTACAAAACTATCTGGTGATGGGTTGGGCTATCAGAGTGAGAACTGAGCGATCTCTACCATACCCATAGCTTACTCTGACTTTTCCTTTTACTTATATATTTTCTAGATCTCAAGTAGATCTCAAGTAGATCTCAAGAGACTATGTCCCTTCCGTGGATTGACCTCCCAATCTACCAAGATTGGAAGCCAAAGCGTCACATTTTTCCTTTGCCCCTCAACTTTCTCTTCATAATTGCTGAGGGGCATAGGGCCCTGGGTGGGGCTTTGGTTTCCCGGGCGTTTCCGCATCCTCCTCAGCTCCCCGCCATGGAGTGGCTTCGGTCACCCAGGCTTTATTGTGGTCAGCAGGGAGGGTTCTGTGGGGGCGCTCGGTTATGGCCTTGGCCTTGCTCGGGGCCTTGGGGCTGTTCGGCCAGGCAGCTTGGGGAACAACAACAACAACTACAAAACTATATATTTTTTTTTTCTATGTGACTGAGGGAGGCAAAAGGCAGAACTGCCTATAGCGAGTGCCTCCCCCATAGTTGAAAGAGAGACAGGGCCAAAATCAAGGGATGTTCGAGCCAAAATGCCTGGACAGTATACAGTATATGAATTGAAAAATCAATCCAGATTATTATAATTGCATAAAGAATACCATAGGAGGTCCACAAATTATTATGAGTGGGCTACAGACTATGCCATCTGAGTGTACAAATATATCTTGAAGGCATATCTTCAGGGCGTCGTGAATAGTTGGGCAATGGACCATGTTAATGGCTCCAGGGCATTTTGCTACTTAAGGGGAGGCAGACTGTTTTTCTGGACCCCCTTCTCCCTAATGTTTAGCCCCACTAGTTTTGATATTATAAGACGTTCGGCCCATTAGTTTGGCGAATTAAACACCTTTCGCCCCATTTCGTTGTCAACTTTAAGACCTTTCGTGCCATTTAGGTGTCTATTTTTTCCTGGCGAGCAATAGCGAGCCTGTAATTTTATGAGGAATCGGCCTTGACATTTTTCTACTGAAAAATTTACAAATTTATCTTGAAGGGGAGTCTAGGTATTTTTTTTTCTAAGATTGATGGAGGTCTGGGGAGGAAACAAAATATATATGAATAAATGAATTAATAGGCCAAACAAACGGCCAGTCTCCCCGTAACCCCTTCTGTACCAGCGAAGTCTTTTTTTATACGATTCTAGCTATATTTAGACGATTTTGAGCGGTTTAATAAGCGTGTGTGATACTAATAATGGGCAAGCGAGACATTTCGAAGCCTGATAAAGCTGGACGCCCTTTTTCAGCTCTCTAAAAACGTCTAATAGTAGCCAGAATAAAACTAAAAATGTTGCGGTACTAATGTGGTTAAGATTATTCCCTGCAACTCATGAAATTTGCTGTATTTATATCTATTTGCTGTATTTATATCTATTTGCTGTATTTATATAATCAATTTTTTATTAATTTCACCACAACACCATTTATAAAACAAAATAACTGATCTGTCAACTCAACCTATCGCATGCGTTAAAAGTTAAATGATCTTGAGATAGGTTAGATGATGTTTGTTAGGCTGTGAAAGTTAGTTTAGTGGTTAGTTAGGTTAGTTTAGTTGGGTTAGTTTAATGCAAGGATAGGATGAGAAGCCGAGTTGACAGAGCTACAGCTGACTAGTGACCTAAATATTTGACACAATAATCTATAAATATAGTAATGCCACTTGAGAAAACCCTCATACATACCAACCGGGATTCGAACCCGAGTGCCGAGCGCCTGTTGATCATTTGAAATAATACTTGGCCAAAAGTTCATTAAAGGATATATTTTACTGTATGGTACAGTCAAGAGCATAAGTGTCGGCGCACCTATTTGAACCAGTATCGAACGTAAACGAGACAATACAGTACTTTATGATAACCCAGATGCTTCAGAACTTGGCCTTAGAGGTTTAAAGATACGAACTAGTGTAACTTTAGATATGCTGATAACTGTACATTAAATACATCGCTTATGATGTTCTTTTAATGTTTGCATAGAATAGTCCTGGTAGCGTTATTTCAACATATGGATTTTGATTAGTTCTTTTGTGTTGATCTTGTGTCGTCCCAATTTTGGTTTATATATTTTGCAAGTTTTAAATTATAGTAACATAAAAAAACATACCAATTGCCCCGTAGCAAGCCATCCAGACACCCAATTATTCTACTACTAATACACAAATTTAAAGACCCGAGTATTCCACACAAAGCGCGGTTCCGGTCTCACGTCCTAATGGCGGCGTTCCAGGCAACCCTATTAACCCCTTCTGTACCGGCAACGTTTCTCATTTTATCCTAGCTATATTTAATGATTTTGTGCAGTTTAAGAAGGATCTGTGACAGTAAAAGGGTTGTTGTTGTTGTTGTTCCTCAGGCTGCCTGGCCGAACAGCCCCAAGGTCCCGAGCAAGGCCAAGGCCATAGAGAGCCCCCACAAAACCCTCTCTGCTTACCACTAACAAAGCCCGGGTGACCGAAGCCACTCTAAGGCAGGGAGCTGAGGAGGGTGCGGAAACGCCCGGGAAACCAAAGCCCCACCCAAGGCCCTGTGCCCCTCAGCAATTATGAAGGGAAAATTGAGGGGCAAGGGGAAAATGTGACGCTTTGGCTCCCAATCTGCCAACTTTTAGGTTGGCAGTAGGGAGGTTGATCCACGGAAAAGACGCCGTCACTTGAGATCTAGAAAATATATAAGTAAAAGGAACAGTCAGAGTAAGCTATGGGTATGGCAGAGATCGCTCAGCTCTCACTCTGATAGACCAGCCCATCACCACCCAGTAAAAGGGTTAAGAGAGATAGTTCAAAGCCTGTTAATCGTTGGAGGCCCTTTTTTTTAGCTGAATGCAATCGTATAAAACTTGTTTAGTAGGCTAGTAGCCAGAACAAAGCTAACAGAACAGCACCGGTAATGAAGGGGTTAAGAACTGCCACACTTGTCAGGTTCTTTGATTTAACCCTTAAAGATCGGGGCTGGACTTAAGTCCACCTCCAATTTGCAGCAAGTTAGGAGCATTATTAAGGCTTTTAATGGGTTAAAATCGAGTGCAAATGGCCGGGAGTGCAGCTGGCCAGACAGCCGATTCCCAGGGCTTACCGCCACCCATTAACTCATGTTCCCTGTGTTCTCGAGAGGCCGGCAGTGTAGCCAGTAGTGAGCATAGCTGGGAAAAATATGCCGCTATACGCTAAACTCCCATGTTACTGGTATCACTGTATGAGAACCACGAGTGCTACGTAGCTCGTTCTGGTCTCATTTTGAAGCTTTTAGCGCCTAGTTTTTGGCTGAATACATTTCTTTTCATGTAGATACTTGATTTATCATTCAGGAGGGCCTGAATATGCCCAAATAAGCCCAAAACCCCCCGCTAGACAAGAGTTAAGATCGGACTGCAAAGTCCGATCCCTCGTCTTTCTTTCTTTCTTGGTCCGCCCCTTTGTGCAGCTCCCTCCACAATCATGGACTTCATCTTTTAACCCAACTTTGTTCATTCATCCTCTCCACATGTCCAAACCATCCGAGCCTGCTAGTACGCATCACATCACTAATACTCTTGATACTTAACCTTCTCCATCAAACGGGAACTCTGTAGGCAATTCACTTGTGAATTATCTTTAACTAGGGATTAGTCCAATAATAGTACCGGTAGTAGATGTGGTGGTGGTAGAGGTGGTGGTAGAGGTGGTGGTAGAGGTGGTGGTGGTGGTAGAGGAGGTGGTGGTGGTGTTGGTGGTGGTGGTGGTAGAGGTGGTGGTGTGGTGGTAGAGGTGGTGGTGGTGGTGGTGGTGGTGGTAGAGGTGGTGGTGGTGCTAGAGGTGGTGGTGGTGGTGCTAGAGGTGGTGGTGGTGGTGCTAGAGGTGGTGGTGGTGGTGTCAGGTGTGGTGGTGGTGGTGCTAGAGGTGGTGGTGGTGGTGCTAGAGGTGGTGGTGGTGGTGGTAGAGGAGGTGGTGGTGGTGGTGGTGGTAGAGGAGGAGGTGGTGGTGGTGGTGGTAGAGGAGGTGGTGGTAGTGGTGGTGGTGGAGGAGGTGGTGGTAGTGGAGGTGGTGGTGGTGGTGGTGGTGTATGGTGGTGGTAGATCGTGGTGGTGGTGGTGGTGGTTGGTGGTTAGAGGTGGAGGTGGGTAGTGGTGGTGGTGGTGGTGGTGTGGGGGGTGGTGGTGGTGGTGGTGGTGGTGGTGGTGGTGGTGGTGGTAGAGGTGGTGGTGGTGGTGGTAGAGGAGGAGGTGGTGGTGGTAGAGGTGGTGGTGGTGGTAGAGGAGGTGGTGGTGGTGGTGGTGGTAGAGGTGGTGGTGGTGGTGGTGGTGGAGGTGGTGGTGGTGGTGGTAGAGGTGGTGGTGGTAGAGGTGGTGGTAGAGGTGGTGGTGGTGGTAGAGGAGGTGGTGGTGGTGGTGGTAGAGGAGGAGGAGGAGGTGGTGGGGTGTGGTGGTGGGGGGTGGTGGTATGGGTGTGGTGGTGGTGGGTAGAGGAGGTGGTGGTGGTAGAGGTGGTGGTGGTGGTGGTGGGGGGTGGTGGTGAGAGGAGTGGGGGTGATGGTGAAGGTAGAGGTGGTGGTGGTGGTGGTGGTGGTGGTGGTGGTGGTGGTGGTAGAGGTGTGGTGGTGGTGGTGGAGGAGTAGGTGGTGGTAGAGGAGGTGGTGTGGTGGTGGTATAGAGGTGGTGTGGTAGAGGTGGTGGTGGTAGAGGTGGGTGGTGGTAGAGAGGTGGTGGTGTGGTGGTGGTAGGGTGGTGGTGGTGGTAGAGGAGAGGTGGTGGTGATGGTGGTGGTGGTGTGGTGGTGGTGGTGGGGTGGTGGTGGTGTTGATATAGGTGGTGGTGGTGTGGTGGTGGTGGTGGGTTGAGGTGAGTGGTGGTGGTGGTGTGTGGTGAGAGGGGGTGGTGTTGGTGGTGGTGGTGGTGGTAGGAGGTGTGGTGGTGGTAGAGGAGGGTGGTGGTGGTAGAGGTGGTGGTGGTAGAGGTGGAGGAGGTGGTGGTGGTGGTGTGGTTGTGGTGGTGGTAGTTGTGGTGGTGGTGGTTGTGGTGGGGTGGTGGTAGAGTTGTGGTTGTGGTGGGTTGGTGGTATAGTTGTGGTGGTGGTGGTGGTGGTGGTGGTGGTTGAGGTAGAGTGTGGTGGTGGATGGTAGTGGAGGATGGTGGTAGTGGTGGTGGTGGTGGTGGTGGTGGAGGTGGTGGTGGTGGTGTAGAGGGGTGGTTGTGGAGGTGGTATGTGGTTGGTGGGGTGGTGGTGGTGGTGGTGGTAGAGGTGGTTGTGGTGGTGGTAGAGGAGGAGGTGGTGGTGGTGGTGGTGAGGTGGTGGTGTGGTAGGGGTGGATGGTGGTAGAGGTGGTGGTGGTGGTAGAGGAAGAAGGAAGTGGTGTGGTGGTAGAGGAGGAGGAGGTGGTGGTGGTGGTGGTGGTAGAGGTGAGGTATTGTAGTGGTGGTCGCGAGCTTGGTGGCGGGGGTGGTTCGTCTGGGTGGCGATCTTCACGGCATACGGCCCCTGGAGTAGAGATGGTCGAGCTGGTGGTGGCGGGGTGGTGGTTCGTCTGGCTGGCGATCTTCACGGAATACGGAAGTAGAGATGGTTCGCGAGCTTGGTGGCGGGGTTGGTTCGTCTGGCTGGCGATCTTCACGGCATACGGCCCACCTGGAAGAAAACATTTAAGAGTCCAGTCTTTGGGAAGTGTTTGGTGTTGTGAGATTAATTAATGCTACCTATCTATCTATATACTCAGATACGTAACCCATTGCTGGGGGTGGCCAACTCGAGACAGAGCATGAACAGAAACAACATTCAAGGGTTCTAATTCTCAGGGTCAGGGACCACTTTCACGTTCCCTCGACCCATTCTACGAGTAGGAGAATTTAAAAATTAATATATTAGATTATTTCAGAATGGCTAGTCGTGAGCACTAAACTATTATTTACACACCAATTTTAGTATACTGTACTGTATAGCCTAAATGACACCATACTATGCTTTATGACACCATACTATGCTTTATGACACCATACTATGCTTTATGACACCATACTATGCTTTATTATATACAAATGGCTTCACAACTTGGGATTCAAGGTTCTCATTCAAATGGCTGATTGCTATATATATAATTTCCTATGTGTAAGGAGACAAATGGCAGAGCGCCCTGTAACAAGTCGTCTCCCCGCCCCCCCCCCCCCCCCAAAATATACGCCAAATAAAGTCTAGTATAGTTAAGGGGAGATATTTCTTTAGTTTTGGGAGACATCTACAGTGCTTATGAATTAGAAACCAAGTACAGTACAGTACAGCAAATACTTTGCCCCATTAGTGTTGAGATTTTAAAACCTTTTGTGCCATTTAGGTGTATTTTCTCGCAAGCCTGCAATCTAGGTGGAACCGGCGTTTGGCCGAGCATTTTCCTAAAAAGTATGCACAAATTTATCTTGAAAGGGGATCTTGGGGGTATTTCTTAAATTTGTTTAGGTCTAGGATGGAAAAAATATATTAAACAAATTATATATAATTAAACCTCCCTTATATTTTTTCTAAACCAGAAGAGTATAATCCAGCTTACAAGTGAAACTCTTTAATAACGAGTTTACTAAAGTTTTAAACCCGTTATGGTAGTGACACTAGAAAATATTACTCAGGAGCTACAGTATGAGCTTAATATTGTCAAACCTTTTCATGCACCGGGGGTTGCTAATTAGTATTCAGAAACAGAATTCTTCAATCTCTTAATTCTATCTATCTATATACTCAGACCCAATCACCACTTTTAAATTTTTTTTTTTTTTTTGGGGGGGGACTCAAGACAGAGCCAGAATAAGGACAACACAACAGAAAACAATGAACACAAAAACAAAATAAATTCACACACATCTAGGTCATCCTGAAGCCCCAGAGACCAGGGTCACCAAGGTCCCTCCAGCACTCCCCCTGCCCCCGACCACCCGGAGAGGTTCCGATCTCAGCAGGCAGACATGCAGTGAAGCCCGCCCACCACACTTCCAGGCGCACCCTTCATGTAAAGCCCGGGCCAGGCGCCTGATGGACTATTATCTAGTCAAAATTGCGCCCGACCCCTTCCCCCAAATGACCACGTGTTCACTCATCTATTCACAAGCATTCTCCATTCATTCCTGTTTATTACCACTTCCCTTGCCTGATCTATAGTCATTCCTCTATCCTCCAAAGCTTGTCTTACAGTCTCTTCATCTCAATGGGGGTCTTCCTGCCCTTGTATCTGACTCACATATTCTCTTTGTAAGCCTTTCATCTTCCATTCGTTCAACATGACCATACCAGCTCAGCACCCTTCTGTCCACTCTGGCTGACAAATGTTCCTGCTGCCCCACTTTGCATCTCTTCATTCCTAAATCTGTCTCTACAAGTAACTCTACACATACTCCTCAAGCAGCTCATCTCCATCACATCCAGCTTTCTTCTCTCCTTTTCCTTCAGAGTCCATGTCTCAGCCCCATACATCACTGTTGGCACAACAATTCCTCGACATATTGCGCTTTTTACTTTCATTCCGAGATTTTGCATCTTCCACATACTGTACTTTCCATTGCTCCGAAAACCTTCCTTCCTTCACACACTCTGTTTTACCTCAATAACAATATTGCAATTCCTGCTTATCGTTCCTCCTAATATTTAAAACACTACTTGTTCCAATATTTCCCCATCCAGCCTCACATCTACATTCACCCTACGATCACCCCTATTACACACCATTACTGTACTGTACTTTTATTGACATTCACCTTCAGTTTCCTCCTCCCACAAACCACACCAAACTCTTTGACTACCCGCTGCAGTTTCTCCTCAGAATCCGCCACCAACGCTGTGTCATCAGTGAACAACAACTGATTAAACTCCCAATCTCTACCATTCTTTCCTACTAAACCCAATCCTCCTCCCTTAGTTCTCATTTTCACCTCCCTCACCACACCATCCATAAACATATTAAACAACCTCGTAATTACCTCTCAAAAATTTGTTTTCTGCCCACAGCTCGCTCAAAGACAATTGCAGAGGAAGTAACCAATCTAAACTTTTCTGAACACCTCTGATGGTCACACAGGCTTTTAAGTATCCCGGAAAGGGAGCAAATCACATCCTTGTGCATGAAAGTTTTAAAAAAAATTACTGTAAGCTTGTATGCCATATAGTTTAAACATTCATACTTTAATTGTAAATAATGGCCAAGAAAAATATAAACTCAAGAAACTACAGATGTCTAACTTGCATACCGATATATACTGCAGCACCAAACGTTGAAGATGCTCCAGGGTATCTTCTGGCCGCTGGTACACTGCATCGGCTCCACAACACTGCAGTACAGGTCTCCCTCGCTTTACGATTGGGTTACGTTCCTGAAAACCCGATCTTGAATAGAATAATCGTACAGCGAACTCTAAAATTAATGGGGTAAAGGGGGATGCGTTCTGGGACCAGCCAAAACCCAAACATAAACCCCCCCAAAAAACCTATAATAACATCCTAAATCGGGGCATCGGATAGTGAGGGAGACCTGTATTCTTGTGCTGTAACCACACTACTGTACTGTATACTGTTTTTTTAACCAGGTGAGAAATACTTATCTCCAATATTCTTAAGGGGGATGGGCCGGTTTTCTGGACCACGTTCTCCCTCATGTTTAGCCCCATTAGTTTTCAGATGTTAAGATGTTTGCCCCATTAGTTAGTCTATTTCAAGACCTTTCCCCCCATTTCGTCGTCAATATTTAGACCTTTCGTGTAGATTTTTTTCCTGGCGAACGATGGTGAGCCTGTAATGTTGGAAGAACTGGCCTTTGGCTGGGAAATTTTTCTACCGAAAAATGTACAAATTAATCTAGAAAGGGGATCTAATGGATGTTTTTTTTAATTTGATGGAGGTCTAGGGAGGAAACTAGAAAAATAATGAATACGTGCAAAAATCGCCCAAAAAGTGAACCTTCAATAGAAAGTTCAATCTAATTTTTATCTACTTTAGTTCATGATCTGTATTAAAATGTATTCATCCAAACCTCATTATTTGAAGTTTCTAAATGCTAAAAGGTAAAATCATATTCTGTTAAATACCATTATTGTACTTAAAATTAAAGAACTACCAACAGTTACAAACTAAAGCCAGTACTGTATCACACAAGAGCTTTTTTAGTTTCAACCTTTTTCAGTCAACATTTCTGGAATATTTTGCACTGGTATCGGAAACTAGACCGCCGATAGAAATATTTAGGTGTCCGAAATATTTTAAAAGTTGTTGTTGTTGTTGTTCCCTAAGCTGCCTGGCCGAACAGCCCCGAGTCCCTGAGGAAGGCCATGGCCACGATCGGGCTTTCCCACAGAGCTCTCATTGAGTGTAGGTTGTGTTGTTGGCGTAAGTGGTTGTGTGAAATGCAGTCTTCTATGATGTGTTTAATGGTATGGGGTGTTGTGTTACATCCCCTTTCTCCCTCATGTCATCCCCAGTCTCTTCTGATAGCTCAGGAGAGCGGATGGTGGTCCCGCATCTCAGCCTGGCCAGGTGGACTCTGTCCTCGCGAGGGAGGGAGGATTCGGAAGGATGGATTTCGGGAGGTCGTGCATGCAGCTGCGTGTTGTCTGTGAGTGAGTGGATGGATTGGCGAGAGATATGAGTTTTTATTTTAAAAGTTGACTTAATAAGCTGCCAGACCAGTGTTGAGGGAAAAAGCGCTCGTGTGATACCGGCTTAACTATACAGTACAGTATAGTAATGAGTTTTTTTTTTGGAGGGTAAACTGCCATATAGGCTACCCATGTAGATTATTGTACAGTCGCGCTAATAAGTGATGTCTCGGCAGCAAGTATGTTTTGATCCATAATTTGGTATCATCAGTATCTAAACTTCATTTCTTCATATCAAGTGAAATATACAAACATGTTCCTACACTTACCCACCCTATTCAACATCTGACAGACATTAATACAGCACAGAGCCAGCCAAATGTAATGACAGCTGGGACATGACTTATTAGCGCGACTGTACTGTACTCTGGTATTATGGTTCATTGTTAAACAGGTAATAATAACTTTGCATTATTATTATTTAGAAACAGATTCACATTTTCTCCATTAACCCGGGAACTGCGGGGAGACTCTTAAGAGTTCCCCCGGCGGACTGCGGGAAGACTCTTAAGAGTAAGGGGAAAAAAATCCATTTAAAAAAATAAAAAAATAAAAAAATAAATAATTTGTTTATTTTTTGTTTTGCCCCTGGGCCATGCCAAATATCACTCTTCCACCTCCCCTCCTTCCCCACTTTCCTCCCCTCCTTCAGTTATCACCTATTTTCCCTGTTATTCCCTTATTCTGTGGTCTATTTTCGTGCTAACACTAGCGAGTTGGTAGCAGGGCGTTGTCATCACTGTTACCAAGCATGGGAAAGAGCGAGAGAGAGACTATTGCGTAACAGTGTCTCTCCAGACAAGGGCAGGGAGGTTGCCTCAGCCATACATTATGTAACTCCCGGCCTGTATCGCCGATTTTGACCATCCAAACACTGTTTCCACTTGTTTTATTGTTGTAACAGGTTAATACCTTTATAATCAACCTATAATAGATTTTTTATGCTATTTATGGTAAAATAACGATGTTAGTGATGGGAAACAGCTCAAATACGTCAGCACAGGAGTGTGGTGTCTCATACCCCCCATGCGCACTTCTTAGGTTAAGGGGAGATGGGCCAGTTTGCTGGACCACTTTCTCCCTCATGTTTAGCCCCATTTGTTTTGAGATGATAAGACCATCAGCCCATTTGTATGGCGATTTTAAGACCTTTCGCCCCATTTATTCGTCAATATTTAGACCTTTTGTACAATTTTGGTGTCGATATTTTCCCTAACGAACGATAGTGAGACTGTAATGTTGGCAGAACCCGGGAAATTTTTCTACCAAACAAATTTACAAATTAATCTAGAAGGGGAATCTAATGGAAGTTTTTTTTTTTAATTTAATGGTCTAGGGGGGAAAAAAAAAAAAAAAAAAAAAAATCTTCTCAAAGGAGAAAGGTGCGAGGGAACAACTAAATTAGTCCCGGACCCTGAGAATTAGAATCATTGAATGTTGCTTCTGCTCGGGCTGTCTCGAGTCGGCCACCCCCAGCAATGGGGTATATGCCTGAGTATATACATGCATACAGTACATACATACATCGAGAAACGTGCTGCTAGGCGATTATATTTTCCGCCAGGTTAAAACTAGTATAATTATCGGTTTCTGCTACTGTCGAGTGGATATTCTATAACCGATATCTTAAGCCTTGTAAGCATACCTTTATGAATATGATGTCCAGTCAGTCATCTCCAGCATCAGTCCATGGTTGTATCACATGCCAATGTTCCATCTCACGGATACTAATTCCACCGCTCCAGACAGGTTGCACATTACACCAATCCTCACAGGCAGCATATTCCACTTAAAGTCCGCTTCAACACAGGCTCCAGTCAACGTTCCAGACTCCCACACACAACAGCTCTGCACTAAAGGAGGCAGAAGAAAACTTTTTACAGCAACTTAAATTTATCAATTTTTGTCAGGCAGCAGCCGGATTAACGATTATGAAAATGAAACCATCTAAATATTGAATGTAAAATCTAGTAGTCCATACCAGTGTAAATCATTAAGTGCTGCCAGAATATAGTTGATCAGTCACTGGAAATTTTATGAATCTACCTTAACGCCCATGGTTGCCAGTTCGTTAAAAGGTTAAAGTTACTCAATAGTTAAAAGTCAAAGTAGGTGAAAGTTAGGTTGATTAATAGACTATAAAACCACTACATGAAAAAGAATGGCACCATTAAGAAAACTTCTGATTTGTAAATGGCATACCTCAAAATATAAACACTTTGCTATGGTTCTGCTGTAGTGTAAAATACAACCATGCTGACAATTTGAAGTACCATACCTTGATAAAGATGTCCAAGGCCCATCATCAGGAAATTGTCCGTAGCTATTTGATTATTGAGTGGCGACTTAAAGAGTCAATTGACCACTTGCGAGTTTCGTTCTATAAGGAAGTTGGAGCTGTAGACATCAATAGTTAGTAAAAAAGCGGGTGCCCAACCCCGAAAGGAGTTGAAATAGGGGAGCTATCCCCCGCCAAAGGCGGCTTTCTAGGGCCTTTCCTAGCTGATGCTGAGAGGATTGGGTTCTAGTCATGTGGTGATGGGCTGGTCTATCCGAGTGAGAACTGAGCGATCTCTGCCATACCCATAGCTTACTCTGACTGTTCCTTTTACTTATATATCTTCTAGATCTCAAGTGGCGGCGTCTTTTCCGTGGATTGACCTCCCTACTGCCAACCTAGAAGTTGGCAGATTGGGAGCCAAAGCGTCAAATTTTTCCCTTATCCCTCAACTTTCCCTTCATAATTGCTGAGGGGCACAGGGCCTTGGGTGGGGCTTTGGTTTCCCGGGCGTTTCCGCACCCTCCTCAGCTCCCTGCCTTGGAGTGGCTTCGGTCACCCGGGCTTTGTTAGTGGTAAGCAGGGAGGATTTTGTGGGGGCGCTCGTTTATGGCCTTGGCCTTGCTCGAGACCTTGGGGCTGTTCGGCCAGACAGCCTGGGGAACAACAACAACATAGTTAGTAAAAATTACCGGCTAAAATACGGCTGTAGTGCCCATATAAATACATAAAACCCAATTCAACATACTTTCTAGCCATCAGAAACCTACATTAATATTTCATTTATTTTAAATCTATGTTTACGGCTCCAACTTCCTTATAGCCTGAAACTCGCAAGTGGTCAATTGTGAAATAGCAATTTAGAAGATTTGGTATATCATTATCAACTACAGGTATAATAACTTTGATTCTGCATTTTACTACTTTATCATTATCTAAAATTACGTACTTTGACACTGCAAACTGTTAAAATAAAAATTTAAAACTTGCAAACTAAACAAACCAAAACTGGGACAAAGACAATATAAAGGCAAAATAACTAATCAAACTCGCTATGTGGAAACAACGCTTACTAAAATAAAATTTATGAAATAAAAGAACACAATCCACCACATAGGGTGTACATTACTACAGTACATGAGCAAGTTAATCAGATTATTGAGTGGTGACTTATAAGAGATCGTCAATTGTGAAATACTAATACAGTATGAAGGTTACTACTTAATCATCAACTATAACTACTTTGATTCTGCATTTTACTATACCATTATCTACAAATACTTTGACACCGCAATTATATGTTGAGAAATCTGCTGCTAGGGAACTAAACTTCAACACCAAGTTTAAGTGAACAGTAAAAGTTTTAATCTAAAGTTCCCGTTGGTAGTGAGAAGCCTGGGAGGGGGAACAGGCAGCCAACATAATATCCACACTTCTGCAAAGAGATCACTATTAGCAAAGGTTTACTAGTGGACTAAAAAGGCTCATTTACACCAATTCTTCCCTATGTGAATGAACTTATCTTTTTCAAGGATAGTGTGCAATTGGTTCTAGATATCTAATTAAAATGTAAAACTTGCAAACTAGAAACAAACTAAAACTGGGACAAAGACAATATAAAGTCAAATTAACTTTAATTTCTAGGTACAGTAATTAGATTATTTGTTTCATCATAGAAAAACTGAAACAAAAAGATAACTGAAGACTATCAACAATTACCATAAGAAAACAAAATGATTATGGAAAATTAATTTTAAAATTATACTGTGGTATCAAATTTAAACTATGTAGGATACTCTAATGCATAAGCAAAATAGAAAAGTTTATATTCAATAAATCCTACAAAACTAATCAACAATATCAGAATAATAAAATCCATGTTAACAAGCCTTGTATAAACATTAAGTTAAAACCAAACCGGTGTACTGTAAAATAACTACCATTTTTAAAATAAATTAATACCAGGCCCCAAAGTGCTCTGCAGAAGAAAATGACAAGATTAGTCATTTCCAGAAGTGAATGCCTGCTAGAAGATAAATTAGTGAGCCCCATCCAATGTCCTAAGATATAGTTATTAATCTGGCAAAGTAGAGAATCTGGAGAAGAGAATATTTATTTACCCACCGATGATGTCCTCTTGCAGGGAGTCCAACACAATATGCTGTTTGAAAAATTATTAGTATATGTCCCACTATTGATGATCTGTAGAACAAAACTGAATTAATACCCATAATTTCCAGGTTCTGCCGCCGACTTCCAATGGAGTAAATATCTAGTAGCACTTGTCCTACAGAGGAAAGCGGATTAGTAGGCCCCGCAGAATACCGAAAGCGAACGTCCAACTGCCTCAAACTACAGAGCTGTAATAAAATATAGGTTAGTACAGTATAATTAAGGATAAACTGATAACCAAGGCGATTCTTTAGTAAATATTCTAGGTATAAACCCCTTCAGTATGGTTAAGTAATTTCAATGGTCTAAAGACAAACATCATACATTGAACTCTGCTTAGGAAACAACGCTAGGAATCAACAGAGTAACACAGACTTACTCTTTTGATTCTTACCGGTCTTTCCTAAACTGAAACAAGTCTAATGATACTGAAGGGGTTAGCCTACCGTAATACAATCTAAGTCTTCAATGTAGCGATGAGGAGTGGAGAGGTTGAATGTTGCGATGAGCTGAGATGTTGCGATGAGGAGCAGAGATGATGTGTTCTTGATGAAGCTAGAAGGGAAGAATTATTAGTAACCCAAGTTGAAGGACCAATAATAAATAATTGAGGTTTAATGTTCTATTTATTTCACATTTTGGATAGTAACCGTTTCAATAAGATTTCACTTTTTCACTTTATGCTGGCTAAGAGTACTTTTATTCAGCTTAGGAAGGATTTGGGAGTCTGAGGGATAATTAGTTTGTATCCAGCCGATTCCTCCATCATTCGTAAGATGCATAAAGCTGTCTAATGTTAGCCAGAATACAGTAAAAAGGAGGCCATCATACTGAAAGGGTTAATAATCCATATATAATAGGGTCTGAAGTGTAGCGATGTTGTGCGGAGGTGTAGCGATGTGTAGTGAAGACGTAGCGATGTGGTGCGGAGATGTAGTGATGTGGAGCAGAGGTGTAGCGATGTGGAGCAGAGGTGTAGCGATGTGGAGCGGAGATGTAGCGATGTGGTGCGAAGGTGTTGAAGTCTTGGTAGAGCTAGAAGGGAACAGTATTAATGTGGAGCAGAGGTGTAGCAATGTGGAACGGAGGTGTAGCGATGTAGAACGGAGGTGTAGCGATGTGGTGCGGAGGTGATGTTGAATTCTTGATGGAGAAGTTTTATTTATTTCCTACTCTGAATGTTAACCTTTCCAATACGATGGAGTAATTTTACTTTGATTTTGATTAACAGATTTGTATTCAGTTTAGGAAGGATATGCGAGAGTCGAGAGGGGTTCAAGATAGTTGGCACCACTGATAAATGCATACCAAACCCAGCAAACTAAATAACTAAAATCGCATCACAAATATAAGCCAAAGAGAAAAAAACGAATCGCCATACGTTAAAAATTACAATTTGTATTACACAAAGTAAAGGATTTTAAAAGAATAAGCCGCTGCATTGACCCAGAGATCCTTGCTAAACTGCATAAAATATTCCAATGCTAACCAAAGTATAAACAAATTACTACCGTATTAGAATGGTTAATGTACAATTCACTAAAAAATCTAAGTCTTGTCTGTAGTGATGAGGAGTGGAGATGTAGAAGTCTTGGTCGAGCTGGAAGGGAAGGGTTAATGACTTAATATGTCCCTACTGTACAGGTCAACAAAATACAACCGATACTGTATTTGTGTTTTCTTATTTCTTCCCGTTGATCTTCATTGTAGCGATGATAGACGACGAGATGGGAGTCTTGACAGCTGAAAAAGGACATTAGTAGGAACACTATATTAATAATGAATAACGACTAATAGAAAAAAAAAAAAAAAATCACGAACCTATTGTAAGTCCCATCTAGATAGTAATAATCATAAATATCTTAAAATCTTTTCACTGAAGACTATTAAAATTCTATTAAAATAATTCTAATGAACAAAATTTATCATGATTACAGAATATCAAAGATGAGGACTAACTCAACACCCGTCCCCAAACAAATCGCCCAACATTACGTTTCACAAAGCTAGCATGAATTTAACCCCTCTACAGATGACATTTTCCCCCCTTCCAAACTATTTTATTCAGATCAGGAAGCAACTCTAAGAATCAAAGTCCTATAACGTATCCCCAGAAACCCTTTGACACCAAGACTATCTTCCTAAGCTGAATAGAACTGGAGGTAGCAGGAATAGAATGTCCTCTGAAGTTAAACAAGTGCCCCTCTTAACAGGTTACCGTACCTAACAAACTTTCGTCTAATATGGTTTCCTATCAAAGTTTCGTCTAATAGCCAAGATGACTTGCCAGTTGGCACCTACCGTAAAAAAGTACATAGACTTTGTGAAACAGGAACCTTTTAGGCTCTGTGACATACAGTAGATATTTACACAGGAACCTTTTAAGCTCTGTGACATACAGTAGATATTTACACAGGAACCTTTTAGGCTCTGTGACATACAGTAGATATTTATAAACATAATATGCATAATATACAGTCAATGCTAACCTATCTAATAAACTAAACTAAATAAACTTCTCTATCATTCCCCAATAACCTATGTAACACAGTAATAAAGTATATATATATATATACATACATACAGTAAGAATAATAATAATAATAATAATAATAAAGTTCTAGCTAATAATATCAAGGCCCTAGTAACCTCATAGCATTTCCAGCGGTGCATACAAAGTCTCGTTAGCCCTTTCACCAAACAATTAAACAAGCAACTGAAAATAAACAGGAGCATCAACCATACTTTTAAGATCTACTGTACTGTAAAAAACAAAAAAAACAAATAAATAAAGAGTAAGAGCAAATACAGTACAGTACTTCAGGAATTTACTATTAACAACATTTATGTGACAGAAGCAATGAGACTTAGCAAGCACCCTACGATAATACAAGTACCGCAGCGCTTGAGTGATTAAGAACCACTCGTCCCCTTAAGGACTGGATGTTATCAGTATTCAATCAAATGACGATTCATGGATTATATGATTGGCTTTAAAAGAACAGACAACCGAATGGAACAAATAAATATCTAGTAATAAAACAACGAGGACCCGGAACATCTGGAACAGGGGAGGATAAACGGGAACTCTGAATGGTTCCGAAACGTAGAATCGAGGAATGGAGCTTTTCAATATTGTGCTATTTGAAACTGCCAATCATATCCAGTTAGGTAGAAATTATCCAGAATCATAATGACGTTCCTGTTTGGGCCAAAAGGGATGCCTTACCTTCCCATCAGTCTTAACAAAGGGATGGGTTTCCTTCCCAACTGTTGGCCCAAACTATACAATACTTAAAGCTAAGTCCATCAGAGAGGTTGCAATATTTATTATTGATAATTAATATTGAAACACTTAAAAGTAACTGCAAAATTTAATCTTAATAGATTTGGACAGGCCATTTAGGCAAAGTTCAGTGCTAGATTAGAGTACTGTACACTGTATATAATTAGAGTACTGTACACTGTATATAATTAGAGTACTGTACACTGTATATAATTAGAGTACTGTACACTGTATATAATTAGAGTACTGTACACTGTATATAATTAGAGTACTGTACACTGTATATAATTAGAGTACTGTACACTGTATATAATTAGAGTACTGTACACTGTTATAATTAGAGTACTGTACACTGTATATAATTAGAGTACTGTACACTGTATATAATTAGAGTACTGTACACTGTATATAATTAGAGTACTGTACACTGTATATAATTTAAATAAATATTGATAAGGCAAGTGCAACCACTCTAAAGGAAACAAATATTGGTTTAATTCACATCACTGGGCTGGCCTTTGTCAAGAAGATCAGATTAGTTAAAGGTGGAACAAAAAATTGTCTCATAAGAAAGCTAAACTATATAAAGGCCTGTACAGTTGAACACAAAGCTGCAACACCCGCCGGATAGGACCAAGGACGATAGATCCATAATGACGTTAGAACCATATGGAACCATGGAACCATCCATAATGACGATTCGATACCATCCGTTATACAATGGAGCCCCATCTTCGCTCTTAATTGGTTCCGCAGAAATCGCGCCAAGATAGAAACTGCCAAGATCGGGGCACTGTTCTTATGGGGAAAATTCTAATCGGTACTGTGCTTATTCCAAAAGCTGCCCTTTTCCCAGTTTTATTACTATAAAAAAAAAAAAAAAAAAAAAAAATTTATGCATTATAAATAATAATAAAGTTAATTTTACGCATTTGTAAATAATAATAAAAAAAAGTTTCCGACCAACTTTTGACAATCCCGGCCTATGTGGTATACCTTAGTTATCCCCCGGACCTCTGCCACTCCCACCAGACACAATAGAGGCCATAATAGTCGGAAGGTTACACCACTAGCGAGATACGAGTCACACACTTCACAACAGGTGCTGAATACAATGGCGTTCTACTGGATGCCTGTGATTGGCTGATTTGTGATGACTTTGCAAGATGGCGCCCAAATGGTGGACTGTGATGAAAGTTTGAAACAGCGTCAGGGTGCCTCAGATTTGTTGAAGACTGAATCAATTACAGCGAAGATGGAAATTGGAAATAATTGGGGTCTACAGCGAAGATTGAAACAGCGAAGACTCATGTCGCGAAGATAGGGACTCCACTATAGACACAGATTCAGTCGCGCAGCAAAATAGTACATAACTACAGTAGCTTTGTAACCAACTGTACACCCAGTGATCGAACCTCACCAAAACAATTACTAACTGGCATCCACTTCAAAAGGACAAATATTAATACTGCTTAAGGCAAAAATCATTAACATAAAAGGACATTTAATCATTAACATAATAAAGACATTTAAGCATACAAAAAACTAAGTTACTGTCTTCAAAATTTTAAATTATGTTTACATTTATGCATAAACCTAAGTTTCAAATAAATATTAACGAGAACAAATTTACTCTAATCTTTAACTTAAATTTTACAATCCTTCATTATATTCACTAGGCCTATCTACTTATTTTCATTAAGCACTTTATTCATTATTAAATAGTTGATTGAATATTTATAAGTGAGATGCCATAATATTACTACAAAAATTATACTAATGGTCAACAATTCTACTATACCCTGTTCCATAGAAGTAGGCCAAAACTCTTGAACACTAACCTCTATAACTCACAAACGACTAGAATAATCAAGCGGATAGTTCTACCATTTGGGAAGAGTCAGCCAGGAAGGAGGTTGTGGAAAACAAGACCATTGCCTCCATCCATTCATGAGTCATAGAGGTTAGAACAATAACCTCTAGGACTCACAAACGACTAGAATAATCAAGCTGATAGTTCCACCATTTGGGAAGAGTTCGCCAGGAAGGAGGTGTGGAAATTAAAATATTAAATATGAAAACTAACTCAAAAGTTGCTGCTCAAATGAATATAACAAACTCATTAAAAAATATTGAAATGACAACACTAAAAATCTATATGTGGAAAAATGCAATTAAATTTATCGGAAAATAAACTTTGAAAACTACAAACTTATAATATCAAAGTTAGACCATTTCCTCCATCCATTTACGAGTCATGGAGGCTATGAAATATGTTTAGTGGCCGCAGTGTCAAGAAGCAGTTTACGGTAACATCTATAACTCTCAAACGACTAAAGTAATCAAGCTAATAGTTCAACCATTTGGGAAGAGTCAGCCAGGAAGGAGGTGTGGAAAGTTGCAGTCCATTGCCTCCATCCAGTTTTTGAGTCATAGAGGTTAGGAGTTATAATTTGTGGCTTAAGGGTGTCATAGAAGCAGAGTCAATTATTATTAGTCTTAATTATTGTATATGTAAGGATGAAATTATGCTTTATAGTTTGAATTATGGCTTTGAAAGCGATAAAACGGGCAAACCAATGCTATTTAATTTTAATTTTGTATTATTCATTCTTATATTTAAGAACTTTCACCCCATTTCTGTCAATTTTTAGACCTTTTGTATCATTCAGGTGTATTTTTTCCAGGCGAGCAATAGCGAGCCTGTAATTTAAGAGGAACAGGCCTTTGGCCAGGACATTTGTCTAACAAAAATGTACAAATTTATTTTTAAAGGGGGTCCAGGGGTGAAATTTTAAGCTTGATGGAGAACTAGGGAACAAACAAAAACAAATATTCTCCGGTTTGACACTGTTTGGCCTACCTATAGTGAACAGGGTATAAACACATCAAACTACGTAAATCATTTCACTAGGTTCTGGAAATGCTTTGAGGTTTTCCTATTACAGTACAGTACACAAATAAAATATAACTGGAAGTTAGGAGGACCAAATATTTTGGTAATGGTGAAACTATTTTGTTGTGCATCAAATTTAACAAACATTAAAATTAACTATATATATATCATCTTATTTTGAACCATAATCTTACAAAATATTACAGGTCCTACTAACTCACCTCATTCACTCATTTGGAATCTTGGACTGTTTTATCCAAATTTATAAACTGTAGAAGCAGTAAACTTGGACTGTTTTATCCAAATTTATAAACTGTAGAAGCAGACTGCTTCTACAATTTATATGTAAACTTGAAAGCTTTGTCTCTGCCTCCAATTTATCCAAGCCCTCCCAAAATCCTCACCAACCTAATCTATTTTATCCTCACCAACCACCAATTTTATCCTATCCAATCTGACCTTCATCCTCTTGCACATCCTTCTAGCAACCGTAGAATCCCTCCCGTCAACCTGTTCTATCCAACCATAATATCACCCACCCGTCAATCTATCCGGACTATTCTCACCATTCCATCTATTCTCTTCTATCCACACCCTCCCATTCACCTATTCTCTACTATCCAAC
This sequence comes from Paralithodes platypus, assembly GCA_032716605.1. Classification (NCBI taxonomy): domain Eukaryota; kingdom Metazoa; phylum Arthropoda; class Malacostraca; order Decapoda; family Lithodidae; genus Paralithodes; species Paralithodes platypus. The sequence goes on from CM064480.1 coordinate 5,361,804, forward strand.
CTATCCACACCCTCCCATTCACCTATTCTCTACTATCCACATAATAAAGTATAATCTTGAAGGGGCGTCCGAGTCGTTCCAGCGTAGTCAGTCCCACGATGCAAAGATCAACAGTGGTGGCTGATCCAGTAAGGGGGGTGGGGGTGAGGGGAGCAGACACCTTATTAACCCTTTCACGCATATGACGCAATTTTGAGCCTATTGGGGATACTTTAAAGCCTTTGTTACCATCAGGGGTATTTAGAAACCTTTAGTTTAGTTACTTCAACCTCTGCAGTTGTCTTTGAGTTAGCTGTGGGCAGAAAATTAATTTTGGAGAGGTAATTATAAGAGTGAGAGAACTCTATTTCTTATTGCTAATCTGGCATCCTCTGCATCATAAATGCGTGAAAGGGTTATAATGTAAAACTTGCAACGACACAATATAAAGGCAAAAGAACTTCTCAAAATCGCTATGTGGAAATAACGCTTTAATCAAATTAAATTAAAAAAAAAAAAAAAAAAAAAAAAACACATAGGGTGTACATGAGCTATTAAGCTTAAACCAAACTAGCAGGGAGAGGGATTTAAATTTGATGTCCACCCCACCCCACTCCTCATCCCCATGCCGGATTCACCACTGTTCTCCCTACCTGTAAATAGTTAATAATTATTAATAGTTTGCTTTAACAAAGAAATTTAAATAATTTATTAGCAAAGTAATTTACATACTGTACTAATAAACTTAATCTACCCAACTTGCATTACTAATATTCTGAAGTAAAATGCAAGTGTAAATTTGTAACATGTTAAGCATTAAAATCAGAAAACTAATACAGAATGTTTAATATATGATTAAATTGCTACTGGATATATATTTCCCTTTGCAACTTTGCAAAAAATAAGAAATTGAAAATCCTACACATTTTACCTAGTAAGTTTTATTGATGGCAATAATGAAAATTAGAAACTTCCACTATAATAGCCACCCATTACTCTAGCATATTATTAACACACATGCACATTTCAGATCTTTAATTATATCGGGAAGCTAACAAATTTGGTACCACTAGCTAATTTTAGTCAATATTAAAAGTCCAAGCGGACTATAGGACTGTGCGGCCGTGCTAACTCACGAAGCGTGTGGCGCGACCCACACTAGATAATTTTAAAAAGAGCTCCCTTACTGCCTTGAAGATACCGTAGATCAGAGTATATGCATGTGGAAGATTATTAAATATGGTTTAGTAATAAACAAGAAATAGAATTGTATAATAAGCATAGCTCCAAGAACAACGACATTAGTGAACCCTTGAGGTTTTCGCTTCACAAGGACGCAAAAACACAAAGCATTAACCCAACTTTATACAGTACAGTATATACAGTACTCAAAATCTGAAAGTCAATACACTAAATTGGAATCAAGATACAAAACAACTAGCACCCTATATACATAAATTCAAACTAGTAAAATAATGAAATTTCTATCCATAACATTTTAATTACTAAGGTCGTAGAAACACGAGCCTACCCTGAATCATTCACAACACCCTTTACCTTGCAGTCAAAATTTCTCAATTGCCGGAAGCCTTAAACCAAGGGAGTGGCCGCCACGAATGAAACTTCTCCAGGTGCCTGGCACCCAATGCCCCTCCTCCTCCCACCTAACACTGTTTTCACTCATATACTGTAGGCTACCTGTTACTCCATTCCTCCACCTCAGTCTGTCTGCCTCTCTGCTCTTCCACTTAATTATAATCTAAATTTACCAACATTTTATCATCCATCAAGACAAATTGTTATTTCCCCTAAACTACCATACTGTACGTTAGAATTCAGAAAGATTAGTACTGTACAGTACAGTGCTTCATACTTTATAACTTTCGACATATTCGGTTTGGGAAACATCTGAAAACAAAATAAAACATTACATAGGCCTATATATCTAGCTGAAGTACCAGGTTAAAGATAACAGTACAGTACAGTGGTCCCTTGCGAGTAGCGGATTTGGGATTACCTGATCAAGTTTAACGGTACCGGTAGCATACAAACTTTCCCAGGTCACGCCATTAACAAACAACCTTACAGTTACTGGTCAAATACCACCGAGCGGTTTGTTTTTGGTTGCTGTGCAAGCCATCCGGGACTTGTAGACGGCCATGTTTGATACATTCATAGTTTTCTAGCGTCCCGTGCGTGAACAGCCAAATGTTTTGTGTGTATCCCCCCCCACCTTTTGAGTGAGCACATCAGCTGTTGGGATAACCACCCTCATCAGTATCTCCACCACCACTACCACCACCACCACCACCACCACCACCACCCTCATATTCCACCACCACCACCCTCATATCTCCACCACCACCACCCTCACATATCCACCACCACCCTCATATCTCCACCACCACCCTCATATCTCCACCACCCTCATATCTCCACCACCCTCATATCATCTCCACCACCACCACAACCCTCATATCTCCACCACCCCTCATATCACCACCACCACCACCCTCATATCTCCACTACCACCACCCTCAGTCTCCACTACCACCACCACCCTCAGTCTCCACTACCACCACCACCCTCATATCTCCACTACCACCACCACCCTCATATCGCCACTACCACCACCACCTTCATATCACCACCACCACCCTCATATCACCACAACCACCACCACCCTCATATCTCGACCAAATAAGTCCCGGTATTGAATATACTTAAGCATTTCATGTCAACTTAAATGCTAACATGAATGTTTAATGTAGGCCTATGAATTCTATAGCCTAACAAAATATGTAACAAGATATTCTTACCTTGAGCGAAGATCCTGAAAGCAGCGGGCATCACCGCCACTTTCCAGATGTCGTGTAGTCGAGTTGCCACCTACCCTCGCCTCTTTAGTTGACAATTCACTCCTTATCCAGTCCATACACTCTTCTCGCACTGCACGCATTTCTGAAATTAAATCATATCATCACCAACCCGCCATTTAACTTTAAAAAACCTAATTAGTGAAATCAATAAACTTAAGTGTACAGGTGAAATTATTAATTACACATAGGCTACCGTATTTAACTTCTCTGCGGCAAGACACAATTGAGGTTTTGTTGATTGAACGGGACGATGCGCCGGACTCTCAATTTTTGGACAAGCTTGCCATTTTTGATTAGGTTAAAAAGAAAAGAAAAATTATACTGTATAAATATTATAGATATATAGGCCTATATATATATATGCTGTTGTTTGGGGTAGAATGTAGAGTTCGGGCGTACCGCCAGCCTTGTTTACACTATGCGAAGTAGCGTCGGACCTTTGCCATCATGTTCCTGTCTATTTTGACTGCCTTTGGATACAATAATATGTTGAGGGCCCTCACCCCCCCACCCATCCCCCCCAATGACATATTGTCATCATATATATTGCCAGCAGGGGGCAAATTACCAAGAAAAAAATCGCCGTCAAAATAGACGCGAACTTAACCATGGCGATCGACAAATTACGGAGGCGGCGGACCTTTGCAATCATGTTCCCGTCTATTTTGAATGCCATTGGATACAATAATATGTTTGGGGGGGGTAGGGCTTTGACCCCCCCCCCCCCATCCAACATGACATATTGTCATCATCATATATATTGCCAGCAGGGGGCAAATAACCGCGGCAATCGCTCTATGTAAACATGACTACCGTACGCCTGGAATCTACATCCATCCCGTTGTTTGTTTGCCCCCTGCTGTCAATATATAGGCTATGATTATGACAATAAGTTAAGAGGGGGGTGAGGGGGGACAAAGCACCCCCCTCAACACATACTGTATCCCACGGCCTAAATTTTAATTGGACCGCCAAGGTGGGAAATAAGTTAGATGTGCGAAGTAGCCTACTAATCTCGAGCGCTATGTAAACAACGCAGGCAAACGCAACTTTTCCACAACATGATAAAAGTCTAACAAGTATCCGAAAAGTGCGCGCTAGTAAAGTAAAATCGCACCGTCCAAAAGATGTTACTGTAGTTTTATGTTGTGTGTGAACCTTATAAAACTCTAAAAAGTCTATGAAACATGCACAGCTTCAGTAATAGTACACAGGAAAATCTTAATTTGTTTTTGTATACATTTTGAATGGTTAGCCTAGCCCTAGGCTATAATAACTATGCATTTCACTAATATAATATTCTGGTTGAAACTGCTTAAAAATTGAATTTTGAGGGGTTCTTATCACACAATTGGGCAAGAATGTTAAGTGCGGGCGTACCGCCAGCCTTGTTTACACTTCGCGTAGTGGCGTCGGACCTTTCCCATCATGTTCCCGTCTATTTTGACTGCCTTTGAATATAAAAAATACATTAGCCTAACCAAACAGACCTAACCTAACCTAGTATTCATGTAGTAATGACAAGGGGCAAATAGCAGAAAATATAGCGTCGAAATAGACGGGAACGTAACTGAGAGCACACGTGACAACCGTACACCCGGAAACTACATCCTTCCCCACAATTGTAAACTTAGCCTAGGCTACACCACCATGTGCCATAACATCAATTAAACCACCATGTGTCATAACATACGACAACCATTTGCGTCAAACGAGACCAAAAAATACTTCAATATTCGGTCAAAATGCATTTTAGGTCACGTATGGGTTATCGTATTTATATTATAATGCTTTTTCTCAACAGTTCCTTCAATGATTAGTGTGTTTTAAAGAGTTTTTCCTTCTGCAAATGCATTTTTACCCATTACTTAGCAATATTATAACATGCCCCCCCGAAAACCAATTTTTTTCATTACCCTAACCTAAGCTGGGGGCTGCCGCCCCCATACCCCCCCGCTGGGTTAGCATTGATATACAAGATGACATAATACTAAAAATACGGTAAGAAACATTACAAATAATAGTTCTCCACTGATCCAAGATGGCCGCGGTAAATCTAGTTATACTACCCCTCCACCCTTCAAAACACCCCTTTTAGCATGTTTTTGGATGGTTCAGCACAGTGGCAGATCCAGGGGGGGGGGGATCCCTTACATCTGATATATACTGCATTTTATCTGAAATACAATACATATAAAGTTATGGCGCCCCTCATGTATATACAGTATATCAGCAGCCCCCCCCCCCCCCTTTAAGCCTGAGCTGGATCCGCTTCTGGTTCAGCAGACGCGGAAACTGAATTTTTTATAATATTCAAAACCTCTTTCGCCGCCCTAGGCATATTAGAAATAATTTATTAGGGAAAATAAGGGCAAGAATGTAGTTACCGGGTGTACCCCATCATGTTCCCGTCTATTTTGACTGCCTTTGGATACAAAAATACATTATCCTAACCAAACAACCTAACCTAACCTAGTATTATAGATTTATAAGTATTTATTTTATTATAAGTATTTATAGATGATTTATTTTGTATGTCGGTAGTGGTACACCCGGTAACTACATCCTTCCCAAAATAAGGTCCTATAGACTCGCCATATTTTTCTCAGTCCGCATGGAGGAATTTCATTATCGACACTTGAAAAAACCCGAATCGAAAAATAACCAAAATAATAAGTCCCGACCGTAAATAAAGCATTGCACACAATGAATCCTTCGACTTGACTCACCTTGTTTTGAACGATGGGGTGGCTGCGATTCACCCAATAAATGGCGTGAGCGTTACTCACAAAAATGAAATACCAGCAACCTGTTTTTGCCCCCTTACTGTTCTACATATATGAGGATGACAATAAATCAAGGGGGGGGGGGGGGCCACCCCCCCTCAACCCATCGTGTATCCAATTTACCTTACCTACTGTAAAAGCGCGATTCACCCAATAAATGGCGCCATTTGACGTCGTATCTTCAGATAATTGAATAATGGGTAAGTTAATGCAAATCCTCCACACCAACCATGAAAAACAACAATAAAACACTATATTCCTTGAAAAAATATACAGAAAACTTGGGGGAAGGATGTAGTTACCGGGTGTACCACTACCGACATACAACATAAATCATCTATAAATACTTATAATAAAATAAATACTCATAAATCTATAATACTAGGTTAGGTTTTTTGGTTAGGCTAATGTATTTTTGTATCCAAAGGCAGTCAAAATAGACGGGAACATGATGGTGAGCATCCGCGTAGTGTAAACAAGACGGGCGGTACACCCGGTAACTACATTCTTGCCAAACTTGGTAAATGAGGTGGCTCTAGCTGTCTTGAGTTTTACCAATTTTTTTTTTATATTCTATCTATCTATCTATTGCCTGACGCCGTGATCCCCGAAGGGGTGGCCACGAACGAACCGCCCCCATGCACCTCTGTCCCCAGTCAGTCGACGCCCCTCCCCCCAACCAGCACCGCCTTCGTTCATGTAGTTCCTCACTCCATCCTTCCACCTCATATTCGGTCTACCTCTCCCCCTCTGTCCCTCCACCTCGCTCTCGTACACCCTCTTAGTCATTCTCTCGCTTTCCATACGTTCCATATGGCCGAACCATCTCAAGTTGTTCCTTTTCACACTTTCCAGCACATCTACCTCCACACCACACCTCCTTCTTACTTCCTCATTAGTCTGTCTATCCCTCCATGTAACTCCGCACGCACTCCTTAAGTAATTCATTTCCACTGCTCTCACTCTTGGTCTGAGTCTCTCAACCAACGTCCATGCTTCGCTTCCGTAAGTCAGTGTCGGGATTACCACACTGTCATGCAAGGACTTCTTCACTTCCATACTGACCACCCTATTTCTTGTTACTGCTTTTAGCGTTCCTACAACCCTCTTCCCCTGTTGTACCCTCTCCCGCACCTCTTCATCCATAGTCCCATCTTTACTCAACACACTGCCCAGATACTTAAAAGAGTTGACGATCTCCATAGCCTGACCGTTCAGCTTCACCTCACACTCTGTGACTTCACCCCTTTCGAAGACCATAACCTTGCTCTTCCCCGTATTTACCTTCAAATTCCGTTTTTCGCACACTGTTCCAAACTCATTTACCAGACCCTGCAACTCCCATTCATTATCACTCATCAGAACTGTATCATCCGCAAACAGCAGTATAGGTAGCTTCCACTCAATTCCCTCCCTTTTCAGCGATACACCAACATTCACTGCTCTTGATAGTATTTCTTTCATGACTTCATATATACAGTAAACAACCACGGGGACATCACACACCCCTGTTTCAAACCAACATTCAGGTCAAAGAACTCGCTCTGCTCACTCTCCACACGTACTGCCGCCTTTGCACCCTCATACATGCTCTTCACTGCTTTCAGCAACTTGCCCTCTACTCCGTATATTCTAAGTACTTTCCACAAACCTTCTCTATCCACTCTGTCATAGGCCTTCTCCAAGTCCATAAAGGCAACATACACCTTTTGTTTCTTCTCCAGATACTTCTCCACAACACAATTCAGGGTAAAAATCTGATCTACACATCCTCTTCCCTTCCTAAAACCTCCCTGCTCGTCGCCTATCCATTTCTCCGTTCTCACTCTCACTCTCTCAATCACTACCCTACTGTATACCTTCCCTACTACGCTTAGAAGACATATTCCTCGGTGGTTACCACACACTCCTCTTTCCCCTTTGCCCTTATATAGGGGGACTATTATGCCAGTCTTCCAGTCATCGGGTGCACTCCCCTTCTCCCATGCTAGTTTGCACATTTTCCATACCCATTCTATCACTATCTCACCACCATACCTCAACATTTCCCCACACACTCCATCTGTTCCTGGTGCTTTCCCCAACTTCACTCTTTTCATGGCTTCCCACACTTCTGACCTCCTGATCCCCACCTCCTCCTCCACTACTTCTCTTCTTCTCCCTCCCATACCATATCCAGCTATGTTTGCTGGCTCTTCATTCCTTTCATTTAGCAACTCACTGAAGTACTCCCTCCATCTTTCGACTCTCTCTTGCTTCTCGGCTAGCATTCTCCCATTCTTATCTTTCACACCCTTACTGTTTCCCTTGCTACCTTCCCTAACTTTCTTGACTTCTTTCCAGAACAGTTTCTTACTCTCCCTCCATTTTACACTCAGATTCCTTCCAAATTCCTCATCTACTCTTCTCTTACTTTCCTTCACTACTCTCTTCACCACCCTCTTACTCTCCACGTACCTCGCTCGTTTCTGTCTCTCGGAATCTTCATTCCCTCTACTACCCAACCACACTCTATATGCTTTCTTCTTTTCTTCCACAGCTATTCTTACCTCTTCTGTCCACCATGCTGTACCTTTCACTCCCCTCCCTCTTCTCCTCACTCCACACACCTCCTCACATGCTGCACAGATCTCATCCTTAAACACCTTGCTCATCTCCTCCACTTCCTCCATAACTTCCAGGTCGAACCCACCTAGTCGTCTTTCCACTGCTCTCCTGTACTCCTCCCTGACTTCCTCCTCCTGCAACCTCTCCACCCTCCTCACCATTCCACCCTCCTCTCGCCTCCCTCCCGCTCTCCTCACCCACTTCTTTTGTATCCTAACCTTAGCTACCACTACATAATGATCAGACAGACCCCCTCCAATACCCCTATACACCCTAGCATCCATCACAGATTTCTTCATTCGTTCATCCACACATACATAATCAATCAATGACTTTCGTTCCACCACTGTCTTATCTTTCATCGTCAACATCCGTTTCCACGTGTACCTGTGGATCATTCTGTGTCGGAAGAAGGTGTTGGCTATCCACAGCCTCCTTCCCACACATACGTCCACAAGTGCACTACCATTCCCATTCACCTCTGATGGTACCCCCCACCCTCCCACCACTCCCTCAACTTTCCTATCACCCACCTTACCATTCATATCCCCAATCAGAAATATTCTTTCGTTCTTGTCAAACTTCTCCAGGCACGCCTCCACATTCATCCAGAACTCCTCTTTCTTTCTTTCAAGTATATCCTCTGTCGGGGCATACACGCATACAATCACCCACGTTTGTATTCCTACTTTCATTCTCACCCACACAATCCTTGAACCCACAGACCCATACTCTCTTACACATTCCTTCCATTTGCTACTTACAAACAAACATGCACCTTCTCTCGCTGTTCCTTCACTCACTCCAGCACACACACCCATTCCACATTCCCATTCTCTCACATCTGAACCTTTCCATTTGGTCTCTGTCATTCCACATACATCCAGCCGGGCATTCACTAACACTTCCAGAACCTCTCTCTCTTTTGTTCCATCATTCATGCCACTAACATTCCACGTAGCCATTCTCAGAATGTCCGAAGGCATGTCCTTAGTCGGTCGTGGTTCGTCAACGTTGGTTCCGTCCGCATCCGAGGCTGTTCGTTCGTTTTTCTTTGCTTAGATATTTTTTCCGGGTGGGGGTCGCAAGCCCACCGACCCAACCTCTTTAGTCGCCTCTTACGACACGCAGAAGGCACGTGGGGCATATTCTATTCCCTAACCCCCAGGTTTTTTTTTTATATTAATGTCACTAATTTTCCCATGGATTTAAATAGTTTTCTGTGTTAATTTTCATCAATATATAGTGTTTGGAAGTTATTACAAGCTTCTGAAAAACGTTTTCCCCATGAGAGGGGGCTTTGCCTTCCCTCATGACTTGTCATTATCATATACAGTATATTGACAGACAGGGGCAAAAAGCAAGTATTCCGCAGCCCAACAAATTGTACACCCAGGGGCAAAAAGCAAGTATTCCGCAGCCCAACAAATTGTACACCCAGGTAAACAAACCGCGGACGAAGAACCCGCGGCAGACGAGTCTCACTTTGCCGAAGGTTTGTAATACAGTCGACCCTCGATTTAACGGACCCCGATACAACGGATTTCGGATTTAACGGACTCTGTCCGTAGCCGGACAATGGACCCAGCAACGGACAAAGTCCGTTGCTCCAAAAAAATCCGGTAATTGGCTGGCGCGGCGCACCAGTTTCCCAGCAAACCCCTATATTTCTATGTTTTTTATTTGTTTATCTCGGTAATGAAAGATTTTTTTATGTGCAATAGGCCTATGTAAGGAAAGACATAAAAACACCCGGAAAGTTGAAAATCTTCATTTTCGAGGCATATTAGGGCTAAATCGGCGAAGTCCGAAGGCAATTTTCCAGCTACGGACTTTTTCCAGCTACGGACACCGTCTCCCCCCTATTAGTCCGTTAAATCGAGGGTCGACTGTACTTCAATGTATCTATTTCAAGTCAAATATACATTTCCGCGCATCACCAAACCATACTAAGTCTACTACTAATAATATTAACCTATTAGTACCAACAGAATAGCGACAAAGTAGGGGTAGTATAACAGAAGATTTATCATGTTTTTATACATGTTGAATGGTTAGGCTATAATAACTATGCATGTCACGAATATAAAAATCTGGTTGAAACTGCTTAAAAATAGAATTTTGAGGGGGTCTTATCACACAATTGGGTAAACATTGAAGAGACCCCGGACAGCCTTTTCACTAGTTAATTTTAGTGTTTTGTTTATTTTTCTTTGATATACAGTGTTGTTTAACCCTTCCAGCCCGGCTGTCCTTTTATAAGGACACCGCGGCAGTTGGGCAGGACCCCGGGTGTCCTTATACCAGGCAGTAAGCTTGAAAGCCTATTCGGTCAATATTTACGAGTCACACCACAGCTGGAATCTCATTTCTAAGGGTAGTTTTGGGTTCCTATCATTCTATGCTTCATTGCTATATACTTTTTATCCACTGGAAATTTTTTTTTTTCTTGTTTTTTTTTTATTTTTTTTAGCATTAACCTAGCCTAACCTAAAAACCTAACCTAACCTAACCTAAATGTATTTGGGGGCTATTACGTTAGGTTAGGTTTTTTGGTTAGGTTAGCCTAATGCTAAAAAAAAAAAAAAAAAAAAAAAAAAAAAAAAAAAAAATAATAATAATAATAATCCGGTGGATAAAAAGTATATAGCAATGAAGCATAGATTGATAGGAACCCAAAACTACCGTTAAAAATGAGATCCCAGCTGTGGTGTGACTCGCAAATATTGACCGCCTATTCAGCTTGGTCTGAACGCCGTGCGTCCGACGCATGTAAACAGTCGGTCATTGCGTCACCGCACCTCCGAAAACAAGGAGACATCGGATCAATGATGTTGTTGTATAGTATGACGAAATTAGTGTCTGAAAATCTCCGATATTATCAACATCGCGGAAAAATTCGCTCCACGGAAATCGTCATCACAACTGAACCAGTTGACACAAAGCTCTACTCAACGCCAGTCTACAGATTGGAAACCGCACTAAGTTTATAGATGCGTGGGAAATTTCGGCAAGACTGTAGTTACCGGGTGTACCGCCCGTCTTGTTTACACTACGCGGACGCTCACCATCATGTTCCCGTCTATTTTGACTGCCTTTGGATACAAAAATACATTACCCTAACCAAACAACCTAACCTAGTATTAGCCTATAGGCTAGATTTAGATGTATTTATTTTATTATAAGTATTTATAGATGATTTATGTTGTATGTCGGTAGTGGTACACCCTGTAACTACATCCATCCCGAAATTTTTAGCAGTTAAAATAACAAAGATACGGTAGCCTAGGCCTAGACGTTTTTCGGCCAAATTGCCCGGGTACCCTACACTGTCCTTAGGAGGGCGACCCCGGATCGGAAGGGTTAATACCAAAGACCATCGCATTTTGGTATTTTCAACAGAAGCCTAACCTAACCGACGGTCTAAACCCAGCTCACGTTCCATGTTATCGGTGAACAATCCAACAGTTTCTCGTATTTCACTTATAGTGAATTTACGACGGTAATTACATGTACACCAACATAGTATCGTCCATGAAACTTCTAGAACACTGATAATTATTGATGGGGCTCGTATCCGGGTTGTCTTCAATTTTAACCCACAATTGTAAACTAGGCCCACCCACCATGTGCCATAACATCAACTAAACCACCATGTGTCATAACATCCGACAACCATTTGATTAGCCTAAATTGGCCTCAAACGAGAAAAACAAAATGCTTCAATAGGCCTATACCGCAGATGCTTCAGAATTTTGCTTCAAAGGTTCCATTGGGTGTATAGGCCTATTTATTTTATCTCCAGACTGTATAGGCCTATTTCAATACCGGTAATTTCCACTACGCCCAAACTAGACCATCAATGGTTTAGCCTAGGTCAATATTTACGAGTCGCACCACAGCTGGGATCTCATTTCTAATGGTAGTTTTGGGTTCCTATCATTTTATGCTTCATTGCTATAGGCCTAGGCCTATACTTTTTATCCACGGGAAAATATTTTTGTTCTTGTTTTAGGCTATTTTTGGCCTAGGCCTATTTTATTTTTATTTTTATTTTTTTTTTTGCATTAGGCCTAACCTAACCAAAAAACCTAACCTAACTTAAATGTATTTGGAGGCTATTAGGTTAGGTTAGGTTAGGTTAATGCTAAACAAAAATTATAATATTCAAGGACACTAGTGCGACGTTATGAGAAACAATTTATTAGGGAAAATAGGCACCAATAGATTCGCCATATTTTTCTCCATATAGTCCGCATGGAGGATTTTCGTTATCAACAAATTGAAAAATACCCACTTCACAGACAAATACACCAAAAATCTAAGTGAAACCGGGGGTGTGAGGGCGGCAGCCCCCACCTATAATACTAGGATCGGTTAGGTAAGGTTGTTAGGTTAGGCTAATGTCCTTTCAAAGGGGTATAGGCTAGTAAACACTAGGATTGACTATACCCGGTCAGAGGTAAGAAGAAGAGTCCTGCAGTAGTCTCCTTGAATGCTACCAAAAAAATAAGCCAAGATTTTTTTTTTTTTTTCGGTCAATAGGCCTATTTACGAGTCACACCACAGCTGGGATCTCATTTTTAACGGTAGTTTTGGGTTCCTATCATTCTATGCTTCATTGCTATATATTTTTTATCCACCGGGAAATTTTTTTTTTTTTTTTTTAGCATTAGGCTAGGCCTAACCTAAAAAACTAACCTAAATGTATTTGGGGGCTATTAGGTTAGGTTAGGTTAGGTTAAGTTAGGTTAGGTTTTTTGGTTAGGTTAGCCTAATGCTAAAAAAAAAAAAAAAAAAAAAAAAATATATATTTTCCGGTGGATAAAAAGTATATAGCAATGAAGCATAGAATGATAGGAACCCAAAACTACCGTTAAAAATGAGATCCCAGCTGTGGTGTGACTCGTAAATATTGACCAAATTTTCCCGTGGATAAAAAGTATAGGCCTAGCCTATATCAATGAAGCATAGAATGATAGGAACCCAAAACTACCATTAGAAATGAGATCCCAGCTGTGGTGCGACTCGTAAATTTTGACCATGGTTTATTATACCCAACATATTTAATAGATGCAATTATTCAAATGGTTGTATCCTTATTATGGCTCACAACTGTACATCCTTTATGCCTGAAGATTTGGCAACATCCAAGTTACACATGAACTGTATTATAATCGTTACATATTCACCCTTAAATCTTGACTTACCATCTTCTACTGTTTAATATATAGCTGCCTAATTTAAAACTCAGAAAATGGGAGGATGGAGTGGGTTAAAGCCGATAAAGTTGGGCACCCACGATCGACTCATCGGAATCCTAATGGTATCCGGTCACGTGATGCTGCATAATATCGACGTGATTTGATTATCTTAACACCATTGATAACTACCAACGCCTCCTGATTAACAATGATGACTACACAAGACCTATTTTGCCATAGAACCCCAAGGCCATGTGTAAACAAACGGCGAGCCGAGCTGTCAAAGATGCTGTCACTTTGCGCATGGCCGACAGGGGTTTCCTGGTAAACAAATCTATCTCTGCAATACATAGGCTACTAGGCCTAATCTAACTTCCACTGCTTCTCATAAAAGGTCAAGGCATATACACTATCCACTGGGACATTAAAATATATGATCAAAGCTTATCGAGGTTTATAAATATAGCCAAATGTATACCAATACTAACCTGCGCAGCCTCACACTCCGATTATCAGCTGAGCATTGAGGCAGAGGTGGCGGCGGCAGTGTTACCAAATGTAGCAGGATATTGCTATATTAATCCTCAAATTCCGCTAGATAGTATAAAATACAGAATATGGCTATAAATAAAGCACAATCCCAAGAAAAATCACTAGTAAAATGGCACAATCTGGCACCAACTTAAAATATCGCTGAAAATGGCTCAGATCTCCAGGATGTAGCTAAAATTCTTGCCGCTAGAGCATAATAAATTGTCGCTAGATCGCTGCTAGTTGTCGTTGGTTGCTCTGCATCGTTCTTGTTGCTAGGCACGTGTCTCGCATGCGATTGTTTGATCAACTGACTACGAAATATTGTACTGTAACCAATATAACTTCCATTTTAATTGAATATATTTCCTCTCGCCGCATTTATTGCGATACTTAATATGGAATTATATTTTACTTCGATGTTGTTGTGATCACATAATTTACAGTAATGAATAATATGTTGAAGTCAAGAACCCTTGAACCGAGGAACGGGGCACTGGAAATCGTTCCCTCATTTGGACCACTTTCTCCCTCATATTTAGCCCCATTAGTTTTTAGATGTTTGCCCCATTATTTAGTCGATTTTAAGACCTTTCGCCCCATTTCTTCGTCAATATTTAGACCTTCCGTGCTATTTAGGTGTCGATTTATCAACTTTATCCGGTCCCGTACGAACACACACACACCCACACATACTGATCTCTATAGAAAACAGAGACTGGGAGAGGGACTTATTTAGAAGTGTTTAGTTCTTGTTCCCGGTATATTACACCCTCTAATTTGTTATGGTGCAGTTATTAACCCGCACAGTACCGATGACGTCTTTGTTATGGTGCAGTTATTAACCCGCACAGTACCGGTGACGTCTATGTTATGGTGCAGTTATTAACCCGCACAGTACCGGTGACGTCTTTGTTATGGTGCAGTTATTAACCCGCACAGTACCGGTGACGTCTTTGTTATGGTGCAGTTATTAACCCGCACAGTACCGGTGACGTCTTTGTTATGGTGCAGTTATTAACCCGCACAGTACCGGTGACGTCTTTGTTATGGTGCAGTTATTATCCCGCACAGTACCGGTGACGTCTTTGTTATGGTGCAGTTATTAACCCGCACAGTACCGGTGACGTCTATGTTATGGTGCAGTTATTAACCCGCACAGTACCGGTGACGTCTTTGTTATGGTGCAGTTATTAACCCGCACAGTACCGGTGACGTCTTTGTTATGGTGCAGTTATTAACCCGCACAGTACCGGTGACGTCTTTGTTATGGTGCAGTTATTAACCCGCACAGTACCGGTGACGTCTTTGTTATGGTGCAGTTATTAACCCGCACAGTACCGGTGACATCTTTGTTATGGTGCAGTTATTAACCCGCACAGTACCGGTGACGTACAAAGGAGTACAAAGGAAATCAAGCAACAACAGATCTAGTGACCCTTCTAGGTTGCTTGTCCTCCAAAACACTGAGGATCAAGTGTCCAAACAGTGGTTTAGAGTGGGTAAGGGAACATTGGAAAGGGAACTACTGCCCTGCCACTAACGTGGCAGGACTAGGAAGTTAGTAGGGGACATATGGGTTAGTAACTGAGGGGAGGATAAAGTTATTCATTTACAAACGCAGTCAGTCGCGGGTTTGATGCGAGATATTTGTCTAGGCGGAATTTAAATGAATCAACGGTGCTGCAGTCTATAACGTCTCGGGGAAGCCCATTCCACAAGTTGACAACTCGATTGAAGAAGAAATTCTTAGATTCGTGCGAGTTAAAAGATTTACCAATAATTTTGCAAACCGTTTCCCCGCGTGTAATTAGATTGGTCGATAGTGAAGTACTTACTACAGTTCATATTGTCGATGCCTTTGATGATTTTGAACACTTGAATTAAGTCGCCTCTTAATCTGCGCTGGGTTAAAGGAAATAGATTTAATTCTCTAAGACGCTCTTCGTATGGTTTGTTCTTTAGGCTAGGTATCATTTTGGTAACTCTACGTTGAACTCGTTCTAGCTTGTTTATATCTTTTTGGTAATAAGGGCACCAGGATTGAACGCAGTATTCCAGAAGAGGGCGGACTAAGGAATTGTAAAGGGTTAGGATAACTTCTTTGGATTTATGCTCAAATGACCTGCCTATAAAGCCAATTATTTTGTTTGCCTTCTTAACAACTTCTGAACATTGTTGACTCGGTTTTAGGTTACTCGATATTGTTACTCCCAGATCAGTTTCTCTGTTTACATTCTTAAGCTGAGTGCCATTCATCGAATAGTTTGCTTTCTCATTTAGGTATCCGACATGTAGTACTTTACATTTATCCGCATTGAAACTCATTTGCCAAATTTGGGCCCAACATGACAATTTATCTAGATTGTGTTGCATATCGTCAACTTGTTCTTTTGAGAGTACGCTATTTGCAATTTTTGTATCGTCAGCAAATTTTGAGATTGTGCAGGTGAGACCCTCATCTATGTCGTTGATGTAAATTAGAAAGAGAATTGGTCCTAGTACCGATCCCTGGGGTACCCCGCTACTTACATTGGTCCATTTAGATGCCTTACCGTTTATGACTACCCTTTGCTTTCTGTTGCTGAGCCAATTTTCTATCCATTTCAACACACCGTCTTGTATTCCATGCGCTTTTAGTTTTAGCAGTAAACGTTTGTGGGGAACTTTGTCAAAGGCCTTTTGAAAATCAAGGTATATAATATCTACAGCTTTACTCTCATCGTAGAGGTTGAGGATATCGTGGAAGAAGTCTAAGAGGTTTGTTAAACAGGAACGTTTTTTACGAAAGCCGTGTTGAGTATCTTTAAGTATGTTATTTTCCTCCAAGTGATTTACGAGTCTGTCTCGTATGACCGTTTCTAGCATTTTACATACAACTGAGGTTAAGCTAATTGGACGATAGTTACTGGGTAGGGATTTGCTGCCTTTTTTGAATATCGGTGTTACGTTGGCTAGCTTCCACTGATCAGGCATAGTTCCAGACTGCAAGGATTTATTGAATAGTAATGTCAGTGGTTTGGAGAGCTCATTCTTAGCTTCCTTTAGAACTCTAGGCGAGATTGTATCAGGTCCTGGCGTTTTATTTACCTTGAGTTTATCTAAACAATTCAATACTTCTCTCTCTGTAACGGTGATATTGCTTAGAACATCTGAATTATCAATCTGAATCGGCGATGGTGTAGGGATATCACTGAGGTCTTCTGTTGTAAAAACTGATGCAAAGAAGGTATTGAGGGCATTACTCATTTGTACTTCGTCTTTGGTGTATTCTCCTTTTTCATCGACTAACGGTCCAACAGTTGAAGTAACTACTTTTTTCTTTCTGATATAACTATAGAATTCTTTCGGGTTTGTTTTACTTTGATTCGCAATATGTAACTCTAAGGTCTTTTTACTTTGCTTAATTAACTTTTTGGCTTTGCGTCGTAGCTCTACAAATTTCACCCGTTCTTCGTAATTTTGTGAGGATTTTAATCTATCATTAGCACATTTTTTAGCAAGCAGGCAGTTTGAAATATCTTTATTCCACCATTTGGGCTTATTATTATGGCCTGGACGCCGTATTTTCGATGGTATGCAGTCTTGCACTGCTTTTAGGTAAGTGGTTTCGAATAACTTCCAAGATGTATTTATGTCGTTATTGTTAATTAAAAGCTCCAGTCAGTTTCTTTAAACATAGCTCTAAGTTTATGGAAGTTTGCTTTCTTGAAATTAGGGACTTTTTCGATGCTACTATTTGGTTCGTTACTAGTAAACTTTAAAGTGAAAGTTATCGTACGATGGTCGCTGTTACTGAATTCATCACCAACATTCAAATTCTCTATCAATTCTTCTTTTGTTGCAAGTACAATGTCAAGAACGTTATTACCACGGGTCGGCATTCGAACAAATTGATAAAGCGAACTCTCTTGCAAGTTCGTATACAAGTCATGTCCGGAGTGTGAAGTAAGAGTATCGCCCCACTTGGTCACAGGTAAATTAAAGTCGCCAAAAATTACGGTATCTTGTGAGTTACTTACATCTGCAATTTGTTCGTAAATTTCTCGGTCAGTTTGCACTGATTGAGCTGGAGGTCTGTATATTAACGCAAGTATTATTTTTGTACCTTTATTATTCTTTATTAGCACAAAAGATTTGTCGACGTTCACAATTTGAGGTTTTGACACGAGGGTCGGGTTAAGACTTTCTTTGATATAAAATAAAACGCCACCTCCATTTTATTTATTCGGCTGTTCTCAAACATTACATAACCGGGAAGTGAATACTCTGCTAAAAGTCTCTATCTTGTGTATTGAGCCAAGATTCTGTTATGCCAATCACATCATAATTTTCTGTAAACACTAGTTCCTCTAAATCTGAAAATTTATTGCGTATGCTACGAGCGTTTGCATAGAAAACCTTTAAAGTTGCGGTTTTAGAACTCGCAGATCGTTCTTTCATCGAATTTTTGGTTCTGGTCGGATCTACATTTACATTCATGGCTGTCCTCGGTCCTCGGTCGTTATCCCTGACGGTTTTGAATTTGGGTCGTGTTGGTGGAGCTTTATCCAAATTCGCGGTTCTTGACGGATTAGTATTTAATTCCTTTGTAGATTGCCGTCCTCGCTGTCTTCGGTCCTCCTTCCTGGTTGTCCTGTGCTGAGTCGATTTCTTCTCCGAAAATCCTTCACCGCATCGTTGAGAAGACGCCCAAAACGCGCTGCTCCCACCTGGTTCAGATGAACTCCATCATCCGAAAACAAATAGTCATCGTAGTAGAAATTGTCCCAGGTGTCGACGAATCCCACGTTCTCCTTCCTGCAGAGGTTTGCTAGACAACGATTTGTGCTGGTGGCTATGTTGTAAAATCGGCTCTCTACACCGAGCCGGGGGACGATTCCTGAGACGATGATCCTTGATGACTTCTCCTTAAACGACTTGATCAGCTGCTGGTACTTTAAAAGCAAATCTTCCGACCGGGTTCGCTGTATATCGTTGGATCCAACGTGGATGACGTACATTGTATTTGCAGGGGCCAGCTTTGATACTTCGTCAACTGCTGCAACTACGTCATCCACACCACCACCAGAGATACAAAAACGCTTCCTGGTCTTAGGTGCCCTGGCGCAAAACTCTGTGAGCTGACCACGTATCATCGAGTCTCCCACGAGCCGGACTTCTTCTATTTCCTCTTCGTCATCTGAGTCTGCGAATATCTGGAAACGGTTTTGACACTCGGTAATCGGTATGTGTTTCCTGGTCTTGGGGCAAACGTTGTTCCTCACGACACGGAAGTTGTCTTGAGGGGGAAGAGAGTCGCTATTTGTATCTTGAGTATCGGAAACATCAGCTGAAATGGCTACTGTAGGCGTTGAATTGTTGGCAGTTGACGTTGGGGCGTTGGTGGCTGCTGGAGTTGCGGTGACAATTGAAGTTTGTGGCACTCCAACGTTGAGTGTTACAAACTCTTGGAGTGATTCCAGCTTCATGGTGAGGACGTTGATCTTGTTGTAGGCTTCATCTAATTTCACTGTAAAATTCTCTCGTTGCTGGCAGAGCCGGCAGACTTGAAGATCGATAGTAGTCTTTGTCTTTGTTATGGTGCAGTTATTAACCCGCACAGTACCGGTGACGTCTTTGTTATGGTGCAGTTATTAACCCGCACAGTACCGGTGACGTCTTTGTTATGGTGCAGTTATTAACCCGCACAGTACCGGTGACGTCTTTGTTATGGTGCAGTTATTAAACGCACAGTACCGGTGACGTCTTTGTTATGGGCAGTTATTAACCCGCACAGTACCGGGGGCGTCTTTGTTATGGTGCATTATTAACCGCACAGTACACGTCTTTGTTATGGTGCAGTTATTAACCCGCACAGTACCGGTGACGTCTTTGTTATGGTGCAGTTATTAACCCGCACAGTACCGGTGACGTCTTTGTTATGGTGCAGTTATTACCAGCACAGTACCGGTGACGTCTTGTTATGGTGCAGTATTAACCCGCACAGTACCGGTGACGTCTTTGTTATGGTGCAGTTATTAACCCGCACAGTACCGGTGACGTCTTTGTTATGGTGCAGTTATTAACCGCACAGTACCGGTGACGTCTTTGTTATGGTGCAGTTATTAACCCGCACAGTACCGGTGACGTCTTTGTTATGGTGCAGTTATTAACCCGCACAGTACCGGTGACGTCTTTGTTATGGTGCAGTTATTAACCCGCACAGTACGGTGACGTCTTTGTTATGGTGCAGTTATTAACCTGCACAGTACCGGTGACGTCTTTGTTATGGTGCAGTTATTAACCCGCACAGTACCGGTGACGTCTTTTCTTTATATTGTGGCAACTATTAGAAGAGTTTATTCAGATTAGGAAGGACCTCTAGCAATTATCAGGCTTCGAACTATCTCAATCAACCCTTTTTACGGCCACAGATCCTTCCAAAGCTGCATAAAATCGTCTAAATATAGCTAGAATATAAGATAACACGTCGCTGGTACAGGAAGGGTTAAGGGGAGGTTTTTAGTTCGTTCCCTAGAATTCCATCAATCTTAAAATTATACCCCCTAGACCCCCTTTCAAGATAAATTTGTACATTTTTCGGTAGAAAAATGTCCCGGCTGAAAGCCGGATCCTCTTAAATTACAGGCTCGGTATCGCTCGCCAGGATAAAATCGACACCTGAATTGCACGAAAGGTCTTAATATGGGGTGAAAGTTGTTAAAATCGCTAAACTAATGGGCCAAACGTTTTATAATATCAAAAGCAATGGGGCTAAGCATGAGGGAGAAAGGGGTCAAGAAAAAAATCCCTCAAGTGGAGATCTCCCCTTAATAACTTCAGTGCGGGTGATTTCCTTATTTACTTCATTCTGGCTTCTATTAGCTGATTATGTTCAGTTTACGAAGGACCTATAGGGTGACCGGTCAACTCAACCAGTAGACCATTTCAACCAGTAGCTCTCAACCAGTACCAAATCAACCAATACGGTTAGGTTAGGTTAGTACTATATTTTGGCACTGGTTTGGTTGGTCTGGGTTAATTTGGCACTGGTTGAGAACTACTGGTTGAAATGGTCAGCTACAAACCATCTAAATTTGTGAGTATCCTAGGTTCGAGTCCTTGGAGTGCCACATGTATTTGTTGATCTCATTAATTGAGTTTAGATGTGAAGTTGTTTGGTGGAAAAAGCATAATAATTAACCCTTACAGCTACCGCATATCCTTCCTAAGCTGTATAAATCGTTTAAACATAGTTAGGATAATATAGAAGAGACATAACCCGCATTGAAATAATTATACACGCTGTAATCTCCCATTGCCTTGTTCATTAGATCATTTATTAACCCTTTGAGTACCAGCGACGTGTTATATTTTAGTCTAGCTATAATTAGACGATATTATGAAGCTTAGGAAGGATCTGTGGCATTTATAAGGGTTGGTTGAGATAGTTTGAAGCCTTATTATTGCAAGAGGTCCTTCCTAAGTCAATGGCAGCACATGGTAACAATAACTGTGCCCTTTATACCAGTGACTGCAGAAGAGCCCAGGGTTACCAAATCAAGTCTGCTGGATGGTAAATAAAAACCGATAATCGCTATAATATTGCCACAGATCAGATCAGATGAAGTATTGAGGGATAAGCCATTACAACGGCACCTCGTATTTACATTCTACTTTTCCGATTAAATCTCTATCATATCTCTCTAAAATGGCTCAAATCTCCAAAATATCGCTAGAATTCATGTTGCTAGATGTACAATTGCCTCTAGATCGAAGCAAATGCCTTTAGATCTAGCGGAAAAGTAGCTAAATTGGCAACACTAAGAAGAGATGGATGTCAACATTATATCATGACCGTTCACCGAATGTTAAGCCGGTATCACACGAGATTTTTTAATCAACATTCGATGATCAACATTTTTCTGGCAACATTTCTGGACTATTTTGCACTGGTATCGGAAACTAGACTGTTGCTAGATGAATTTAGGTGACCGAATTTTTAAAATGTTGACCTCATAAGCTGCCAGACCTGTGTTGAGGATAAATATTAAGTGAAAAAGCGCTCGTGTGATACCGCCTTTACCGCAGCTACAAACAAACAACTCACTATTAGCCTACAATAGATAAGACAAGTTTAGCTTACATTAGATTATGTAGTATTGGATAGATGGATAGACAGATGGACAAGAAGAAACTATCATCATCATTATCACTACTACTATTACAATCATCACTATTACTGTCACCATCATCACTAATACTGTTACCATCATCACTAATAGCCTACCATCGTCACTAAGACTGTCCCCATCGTCGTCACTACTGTCATCATTATCACTGCAACTATCACCATCATCAGTATTATCCCTATCATCTTACAATCATCACAACTAGTCACCATCATCAATACTACTATTACTGTCACTATCATCACTAGCCTACTACTTTCACCTTCATCACTACCATCATAAATTATTATTATTATTATTAATTATCAATGGTGATGGTAACTGTAGTAATGCTGACGGTGACAGTTTTGCAGTTGGGTATGCCGTTTTGATTTTTGGCAAAGCGGCACTTCTACTTTATGTTTATATACTTTCTATAACGAGCTCTAATTACCTCTAACTATTGAAAGTTATATAATTACCCTTTACGTGTAGCCTACCATTATGCATTCTTTAAATTCCATCTGGTTGGCTTAATTATCAGATTTGTTTTTTGGTTGGGAATGATTTTTGTGTTATTTTACTCCTTTGACTGCTAGAAATCCTGGTAACTGTTTAGTGTATGACCTCCTCCTAAAGAAAATGGATTTTTGAGCACAGACTAAACCAAATGTTCACTACTGTATTTACATAGCTGGTCATTAACCTAACCTAACCTAACCTAAGGTAACCTGGGCATCCTGGGGGCTGCTGCCCCCAGAACCCCGCTGGTCTTGGGTTGAAAAGTGATAAAAAACACATATCTCCTACCTCATTATTCAAAGTTTTGTATTTGGTTTAATATACACTTCCCAGGTAATTTGAACAGTTCTATTGCTTCTATATATCATATAATGCACCATAGAATACGTTTTTAATAACTAGAAAAAGAGGACTTCGATTAAACAATTACGGAAATCCTTCCTAAGGTGCGTAATCTCGTCTAATATGATCCACAATAAATGCACGAGTTAATATGTCAATTGACGGGAAATTCTTTTGAAATGAATTAGTTACCTATTCCTTATTCGTTTTCTTCACCGAACACTAATAAAAGAAAATGGTTTTAAGGCACTAACTAATTTATATTTTTATTATCGCACTAGGTTAATGTCATAATTATTTTATCACTTGCTATTTTTTCTATCTACCTATCTATTGTCTGACGCCGTGATCCCCGAAGGGATGGCCACGAACGAAACGCCCCCATGCACCTCTGTCCCCAGTCAGTCGACGCCCCTCCTCCCAACCATCACCGCTTGGGGGTAAGGGAATAGAATATGCCCCACGTGCCTCCTGCGTGTCGTGTCGTAAAAGGCGACTAAAGAGGTTGGGTCGGTGGGCTTGCGACCCCCCACCCGTAAAAAATACTTACTGCAACGATGAATGAACGAACAGCCTCAGACATACTATTTTTTACTTACAATATTATTTCTATGCAATTATAAAGGGAGGAAAGCTCACATAGCGACATAAACAAAAATATAAATATGCATGACAGTCAGACCAGACAGACAAACGGACGACAGACATTTCGGCAAGCATTGTACCACTATACGGTGTGTGTGTGTGTGTGTGTGTGTGTGTGTGTGTGTGTGTGTGTGTGTGTGTGTGTGTGGAAGGGAGTGGGGGTGGGGGGGGGGGGGGGGGAGATACCATTCTGCTTACGCAGTTGATAAATAGACAGATAAAGTAGAAGTGCCGCTTTGCCCAAAATCAAAACGGCATACCTAACTCTGCGATGGGTTATCATCACTACTATTACCACTTATGGAATGGGCTTCCCCGAGATGTCATAGACTGCAGCACCGTTGATTCATTTAAACTTCGCCTAGACAAATATCTCGCGTCAAACCCGCGACTGACTGCGTTTGTAAATGAATAACTTTATTTTATCCTCCCCTCATTTACTAACCCATCTGTCCCCTACTAACCTCCTAATCCTGCCACGGAAATTAGTTCCAGGGCAGTAGTTCCCTTTCCAATGTTCCCTTACCCACTCTAAACCACTGTTTGGACACTTGATCCTCAGTGTTTTGGAGGACAAGCAGCCTAGAAGGGTCACTAGAACTGTTGTTGCTTGATTTCCTTTGTACTCCTTTGTACCATCATAACTACAACTGTTACCATTATTGGTTGGTGAAGGGGGGATCCTTTGTGGGGTGGGTTGGGGTGGGGTGGGGTGGGGGGAGGGGGCAAAACCATATTATTGACCTAAAACCATAACTATCGCACGAATTCAAAGCATCTTTTTTGACTGACCGTTGCATTCACGCACCGAATGTTCGTGTGAAGTTTGGTGAAAATCCGTCGAACGGTCTAGGAGTTTCCGGACAGACGACGACAGACATTTTGGCCAGACATTTTGACCAGTCTGCTTATGCAGAGTTGATAATTGAAAAACAAAAAGTCTCACACTTAAAAATCATAAAATCCTGTAAAGGCAGCCAGGCCAAGCCGTGAACACAAGGAGAGGTTGGTTAAAACAAAGGCCGGATGATTTACAGCTTGTTTCCGGCCCATTTCCGGTCACTCAGGGGCCGGGTTTACAAGCCATTTACACCCTCTTAGACCCAACCATTACCGGAGATGCTAATGATGGGGAGGGATCTGTTAACTCGCTCTCTCTCTCTCTCTCTCTCTCTCTCTCTCTCTATCTGTCTGTCTCTCTCTTTCACACTCTCTCTCTCTCTCTGTCTCTGTCTGTCTCTCACACTCTCTCTCTGTCTGTCTCTCACACACACAAAACACACACATACAAGGGATCAATCATATCTTCACCACCAACTTCTCTAACCATACACTATACAATGCCTCCAATTTACACACACACAACACATACACAACACTCACATACACACACACACACACAATACCCCCCACCCCACACACAACACACAAACAAAATACACACACACAACACAACACACAGCACACACACACACACACACACAACACTCACATACACAACAAACACACACACAACACACAGCACACACACACACACATACACAACACTCACATACACACACACAATACCCCCCACCCCACACACAACACACAAACAAAATACACACACACAACACACACACACATACACACACACACACACAACATACACACACACACACACAAGGGAGCAATCATATCTTCACCACCAACTTCTCAACCATACAATATACAATGCCTCCAATTTACACACACACACACACACACAATACCCCCCACCCCACACAAACACACACAACACACACACACACACAATACCCCCACCCCACACAAAGACACACAACACACACACACACACAATAACCCCCCCCCCCCCACACACACACAAAGCCATCAATCTACCCCATCATAAACTCATTCACCCACTCAATACGTCAAGGAGAATACGTGGACTCTTCCAAAATAGTGAAATCGGACAACCTACCCTTATGCCGCCATTATGGAGTCTTCGGTGCGTAAAATAAAACCACTGGATGCACTAATTAGAAACCTTAAAATGACTTCAAGATACAGTCCAAAAAATTGGGGAATGTCTCTAAATTGTTCACACATTTCTCTCTTCCCGATGGTGACTCTCTCTCTCTCTCTCTCTCTTTCCGATGGTGACTCTCTCTCTCTCTCTCTTACACACACACACACACACACACACAAATACACAACTCCACAAATAATGAAACTAAAACACTAATATCGCCAACTTTGTCCCCTGATCCTGAAGAAAAAGACTATATTAGGACTCCCAACAAGATGGAGCGAGTTAAAGGGGGGATGATTCGGTTTTTTTTTACCCCCTTCTCCCTCATGTTTAACCCCATTAGTTTGAGATTTTAAGACGTTCGTTCCAATAGTTTGGCGATTTTGAGACCTTTCATCCCATTTCTTTGGCAATGTTAAGACCTTTCGTGCCATTTAGGCATCGATTTTTTCCTGGCGAGCGATAGCGAGCCTGTAATTTTAGTTGAAACCAGCCTTCGGCCGGAACAATTTTCTACCGAAAAATGTACAAATAAATTTTGAAAGAAAGTCTAGGGGAATGTTTTTTTAAACTTGATGGAGGGATAGCGAGGATTATATACTATATATATATATATATATATATATATATATATATATATATATATATGCCAGAAAATAACCAGTCCCCTTAACTTTGGGCCAAGGAGGGGGGGGGGGGATAATTCCAAAGTTTCTTAACATAACGGCGGTAAATAAAGCCTGAGCAGCCTGTCATCAAGCCTCTCCCCAGCCTGTTTACCGGCTTATTGCTATGCATGGAAGAACACAAGGGGGGGAGGGGGGGG
>CM064480.1:5388391-5398391 GCA_032716605.1 Paralithodes platypus
CAGTTGGGAAGGAAACCCATCCCTTTGTTAAGACTGATGGGAAGGTAAGGCAATCCCTTTTGGCCCAAACAGGAACGTCATTGTGATTCTGGATAAGTTCCTACCTAACTGGATATGATTGGCAGTTTCAACTAGCACGAATATTGAAAAGCTTCCATTCCCTCGATTCTACGTTCGGAACCATTCAGAGTTCCCGTTTGTCATCTCCCCTGTTCCAGATGTTCCGGGTCCTCGTTGTTTTATTACTAGATATTTTATTTGTTCCATTCGGTTGTCTGTTCTTTTAAAGCCAATCATATAATCCATGAATTGGCATTTGTATTGAATACTGATAACATCCAAGTCCTTAAGGGACGAGTGGTTCTTTAATCAAGTCAAGCGCTGCGGTCACTTGTATTATCGTAGGGTGCGTTGCTAAAGTCTCATTGCTTCTGTCACATAAATGTTGTTAATAGTAAATTCCTAGTACTTACTGTACTGAATTGTTGCTCTTGACTCGTTTTAATATGTGTGTTTTTTGGTTTTACGTACAGGAGAATCTTAAAAGTATGGTGTGATGCTCCTGTTTTATTTTCAGTTAGCTTGTTTTAAATTGTTTGGTGAAAGGGCTAACGAGACTTTGTATGCACCGCTGGAAATGCTATGAGGTTACTAGGGGGGGGCCTTGATATTATTAGCTAGAAACTATTATTATTATATTATTGTTATTAGGAGTATTGTATGAATTATTATTATTAGATTATTATATATTATGTTTTACTGCATGTAATGTATATTATGATATATATATACGTTACTGTTGCCCCTATGTTACATGAGGTTTATTGGGGAATGATAGAGAAGTTTATTTAGTTTAGTTTATTAGATAGGTTAGCATTGACTGTATATTATGCATATGTTTATAAATATCTACTGTATGTCACAGAACCTAAAAGGTTCCTGTGTAAATATCTACTGTATGTCACAGAGTTTAAAAGGTTCCTGTGTAAATATCTACTGTATGTCACAGAGCCTAAAAGGTTCCTGTTTCACAAAGTCTATGTACTTTTTTACGGTAAGTGCCAACTGGCAAGTCATCTTGGCTATTAGACGAAACTGATAGGAAACCATATTAGACGAAAGTTTGTTAGGTACGGTAACCTGTTAAGAGGGGCACTTGTTTAACTTCAGAGGACATTCTATTCCTGCTACCTCCAGTTCTATTCAGCTTAGGAAGATAGTCTTGGGTGTCAAAGGGTTTCTGGGGATACATTATAGGACTTTGATTCTTAGAGTTGCTTCCTGATCTGAATAAAATAGTTTGGAAGGGGGGAAAATGTCATCTGTAGAGGGGTTAAATTCATGCTAGCTTTGTGAAACGTAATGTTGGGCGATTTGTTTGGGGACGGGTGATGAGTTAGTCCTCATCTTTGATATTCTGTAATCATGATAAATTTTGTTCATTAGAATTATTTTAATAGAATTGTAATAGTCTTCAGTGAAAAGATTTTAAGATATTTATGATTATTACTATCTAGATGGGACTTACAATAGGTTCGTGATTTTTTTGTGTTTTTCTGTTAGTCGTTATTCATTATTAATATAGTGTTAGTGTCCTACTAATGTCCTTTTTCAGCTGTCAAGACTCCCATCTCGTCGTCTATCATCGCTACAATGAAGATCAACGGGAAGAAATAAGAAAACACAAATACAGTATCGGTTGTATTTTATTGACCTGTACAGTAGGGACATATTAAGTCATTAACCCTTCCCTTCCAGCTCGACCAAGACTTCTACTCATCACTACAGACAAGACTTAGATTTGTTAGTGAATTGTACATTAACCATTCTAATACGGTAGTAATTTGTTTATACTTTGGTTAGCATTGAAATATTTTATGCAGTTTAGCAAGGATCTCTGGGTCAATGCAGCGGCTTATTCTTTTAAAATCCTTTACTTTGTGTAATACAAATTGTAATTTTTAACGTATGGCGATTCGGTTTTTTCTCTTTGGCTTATATTTGTGATGCAATTTTAGTTATTTAGTTTGCTGGGTTTGGTATGCATTTATCAGTGGTGCCAACTATCTTGAACCCCTCTCGACTCTCGCATATCCTTCCTAAACTGAATACAAATCTGTTAATCAAAATCAAAGTAAAATTACTCCATCGTATTGGAAAGGTTAACATTCAGAGTAGGAAATAAATAAAACTTCTCCATCAAGAATTCAACATCACCTCCGCACCACATCGCTACACCTCCGTTCTACATCGCTACACCTCCGTTCCACATCGCTACACCTCAGTTCCACATTGCTACACCTCTGCTCCACATTAATACTGTTCCCTTCTAGCTCTACCAAGACTTCAACACCTTCGCACCACATCGCTACATCTCCGCTCCACATCGCTACATCTCCGCTCCACATCACTACACCTCTGCTCCACATCACTACACCTCTGCTCCACATCACTACATCTCCGCACCACATCGCTACGTCTTCACTACACATCGCTACGTCTTCACTACACATCGCTACGTCTTCACACCACATCGCTACGTCTTCACTACACATCGCTACACCTCCGCACAACATCGCTACACTTCAGACCCTATTATATATGGATTATTAACCCTTTCAGTATGATGGCCTACTTTTTACTGTATTCTGGCTAACATTAGACAGCTTTATGCATCTTACGAATGATGGAGGAATCGGCTGGATACAAACTAATTATCCCTCAGACTCCCAAATCCTTCCTAAGCTGAATAAAAGTACTCTTAGCCAGCATAAAGTGAAAAAGTGAAATCTTATTGAAACTGTTACTATCCAAAATGTGAAATAAATAGAACATTAAACCTCGATTATTTATTCTTGGTCCTTCAACTTGGGTTACTAATAATTCTTCCCTTCTAGCTTCATCAAGAACACATCATCTCTGCTCCTCATCGCAACATCTCAGCTCATCGCAACATTCAATCTCTCCACTCCTCATCGCTACATTGAAGACTTAGATTGTATTACGGTAGGCTAACCCCTTCAGTATCATTAGACTTGTTTCAGTTTAGGAAAGACCAGTAAGAATCAAAAGAGTAAGTCTGTGTTACTCTGTTGATTCCTAGCGTTGTTTCCTAAGCAGAGTTCAATGTATGATGTTTGTCTTTAGACCATTGAAATTACTTAACCATACTGAAGGGGTTTATACCTAGAATATTTACTAAAGAATTTCCTTGGTTATCAGTTTATCCTTAATTATACTGTACTAAGCTATATTTTATTACTGTTCTGTAGTTTGAGGCAGTTGGACGTTCGCTTTCGGTATTCTGCGGGGCCTACTAATCCGCTTTCCTCTGTAGGACAAGTGCTACTAGATATTTACTCCATTGGAAGTCGGCGGCAGAACCTGGAAATTATGGGTATTAATTCAGTTTTGTTCTACAGATCATCAATAGTGGGACATATACTAATAATTTTTCAAACAGCATATTGTGTTGGACTCCCTGCAAGAGGACATCATCTGTGGGTAAATAAATCTTCTCTTCTCCAGATTCTCTACTTTGCCAGATTAATAACTATATCTTAGGACATTGGATGGGGCTCACTAATTTATCTTCTAGCAGGCATTCACTTCTGGAAATGACTAATCTTGTCATTTTCTTCTGCAGAGCACTTTGGGGCCTGGTATTAATTTACTATTTTTTTATTAATTTATTTTTAAAAATGGTAGTTATTTTACAGTACACCGGTTTGGTTTTAACTTAATGTTTATACAAGGCTTGTTAACATGGATTTTATTATTCTGATATTGTTGATTAGTTTTGTAGGATTTATTGAATATAAACTTTTCTATTTTGCTTATGCATTAGAGTATCCTACATAGTTTAAATTTGATACCACAGTATAATTTTAAAATTAATTTTCCATAATCATTTTGTTTTCTTATGGTAATTGTTGATAGTCTTCAGTTATCTTCTTGTTTCAGTTTTTCTATGATGAAACATAAATAATCTAATTACTGTATCTAGAAATTAAAGTTAATTTGACTTTATATTGTCTTTGTCCCAGTTTTAGTTTGTTTCTAGTTTGCAAGTTTTACATTTTAATTAGATATCTAGAACCAATTGCACATTATCCTTGAAAAAGATAAGTTAATTCACATAGGGAAGAATTGGTGTAAACGAGCCTTTTTAGTCCACTAGTAAACCTTTGCTAATAGTGATCTCTTTGCAGAAGTGTGGATATTATGTTGGCTGCCTGTCCCCCCTCCCTCCCTCCCAGGCTTCTCACTACCAACGGGAACTTTAGATTAAAACTTTTACTGTTCACTTAAACTTGGTGTTGAAGTTTAGTTCCCTAGCAGCAGATTTCTCAACATATAATTGCGGTGTCAAAGTATTTGTAGATAATGGTATAGTAAAATGCAGAATCAAAGTAGTTATAGTTGATGATGATTAAGTAGTAACCTTCATACTGTATTAGTATTTCACAATTGACGATCTCTTATAAGTCACCACTCAATAATCTGATTAACTTGCTCATGTACTGTAGTAATGTACACCCTATGTGGTGGATTGTGTTCTTTTATTTCATAAATTTTATTTTAGTAAGCGTTGTTTCCACATAGCGATTTTGATTAGTTATTTTGCCTTTATATTGTCTTTGTCCAAGTTTTGGTTTGTTTAGTTTGCAAGTTTTACATTTTTATTTTAACATTTTGCAGTGTCAAAGTAATTTTAGATAATGATAAAGTAGTAAAATGCAGAATCAAAGTTATTATACCTGTAGTTGATAATGATATACTAAATCTTCTAAATTGCTATTTCACAATTGACCACTTGCGAGTTTCAGGCTATAAGAAAGTTGGAGCCGTAAACATAGATTTAAAATGGAAATGAAATAATAATGTACGTTTCTGATGGATAGAAAGTATGTTGAATTGGGTTTTATGTGTTTATATGTGCACTACAGCCGTATTTTAGCCGGTAATTTTTACTAACTATTGATGTCTACAGCTCCAACTTCCTTATAGAACGAAACTTGAAAGTGGTCAATTGACTCTTTAACCCTCTCACGACCATATGACACAGAGGTTGCCAGATTAGCAGTACTAAATAGAGTTCTCTCACTCATATAATTACCTCTCCAAATTTAGTTTTCTGCCCACACCTAACTCCAAGACAACTGCAGAGGTTGAAGTAACTAAACTAAAGGTTTCTAAATACCCTTGATGGTAACAAAGGCTTTAAAGTATCCCTAATAGGCTCAAAATTGCGTCAAGAATGTGAGAGGGTAAAGTCGCCACTCAATAATCAAATAGCTACGGACAATTTCCTGATGATGGGCCTTGGACATCTTTATCAAGGTATGGTACTTCAAGTTGTCGGCATGGTTGTATTTTACACTACAGCAGAACCATAGCAAAGTGTTTATATTTTGAGGTATGCCATTTACAAATCAGAAGTTTTCTTAATGGCGCCATTCTTTTTCATGTAGTGGTTTTATAGTTATTAATCAACCTAACTTTCACCTACTTTGACTTTTAACTATTGAGTAACTTTAACCTTTTAACAGACTGGCAACCATGGGCGTTAAGGTAGATTCATACGTTGTCCAGTGACTGATAAACTTTATTCAGGCAGCACTTAATTATTTACACTGGTATGGACTACTAGACTTTACATTCAATATTTAGATGGTTTCATTTTCATAATCGTTAATCCGGCTGCTGCCTGACAAAAATTGATAAATTTAAGTTGCTGTAAAAAGTTTTCTTCTGCCTCCTCCTTTAGTGCAGAGCTGTTGTGTGTGGGAGTCTGGAACGTTGACTGGAGCCTGTGTTGAAGCGGACTTTAAGTGGAATATGCTGCCTGTGAGGATTGGTGTAATGTGCAACCTGTCTGGAGCGGTGGAATTAGTATCCGTGAGATGGAACATTGGCATGTGATACAACCATGGACTGATGCTGGAGATGACTGACTGGACATCATATTCATAAAGGTATGCTTACAAGGCTTAAGATATCGGTTTTAGAATATCCACTCGACAGTAGCAGAAACCGGTAATTATACTAGTTTTAACCTGGCGGAAAATATAATCGCCTAGCAGCACGTTTCTCGATGTATGTATGTACTGTATGCATGTATATACTCAGGCACATACCCCATTGCTGGGGGTGGCCGACGAGACAGCCCGAGCAGAAGCAACATTCAAGGATTCTAATTCTCAGGGTCCGGGACTAATTTAGTTGTTCCCTCGCACCTTTCTCCTTTGAGAAGATTTTTTTTTTTTTTTTCTTTTTTTTCCCCTAGACCATTAAATTTAAAAAAAAAACTTCCATTAGATTCCCCTTCTAGATTAATTTGTAAATTTGTTTGGTAGAAAAATTTCCCGGGTTCTGCCAACATTACAGTCTCACTATCGTTCGTTAGGGAAAATATCGACACCAAAATTGTACAAAAGGTCTAAATATTGACGAATAAATGGGGCGAAAGGTCTTAAAATCGCCATACAAATGGGCTGATGGTCTTATCATCTCAAAACAAATGGGGCTAAACATGAGGGAGAAAGTGGTCCAGCAAACTGGCCCATCTCCCCTTAACCTAAGAAGTGCGCATGGGGGGTATGAGACACCACACTCCTGTGCTGACGTATTTGAGCTGTTCCCATCACTAACATCGTTATTTTACCATAAATAGCATTAATACTTATCCATATGCACCTATTATAGGTTGATTATAAAGGTATTAACCTGTTACAACAATAAAACAAGTGGAAACAGTGTTTGGATGGTCAAAATCGGCGATACAGGCCGGGAGTTACATAATGTATGGCTGAGGCAACCTCCCTGCCCTTGTCTGGAGAGACACTGTTACGCAATAGTCTCTCTCTCGCTCTTTCCCATGCTTGGTAACAGTGATGACAACGCCCTGCTACCAACTCGCTAGTGTTAGCACGAAAATAGACCACAGAATAAGGGAATAACAGGGAAAATAGGTGATAACTGAAGGAGGGGAGGAAAGTGGGGAAGGAGGGGAGGTGGAGGAGTGATATTTGGCATGGCCCAGGGGCAAAAAAAAAATAAAAAAATTAATATTATTATTATTTTTTTTTTTTTTTTTTTTTTTTTTTTTTTTTTTTTTTTTGGGGTGTTTTAAATGGATTTTTTTCCCCTTACTCTTAAGAGTCTTCCCGCAGTCCGCTGGGGGAACTCTTAAGAGTCTCCCCGCAGTTCCCGGGTTAATGGAGAAAATGTGAATCTAATTTTCATTTTAGTAAGCGTTGTTTCCACATAGCGATTTTGATAATTTAATTTGACTTTATATTGTCCTTGTCCCAATTTTGGTTTGTTTAGTTTCCAAGTTTTACATTTTAATCTAAATAATAATAATAATGCAAAGTTATTATTACCTGTTTAACAATGAACTTTAATACCAGAGTACAGTACAGTCGTGCTAATAAGTCATGTCCCAGCTGTCATTACATTTGGCTGGCTCTGTGCTGTATTAATGTCTTGTCAGATGTTGAATAGGGTGGGTAAGTGTAGGAACATGTTTGTATATTTCACTTGATATGAAGAAATGAAGTTTAGATATTGCTGATACCAAATTATGGATCAAAACATACTTGCTGCCGAGACATCACTTATTAGCGCGACTGTACATTAAGGGGAGGTATTTAGTTTGTTCCCTAGACCTCCATCAAGCTTAAAATTACACCCCCTCGAGTCCCTTTCAAGATAAATTTGAAAATTTTTCGGTAGAAAAATGTCCCGGCCAAAGGCCGGTTCCTCTTAAATTACAGGCTCGCTATCGCTCGCCAGGATAAAATCGACACCTGAATTGCACGAAAGGTCTTAATATGGGGTGAAAGTTCTTAAAATCGCTAAACTAATCGGGCAAACGTTTTATAATATCAAAAGCAATGGGGCTAAACATGAGGGAGAAAGGGGTCAAGAAAAAAAATCCCTCAAGTGGAGATCTCCCCTTAATCTACATGGCTAGCCTATATGGCAGTTTACCCTCCACAAAAAACCCTCATTACTATACTGTACTGTATAGTTAAGCCGGTATCACACGAGCGCTTTTTCCCTCAACATTTATCCTCAACACTGGTCTGGCAGCTTATTAAGTCCACTTTTAAAATATTTCGGATACCTAAATATTTCTATCGGCGGTCTAGTTTCCGATACCAGTGCAAAATATTCCAGAAATGTTGATTATATAGAAAGTTGACTAAAAAAGCTCTCGTGTGATACAGTACTGGCTTTAGTTTGTAACTGTTGGTAGTTCTTTAATTTTAAGTACAGTAATGGTATTTAACAGAATATGATTTTACCTTTTAGCATTTAGAAACTTCAAATAATGAGGTTTGGATGAATACATTTTAATACAGATCATGAACTAAAGTAGATAAAAATTAGATTGAACTTTCTATTGAAGGTTCACTTTTTGGGCGATTTTTGCACGTATTCATTATTTTTCTAGTTTCCTCCCTAGACCTCCATCAAATTAAAAAAAACATCCATTAGATCCCCTTTCTAGATTAATTTGTACATTTTTCGGTAGAAAAATTTCCCGGCCAAAGGCCAGTTCTTCCAACATTACAGGCTCACCATCGTTCGCCAGGGAAAAAATCTACACGAAAGGTCTAAATATTGACGACGAAATGGGGGGAAAGGTCTTGAAATAGACTAACTAATGGGGCAAACATCTTAACATCTGAAAACTAATGGGGCTAAACATGAGGGAGAACGTGGTCCAGAAAACCGGCCCATTCCCCCTTAAGAATATTGAACATAAGTATTTCTCACCTGGTTAAAAAAAACAGTATACAGTAGTGTGGTTACAGCACAAGAATACAGGTCTCCCACACTATCCGATGCCCCGATTTAGGATGTTATTATAGGTTTTTTGGGGGGGGTTTATGTTTGGGTTTTGGCTGGTCCCAGAACACATCCCCATTTACCCCATTAATTTTAGAGTTCGCTGTACGATTATTCTATTCAAGATCGGGTTTTCAGGAACGTAACCCAATCGTAAAGCGAGGGAGACCTGTACTGCAGTGTTGTGGAGCCGATGCAGTGTACCAGCGGCCAGAAGATACCCTGGAGCATCTTCAACGTTTGGTGCTGCAGTATATATCGGTATGCAAGTTAGACATCTGTAGTTTCTTGAGTTTATATTTTTCTTGGCCATTATTTACAATTAAAGTATGAATGTTTAAACTATTGCATACAAGCTTACAGTAATTTTTCTTAAAACTTTCATGCACAAGGATGTGATTTGCTCCCTTTCCGGGATACTTAAAAGCCTGTGTGACCATCAGAGGTGTTCAGAAAAGTTTAGATTGGTTACTTCCTCTGCAATTGTCTTTGAGCGAGCTGTGGGCAGAAAACAAATTTTGGAGAGGTAATTACGAGGTTGTTTAAGATGTTTATGGATGGTGTGGTGAGGGAGGTGAAAATGAGAACTAAGGGAGGAGGATTGGGTTTAGTAGGAAAGAATGGTAGAGATTGGGAGTTGAATCAGTTGTTGTTCACTGATGACACAGCGTTGGTGGCGGATTCTGAGGAGAAACTGCAGCGGGTAGTCAAAGAGTTTGGTGTGGTTTGTGGGAGGAGGAAACTGAAGGTGAATGTCAATAAAAGTACAGTACAGTAATGGTGTGTAATAGGGGTGATCGTAGGGTGAATGTAGATGTGAGGCTGGATGGGGAAATATTGGAAAAAGTAGTGTTTTAAATATTTAGGAGGAACGATAAGCAGGAATTGCAATATTGTTATTGAGGTAAAACAGAGTGTGTGAAGGAAGGAAGGTTTTCGGAGCAATGGAAAGTACAGTATGTGGAAGATGAAAAATCTCGGAATGAAAGTAAAAAGCGCAATATGTCGAGGAATTGTTGTGCCAACAGTGATGTATGGGGCTGAGACATGGACTCTGAAGGAAAAGGAGAGAAGAAAGCTGGATGTGATGGAGATGAGCTGCTTGAGGAGTATGTGTGGAGTTACTTGTAGAGACAGA
>CM064480.1:5405891-5480227 GCA_032716605.1 Paralithodes platypus
ATACGCTCGCTAGTCTCCTGCCACCACTTTCTCTCTCTCAGCAACATTACGTGCTGAAATTGCCACTCGACCTATGTCGAGCGCCGCCACATAGTCCAGCTTTATTAAATACGACTTAAGTGGTGAGCCGCTTTTTAAGGGTTAAACTAACCCAACTAAACTAACCTAACTAACCACTAAACTAACTTTCACAGCCTAACAAACATCATCTAACCTATCTCAAGATCATTTAACTTTAACGCATGCGATAGGTTGAGTTGACAGATCAGTTATTTTGTTTGGTGTTGTGGTGAAATTAATACAAAATAGATTATATAAATACAGCAAATTTCATGAGTTGCAGGGAATAATCTAACCACTTTAGTACCGCAACATTTTAGTTTTATTCTGGCTACTATTAGACGTTTTTAGAGAGCTGAAAAGGGGCGTCCAGCTTTATCAGGATTCGAAATGTCTCGCTTGCCCATTATTAGTATCACACACGCTTATTAAACCGCTCAAAATCGTCTAAATATAGCTAGAATCCTATAAAAAAAGACTTCGCTGGTACAGAAGGGGTTACGGGGAGACTGGCCGTTTGTTTGGCCTATTAATTCATTAAATTATTCATATATATTTTGTTTCCTCGCCAGACCTCCCATCAAGCTTAGAAAAAAAAATACCTAGACTCCCCTTCAAGATAAATTTGTAAATTTTTCAGTAGAAAAATGTCAAGGCCGATTCCTCATAAAATTACAGGCTCGCTATTGCTCGCCAGAAAAAAATAGACACCTAAATGGCACGAAAGGTCTTAAAGTTGACAACGAAATGGGGCGAAAGGTGTTTAATTCGCCAAACTAATGGGCCGAACGTCTTATAATATCAAAACTAGTGGGGCTAAACATTAGGGAGAAGGGGGTCCAGAAAAACAGTCTGCCTCCCCTTAAGTAGCAAAATGCCCTGGAACCATTAACATAGTCCATTGCCCAACTATTCACGACGCCCTGAAGATATGCCTTCAAGATATATTTGTACACTCAGATGCCGTAGTCTCTAGCCCACTCATAATAATTTGTGGACCGCCTATGGTATTCTTTATGCAATTATAATTATCTGGATTAATTTTTCAATTCATATACTGTATACTGTCCAGGCATTTTGGCTCGAACATCCCTTGATTTTGGCCCTGTCTCTCTTTCAACTATGGGGGAGGCACTCGCTATAGGCAGTTCTGCCTTTTGCCTCCCTCAATCATATTAGAAAAAAAAACAAAAAACAAAAAATATAGTTTTGTAGTTGTTGTTCCCCAAGCTGCCTGGCCGAACAGCCCCAAGGCCCCGAGCAAGGCCAAGGCCATAACTGAGCGCCCCCACAGAACCCTCCCTGCCGACCACAATAAAGCCTGGGTGACCGAAGCCACTCCATGGCGGGGAGCTGAGGAGGATGCGGAAACGCCCGGGAAACCAAAGCCCCACCCAGGGCCCTATGCCCCTCAGCAATTATGAAGAGAAAGTTGAGGGGCAAAGGAAAAATGTGACGCTTTGGCTTCCAATCTTGGTAGATTGGGAGGTCAATCCACGGAAGGGACGCCGTCACTTGAGATCTAGAAAATATATAAGTAAAAGGAAAAGTCAGAGTAAGCTATGGGTATGGTAGAGATCGCTCAGTTCTCACTCTGATAGCCCAACCCATCACCAGATAGTTTTGTAGTTGATATATAGACAATTTTATTCATTAATTAGTTTCCAGAGATATACTTCCATAGTTACAAATACTTGAGTGGGCTCGAGACTATGGCATCTGAGTGTACATGATTCTAAAATTTGATATCAAGAATGTTAATCTAGCATTTTTAACTTATACTTTCTCATATAGTGATGTACACCCTATGTGGTGGTTTTGTGTTTTTATTTCTAAATCTTATTAATTAAGCGTTATTTCCACAGCGATTTTGATAAGTTAAAGTAGAGGATGTCAACAGAATGTACTGTAATGAGATGAGAATGTGTGGGGCCAGGCTGCAGGATAGAGTAACAAATGATGAGCTGAGGAGACGTTTAGGTATAAAGAGTATTAGCGAAGTGATACGTACAAGTAGACTGGGATGGTATGGACATGTGGAGAGAATGGATGAACAAAATTGGATGAAAAGATGCAGGTCTGTGATTGTGGAGGGAGCTGCAGCAAGGGGTGGACCGAGGAAGACCTGGGATCGGACTATACATGTCGATCTCTAATCCAAAAACTTGACAAGTGAAGCAGCCCTTAACAGGGTTGCCTGGAACCCCGCCATTAGGACAAGAGACTGAAACTGCACGTATGTGTAGACAGACTAAAAGTAAGCAGAGGTTATAAAGTTTTGCATTATTATAACCTCTGCTTACTTTTTGTCTGTACAGTATGTATTTGTCGTCTCCTCACGGCCCTCGACCCCTATGCACTACTTGCGACAAGCCCTTAACGATTCGCCACGTCTTCAGTTTTCCCACCTCCGATCTCTTTATTTCGGTACCGGCACATTTACGGATTTATTTGTAGATTCTCCCTCATTCTCGACCTACCGTATTCTTCGCTTTCTCAAAGATTCCTCTCTCCTAGATAAGATTTAATACCCTTTTGACTTTTCCTACTTCATCTTGAATAGTCGCCGATTTTATTCTAATCCTTCGGGCCAGCCCTGTGAGAGCTCTTTTAGGGAGCTCGGTGGTCTGGTTAAATTGCTCTTCAAAACTAAAACAAAAAATATGCATTAATTGTATATAGGCTATGTTTCTATTGTTATTTTTTTTTAATGTATTTTTCTTGTTATAAGAGTACTCTTTGTTTATATCTGTTGTTGCTTCCTCATATTATACAATTATACTTTATTGTATCTTCACTTTTGATGGTATCTATTGCTTGCCTTTGTGATATCCTTAATATATTTGTATGCTAAATGTAGGTTATTGGTAGGGTAGTAATTGGTATGGGTCAACTATGCGGACAGGTACCAACCCGATAGCACTATTGTTAGTCTATCTATATATTGCCTGACGCCGTGATCTCCGAAGGGGTGTTCACGAACGAATCGCCCCCATGCACCTCTGTCCCCAGTCAGTTGACGCCCCTCCTCCCAACCAGCACCGCCTTCATCCATATACTTTTTCACTCCATCCTTCCACCTCTCTTTCGGTTTACCTCTCCCTCTCTGTTCTTCTACCTCGCTCTCGTACACCCTCTTAGTCATTCTCTCGCTTCCCATACGTTCCATATGGCCGAAACATCTCAAGGTGTTCCTTTTCACACTTTCCAGCACATCTAGCTCCACACCAGAGGTGGGCATGTGCGCGCCATTTGGCGCTCTGCGCTCTGCGATCCGGTGCGCATTACCAATATAGAGGAGCGAGGAGCGGCAAAATTCTGAAATCGGAGTGCAGGCGGGGAGCGCAGCTAGAAATTCGCGCTCCTTTCTGGCGCTCCGGAGGCGATTTTTCCTGTCAACAAC
Source organism: Paralithodes platypus (assembly GCA_032716605.1). Taxonomy (NCBI): domain Eukaryota; kingdom Metazoa; phylum Arthropoda; class Malacostraca; order Decapoda; family Lithodidae; genus Paralithodes; species Paralithodes platypus. The sequence continues at coordinate 5,409,355 of CM064480.1, forward strand.
AGGTACAAGAACGTCATTATCGTGTACAGTCATCGTACCGTTCGTACGGTGTTACTCACAGTGTTAGTGAACTGTGATACAGTGATACTATGATAGTGACAGACTGACAGTGTTACAGTTGTTAACTTGTTATTTTTTTTTTTTAGCATTTGCTAACGCAAAGTAAACCTTACGGGCAAGTTACGGCTTACGAAGGGGCCTAAGGGTAAGTCTGGCGGTGGTATAGCCCGAGCCTGTCTGACTGTCTGATAGTCAAAAGACACTATAGACTTCAGAGACTTTTATCATTTTATGGTATCGATACTATCGGAATGTTACTTGAATGTATGGGTGGTTTGGGGGATGGTGGGGGGAAGGTAGAAGCGTAATTGACTTGTGTTACAAATATGAAGCCGATTGGTGAGGTAGTTTCGCCACCACAGATTTTATTTGTTTTCCTTTTCTTCATACAGATACGCTGGAAGTGGGTTGTGGGAGGCAGTTGGGGGTGTGGTGGAGGGAAGGCATAAGGGTAAGGCACTTGTCACACAAATATGGAACCGATTGGTGCAATCGTTTCGCCGCCACAGATTTTATTTTTTTTTCCTTGTGAGGCGACCGATAGTCAGCGAGTGGGTGGGAGGAGGGGTTTGGGGTAGTGGTGGTGCCGTGGTGGGTATGCAGAAGGGTAAGGTACATGTGGTAAAAAACAAAATATGAAAGCCATAGGTGCAGTCGTTTTGCTGCTACAATTTTTTTTCGGCGAGTCAGTATATAATTATATACGGACCTGGCACTGGGCGTGACAACTGACATCTGACAAGACCCTAGTCCCGGCCGTATATTATATATATAATTATTATAAATTATATACCGTCGGACCTGGCAGTTTCGGACCTAGTTTCTCAGTTTGGACAGTTTCTGTAATTCTTTGTCATATCATAGATATCAATGGACAGTCACAATGTCACAAACTCACAATGATATCAATCATATCATATCATTGACATTTGATTCATTGATATGACATAAAGAATAACAGAAACTGAGAAAGTGAGAAACTTAAACAGTTAAACTTCAGAAAGACACCATGACTTGAGTTTTTTTGAATGTTTTGAATTCTTGGAATTTAGTGAAGTGAAAGACAAAGGACAAAGTGAAGGACAAAGGTAAATAATTAAATAACTTCTAGAAGCTGTTTTATTTGTTTTGTTTTTTATATACCTATTTTTGGGAGCGCGGAGCGGGAAGCGCATCGGGTCTGCTGACAAAAGGAGCGCGTGAGCGCTGCCGCATTACCTTATGTCTGATGAGCGCGGAGCGCTGCCGCATTACCGGTCCCACCGGAGCGCGCCCACCTCTGCACACCACACCTTACTTCCTCATTCGTCTGTCTATCCCTCCATGTAATTCCGCACGCACTTCTCAAGTAACTCCTTTCCACCGCTCTCACTCTTGGTTTGAGTCTCTCCACCAACGTCCATGCTTCGCTTCCGAAAGTCAGTGTCGGGATTACCACACTGTCATGCAAGGACTTCTTCACTTCCATACTGACCACCCTATTTCTTGTTACTGCTTTCAGCGTTCCTACAACCCTCTTCCCCTGTTGCACCCTCTCCCGCACTTCTTCATCCATAGTCCCATCTTTACTTAACACACTGCCCAGATTCTTAAATGAGCTGACAATCTCCATAGCCTGACCGTTCAACTTCACCTCACACTCTGTGGCTTCACCCCTTTCAAAGACCATAACCTTACTCTTCCCCACATTTACCTTCAGATTCCCTTTTTCGCACACTGTTCAAAACATATTTACCTGACCCTGCAACTCCCATTCATTATCGCTCAACAGTTCTGCTGATACAGAACTGTATCAGCAAACAGCAGTATCATTAGCGAGTGCTGTATGTATTTTGTACTATTGTTAATATCTTGTCAAATTGCAAACGTGTTTTAATAGAATGTTATTTAACTTAAATATGTTTCTTTATTCATACAGAATTTAGTAAAATTTACCAGAATGTCCTAAACTTCCCAAATTGACTAATTCCTTGAATGTGATGCTGGTGCGTCGTTATATGTGCAGTTAGTTCACTTGGGAAACAGATTAACTTGATCATGTACTGTATACTGTACCCGGTTTTTTCCAGCTGACAGTAAATTGTCATGTCAGTCTCTTGATTACTTAGCTATTACGTATATTTTTGTAATAAAATGTGCTTGTTAATTATGTAAACTTTTCATTAATATGACATGATATATTGCTGTTTCCTATTTCTATAAAGTATCGTCTGTTCTGCAGATTAACCAGCGTTATGAGGGCTGCAGCCCAGTAGGCTGTTGAAAAATAGCTCTCTCTTTCTATATAAAGTATCGATAAATCAGCTGCAGAGGGATTCAACCTACCGCCAGCTGAATTGAAACCGACTATAGTGGTGTACATTGTACACTCGACCAAAAAACAACCTTTACACTAACGCTCTAAGATTAACCAGCCTTATGAGGGCTGCAGCCATGTAGGCTGTTGAAAAATAGCTCATTCTCTCTCTCTCTCTCTACACATTCTGGAAGTGGATCGAAATCTTATGATACCTCACAGATGTATGTTTCACCCGATTCATTCCGTTCACACTAGATTCTTTCTCTCTCTCACCAGTGTAAAGATTGTTTTTTGGTGGAGTGTACACCCTATGTGGTGGTTTTGTGTTCTTTTATTTGATTGAAGTGAGATTACCACATTATAATTTTAAGTTCTATTGCCTATACTGTATATTGTCGTCCCTGTTTTAGTTTTTTATTTTGCAAGTTTCACATAATGATCTATTCCTGTAAATTTTTGCAATAAATTGATGCAAAGACATTCTATATTTATTACTATTAATTTGATACCGCAATGGATAAATGCACTGAATTTCGGTGTGAGCATCCTAGGTTCGAATCTCTGGACTGCCACATGTATTTGTTGATTTCATTAACCCAGCAAGTGCGGATCTCATCATAAGAGTTTTACCGGTGCGCTGTGGATCTCCTCATATAATCCAAGGCCTAAAAAAAAAAAAAAACATTTAAATCAGCCCCGTTTTTTTTGCCCCTTGGCCATGCCAAATATCACTCCTCCACACACCCTCCTTCCAGCCCCCCCCCCTTCAATTATCACCTATTCTCCTTGTTATTCCCTTATTCTTAGGTATATTTTCGTGCTAACATTAGCGAGTTGCTAGCAGGGCGTGGTCATCTGTGTTACCAAGCGTGGGAAAGAGCGAGAGAGAGACTACCACGCAACAGTGTCTCTCCAGCCATCCGGCTGGCTGGCTGGCAGGCAGGCTGGCTGCCTCAGCCATAAGTTATGTAACTCCCGGCCTCTATCGCCGATTTTGACCATCCAAACGCTGTTTCCACTTGTTTTATTGTTGTAACAGGTTAATACCTTTATAATCAACGTAAAATAGGCGCATATGGATAAGTATTAATGATATTTATGGTACGATGACGATTTGAGTGTAGGAAACAGTCTAAATACCTCCGCACAGGGAGGGGTGGCCAATACCCCACCTACGCAGCGGAGAGGTTAATTGAGTTTAGGAGTAAAGTCGGTTGGTGGAGGTAACATAATAATTATAATGGTTTTAAAATGCAGTTAAAACTTTAAAATAATTGAATATGAACACCATATGAGGACGAGCACTTTATTGGCAACGTTTCACAGATAGCTTCTTCAGGTCACAGGTCTTCCCACTATATAATAATTACTTATTAGGAAAATTAATTTAAACTAAATAAAGTGATCATTGAGACGATGTACAGTCGTTGGAATAAGTTCTTTTATCACCCCAACATTTTCATGTATACAGTAATCAAGTTTCAAATACTTGTAGTTTTACTGTTCATCCAAGTTTTTGTTTATTTTGCAAGTTTTCATTATAATTATAATGTAAAGCTTGCAAAATAAACAAACCAAAACTTATACGAACACATTAAAAAGACAAAATAATAATAGGCCTACTTACCCTTTGCATAGTTTTACAAACTGAGTGAATTACTTGTTAACTATTATTTCTAAACTTTCGCCAGCTTTATGCAATACTGAACTTCCCAAATTGATCAATTCCTTGAACGTGACTATAGTGCATAGTTATGTATGCGATAGTTTTGCTTGGGAAACGGATTAACTTGCTCATACAGTGATGTACTCATCCCTCTGCTATCACAGGTTTTGCTATAGTGTTTGTGTGCTATCACGGCTACCTTAAAAACCCTAAAATGTCTTTATTGCGTCCCAAAAGGGTGCTATCATACGGTTCCGTATCGACGGAATGTTCAAACACGGCGCCCGACGACGTCACAGAACATCGGCGGCTGTGATTGGTGGACAGGCTGGCAACCATTGTGTTGGAAAACTACATGTTTACAAGCTTTTTTCTGCCCGAACCTCATATCTTGCGCATCTATTTTGGCCAGGGCTATCAAAACAGAGAGCAAACGCCGGTCTAGCGTACCGACGCCGATTCCGTGTCCGACGAAAGCGGCGAACTTATGCCGATGAGTTAGGCTAGGGTATATATGACAATTTCAAATATAGTGTGTGTGGTAAGTAATCTCATTTGTATTTATAAGTATATATGGTAAACAAGTTGTGAAAATAGCAAGAAATAGGGTAAAAATAAGTCAAAATTATGGACCTCCGCACCAATTACTGTACAGTATAATTATTCCCATAAGTTCTTCAGTTCTGCTATGGCGAATCTCGCTATAGCGGTAGAATTAGGGCACCAATTAACCGCGATAGCAGAGGGATGAGTGTACACCTTTGTGGTGGTTTTGTTTTATATTTTTTGTATTTTATTAGTGATTTCCACATAGTGATTTTGACGAGTTATTTTGCTTTTATATTGTGTCATCCCAGTTTTGGTTTGTTTATTTTGAAAGTTTCACATTATAATAATAGTTTAAATCACAGGGTGGTAAAGAACTTATTCCAACGACTGTACAGGTCTCCCTCGATTTACGATTGGGTTACGTTGCTGAAAACCTGGAAGCGTTGTTTCCACATAGCGATTTTGATAAGTTAATTTGACTTTATATTGTCTTTGTCCCAATTTTGGTTTGTTTAGTTTGCAAGTTTTAAATTTTAATAGAAGAATCTTATAGCAAACCCTAAAATTTATGTGGTAAATGGGGATGCATTCTCGGACCAGTGAAATCCCAAACTATCTATCTATTGCCCGACGCCGTGATCCCCGAAGGGGTGGCCACGAAAGAACCGCCCCCATGCACCTCTGTCCCCAGTCAGTCGACGCCCCTCCCCCCAACCAGCACCGCCTTCGTTCATGTACTTCCTCACTCCATCCTTCCACCTCTCATTCTGTCTACCTCTCCCTCTCTGTCCCTCCACCTCGCTCTCGTACACCCTCTTAGTCATTCTCTCGCTTATCATACGTTCCATATGGCCGAACCATCTCAAGTTGTTCCTTTTCACACTTTCCAGCACATCTACCTCCACACCACAGCTCCTTCTTACTTCCTCATTAGTCTGTCTATCCCTCCATGTAACTCTGCACGCACTCCTTAAGTAATTCATTTCCACTGCTCTCACTCTTGGTCTGAGTCTCAACCAACGTCCATGCTTCGCTTCTGTAAGTCGGTGTCGGGATTACCACATAGTCATGCAAATCCCAAACACATACACCTAAAAACCTATATTAAACCTCTCACGTTTTTTACGCAATTTTGAGCCTACTAGGGATACTTTAAGGCTTTGTTACCATCAGGGGTATTTAGAAACCCTTAGTTTAGTAGTTGTTGATCCCCAAGCTGCCTGGCCCAACAGCCCCAAGGCCCTGAGCAAGGCCAAGGCCATAACAGAGCGCCCCCACAGAACCCTCCCTGCCGACCACAATATAGCCTGGAGTGACCGAAGCCACTCCATATCGGGGAGCAGAAACGCCCGGGAAACCAAAGCCCCACCCAGGGCCCTGTGCCCCTCAGCAATTATGAAGAGAAAGTTGAGGGGCAAAGGAAAAATGTGACGCTTTGGCTTCCAATCTTGGTAGATTGGGAAGTCAATCCACAGAAGAGATGCCGTCACTTGAGATCTAGAAAATAATAAGTAAAAGGAACAGTCAGAGTGAGGTATGGTTATGGCAGAGATCGCTCAGTTCTCACTCTGATAGACCAGCCCATCACCATCCTTTAGTTACTTCAACCTCTGCAGTTGTCTTTGAGTTAGCTGTGGGCAGAACACTAATTTTAGAGAGGTAATTATAAGCGAGAGAACTCTATTTATTATTGCTAATCTGGCAACCTCTGAATCATAAAAACGTGAAAGGGTTAATATCAGGGCATCGGATAGTGAGGGACACCTGTAGTTTGTATTTCCATGTACTGTATATGTTTAAAATTATGAAATATATTTTTCTACTTATAAATTTGCATTATTTCCCAGTTATTTGTGGAGGCCTATAGTCTATTCGCTATAAGTAAGCGAAACATCATGACCTATCTTCTGTAACTCAAAAAGGGCTAGAGCAAATTAGCTGTATATTTCAACATCTATTCCTTGACCGACTCTCGCCAAATGGTATAAATATAACTGTTTACTCTAGTCGTTTTTGAGTTACAGAGGTTAGAGGCTATTATCTCGCCTACTTACAGCGAATAGACTATAGTCCATTCATGATAGGTAGGCCAAAAATTGTGACTATCCTGTGTTACTCAAAGGGTTAGTTGTAAATTTCCACACCTATTCACTGACTGACTCTTCCCAAATGATAGAAATATTAGCTCAATTACTCTAGTCGTGTTTGTGTTTTAGAGGTTAGTGGTCAAGAGGTTTGGCCTAATTATAATGAATAGACTATATTTTGGAGTTATGATTGAGAATAGCAACAAAGAGATGTCCATTGGATTATAATTACCGTCGTCTTGCCATTATTATTGACCCAATAGGCCAGTCAAAATTTAGGCACTTGACTGGTGATGTTCGAATTTGGATTTGTTGAGTATATATATTGGACCCAGATTAACTTGCTCTTGTAGTAATGTACACCTATGTGGTGGATTGTGTTCTTTCATTTCATAAATTTTATTTTAGTAAGCTTTGTTTCCACATAGTGATTTTGATATTTTGTTTTGACTTTATATTGTCTTTGTCCCAGTTTTGGTTTGACTTTTTAATTTTAATTTGGATTAGTCACGTTGTTGCGATTCCAACGGTATATATATTGATAGTTTTATTTGGGTAATTTCTTGGGCCCAATAGGCCAGTCAAAATTTAGGCACTTGACAGGTGATGTTCGAATTTTGATTTGTTGATAATATATTTGGGTTCGTCAAGTCGTTGCGGTTCCAACGGTATGTATATTGTTTTGTTTTTATTTTGGTAAGTTTTTTTGGCCCAATAGGCCAGTCAAAATTTAGGCACTTGACAGTTGATGTTCGAATTTCGATTTTCTGAGGGTATATTTGGATTCGTCACGTCGTTGCGATTCCAACGGTATATATATTTATTTATTTGTATTTTGGGTCCTTCCTCATGTCCCGCTCGCCTCCACCTCTTTGCTCCCGGTGTGGTGTTCAGGTTTCTATTTCTCACATTTTCTTTGACTGTCCTCTCTTTTCTTCGGCCCGTCGCCGTTCTTTTCCCTTTCTATTTTCCCTTGGTCGTCGTCCTTGTCTTGCCGATCTCCTCTCAGAGTCCCCTTTCTTTTCCGTTGACCACGTAATGGCTTTCCTTTCCTCTCTGACTCCTTAACGATATTTAACTTCCTTTCCTTCTAACTCTATCCGTTTCCTGCTTTAGTGCCATATGGCCTTTGTTGCCTGGTGCTAGAAATTTATTAATGTTATGTTATGTTATGTTTTTATTTTGGGATTTTTTTTGGCCCAATTAGCTTCTTTTAGGTTAGGTTACTTTTCCGTGAGGTTAGGTTAGGTTCTGGACAGAATTGAAATCGGATCATTACTTTAGGATTTCGAATTTGACGACTTCCCGAAACAGCCAAAATTACTCCTTTTTCAATTTTGAAAGTCTTCTGTAGCCCAAATTATAAGTCCTAGGGAATTCTACCTGGTGCCATTAGATTTCTATCAGCCAACAGCTTCCATATATGGTTGTATATTTAATTTTCGACCAGCCATTCGCCCAGAATCGAAAATATTTGTTAAAAAATCAGTGGGTAATTTTGCCCAGGCAAATCGTTGATTTTGGTCGGATTTGGACTTAACAGATTATGGTATATTTGGTATATATCGTCGTTGCGATTCCAACGGTATATGCATTTTTTAATTTTGACCCAATTTTTAGGCCCAATAGGCCTATTTTAAGTTTAAAAACTATAGAAGAGTTATCCATGTATGGATTTTGTTCAAATTTTTACCATATGTTCACTTTGAGACTATGAATCGAATGGCGCAAACACAATTGAAATTGGACAATTAGGTTATTTCGTATTTGACTTGGCCTCCCAGAAGGGCCCAGATGACCAGTTTTTGGACTTTAAAAGTCCTCTGTAGCCTAAACTATAAGTCCTAGGGAATTCTACTTGGTGCCATTCGATTTCTTTCGACGATCAGCTTCTATACGTGGTTGTAGATTGCATTTTCGACCAGCTACTCCCAGAATCAAAAATATTTGTTTCCAAAATCCCTGGGTTAATCCTCCAAGCTTAAAATGGATACCTGAATTGAGTAAAGACTTTCATTATTAAATTAATAGTTAATAATGTCCCAATATGCTATTCATCGATTGGTTAAGTTTGTTTTATACTTTAATAGTGAAGGGCATTAAAATTGCCAATGCATTCCAAATATAAATGAAAGCTTTCAATAGCATTTAATTAAAAAGATAAAACTTATGCAGTAGTATTCTTCTATTCTAAGATTTAGTGTAAAAAGTTGTCCTTTTAATTTCATAAATGGTTGCTAGTTTTATAAAAATTAACCATCTTTTATAGTTTACAAGTGTTTACACTTGTAGTTACCATTTAATTTTCGTATTACAGTAATTACCTAATTTTAGTTTCCTTACCGTAGTTATTTTAGTTTGTATTAACTTTTTCATAACCTATTTTACCCTTTAGTATTAGAAAGTTTTATTTATTATAATTATTATAGTTAAGCATTGTGGTATCCATTATTGGCCTTATATTAACACTTTCACGCTCATATGACGCAGAGGTTGCCAGATTAGAAATAAGAGTTCTCTCACTCTTATAATTACCTCTCCAAAATTAGTTTTCTGCCCACAGCTAACTCAAAGACAACTGCAGAGGTTGAAGTAACTAAACTAAAGGTTTCTAAATACCCCTGATGGTAACAAAGGCTGTAAAGTATCCCCAATAGGCTCAACACAGCTAACTCAAAGATAACTGCAGAGGTTGAAGTAACTAAACTAAAGGTTTCTAAATACCCCTGATGGTAACAAAGGCTTTAAAGCATACCTGATATGCTCAAAATAGTCATATGTCTGAGAGGGTTGATACAAGAGGATTAGAGAAACTCAAGTAAATCAGTTTTATAAACCAAGTCTTATTATAACCAGATTTGCTAGTACAATTCCCTGAGACTCCATCATAAAGGTGCAGGAATCTTTGGGGGGGGGATGGGCGTATCTTTTGCTTATGGTAGGGTATATATATATATATTTAGTCTTCCATAGACCTCAATCAAGTAGTTAAAAAACACCCTAGATCCCCCTTAAAAAATAAATATTTACAATGTCCCGCTTACTCTTGAAATTTCAGGCCCTCTTTCGCTCGCCAGAAAACAATACACTAAATTGTACAGTTGGTCAAGGATGAAAGTATACAGTTTTTCGTCTGCTATAGCCACACATGGTTTGTCATGTTGGCAGCCATGACAGCCTTTCCACTAGCCCAAACCGGCGCTCGCCTCCGTTTCATTGCCCTTTGGATCACATATAATCCAGTCTTGGGGATGAAAGTGAAATATCAATATTTACCTACTTATTAATTAACAAGTATTATTAGATTCCTCTTTCTACTCATTATTTATTATGAATGTTATAATGTTAAGTGTATATCGTAATATCTTTTATAGCCACTCCATATTCGTCTACTTTAGATACACAAAAATCTAATTCCTAAACGTGGACGTAAGGAAGCCTGTGTGTTCAATAGGGTAATGACCCAGCAATTTTACTCATCTTGCGAGCGCCATTGCTTTATGAGTCAGTCCTCGAAGCATAATGAGGCTTTACTTGTGATTTTTATTTATTTATTTATTTATTTATTATTGTTATTTTTATTTTTATCAGCAGAACACCTGCAAACCAACTGCAACATTGATATCACCATACCCTACATTATTAGCCACATGTGAAAATGGACCTGTATTCCACTGAAATATCGTATATAGGTAGACGTTTTGATTTTCGTTTTCACTCTCGCATTTCTTTATCTATCAATAACATTAAGTGTTTAATATCTCCGAAGTGATATTCACGTCAAACATTATAGAGCAATATATTCATATTTCCGTCTGACAACGAAGTCCAGGAACACGTTTTTAAACACCCTGTATAAGGTGGGCGGGCTCTGAGATATGGCTACCAGGGCTGCCAACATGACAAACTATGTGTGGCTATAGCAGACGAAAAACTGTATACTTTCATCCTTGACCAACTGTACAAAAGGTCTTAAAGTGAAAAAGAAATGGGGGCGTAAAGTTTTAAAAATCGCCAAACTAATGGGCTGAAAGTCATATGGGGCTAAACACTAGGGAGAAGGGACCAAGAAAACGTCCCATCCCCCCTTAACCCGTACAGCCCCAGCGACGCGTCTGGCGTGTCGGCGATGTGTGTAACGCACAGCCCCAGTGACGCGTCTGACGAGTCACCCTAATTGCTCAGACCGTAACCTCAGGTGTAGCCACTCGAGAGGGCTCAGATTTGTATGGGAACTGTGTACGTATCCCACGCAACCGTGCCGATGGTTGAAAACTCTCGAAGTCCACGTGCGTGCGCGTGAGCGCGCAATAACCTGTTTTTTTGGGGTAATTGCCTTCAATTTTTTACTCTTGTAAAATACGTTTTCGGGGGCTCTGTAGGACCATTCTTTAAGCTTTTTGAGCAGTTTTTCGTGGTTTTTCCTTCATTCCTAACCCATTCGCTATTGTTTCTGGAATAAAACAATTTTTTGAAAACCGGCCGGGTTCTGGTGAACAAACCATACAAAACAAGCCGGGGCTCCACGGGTTAAGGAGAGTTTTATACTGTAGTTTGGTCCCTAGATATCCTTCAAGCTTAAGATTACACCACCTTGAGCCCCTTTCAAGATAAATTTTAAATTTTTCAGTAGAAAAAAAAAAAAAGTCTTTCCTCTCAAATTACAGGCTCGCTATCGCTCGCCAGGATAAATAAGACACCTAAATGGCAGGAAAGGTCTTAAAATTGACAGAAATGGGTTGAAAGTTCTTAAAATTGTCAAAATAATGGGGCAAACTTCTTAAAATCTCAAAAGCAATGGGGCTAAACATGAGTGAGAAAGGAGTCAAGAAAAAAAAGTCCCGCAAGTGGAATTCTCCCCTTAAGCAGATGTACAGTAGGCTCCACAAGAATCCCTAGCAGATGTACAGTAGGCTCCACAAGTATCCCTAGCAGATGTACAGTAGGCTCCACAAGAATCCCTAGCTGCAGTTACCGCCTGGAAACTCCTACCAGCGGTGGTCCAATTCTGTAAATGGGAAATATATTAAACCTTTGTGGTAAAATTAAAGTCTAGTTCAGTCGGTTGTGTTGTCCCAATTCGGGCTCAGTCTTTAGTCAGTCTCCATTAAGTATAGAAACATTAACTGCCAAGAGATTCACTCTATTGTCAGCTAAACTAATGAGAGGGGGGGGGGGAGTGTCTGCTCATAGACTGCGAAGATGATGGGGGTGGAAGAGTCAGGTAGTCAAATTAATTAGACAGTACAAAGCAATTCTTGAAATCCAAAGTAATTGAGTTAGTGAAGATAAAGCCAAACTTTGAAAAATTATGGAAATTGCGATTTTTTTTAACTTAAAATTTGCTAAACTAGATAAATAATTTATCTCAAATACCATTATAGTACAAAGGAAATAAAGCAAGAACAGGTCTAGTGACCCTTCTAGGCTGCTTGTCCTCCAAAACACTAGTATCAATTGTCCAAACAGTGGTTTACAGTGGGTAAGGGAACTAATGTCCGTGGCAGGATTAGGAAGTTAGTAGGGGACAGATGGGTTAGTAACCGAGGGGAGGATAAAATAGTTATTAATTTACAAACTCAGTCAGTTGCGGGTTTGACGAGAGATATTTGTCTATGCGGAGTTTAAATGAATCAACGGTGCTGCAGTCTATAACGTGTCGGGGAAGCCCATTCCACAAGTTGACAACTCGATTGAAGAAGAAATTCTTAGATTCGTGAGAGTTAAAAGATGTATCAATCATTTTGCAACCGTTTCCCCGCGTGTAATTAGATTGGTCGATAGTGAAGTACTTACTACAGTTCATATTGTTGATGCCTTTGAACACTTGAATCAAGTCTTCTTAATCTGCGCTGGGTTAAAGGAAATAGATTTAATTCTCCAAGACGCTCTTCGTATGGTTTGTTCTTTAGGCTAGGTATCATTTTGGTAACTACGTTGAACTCATTCTAGCTTTTTTATATCTTTTCGGTAATAAGGGCACCAGGATTGAACGCAGTATTCCAAAAGAGGGCGGACTAAGGAATTGTAAAGGGTTGAGATAACTTCTTTGGATTTATGCTCAAATGACCTGCCTATAAAGCCAATTATTTTGTTTGACTTCTTAACAACTTCTGAACATTGTTGACGGTTTTAGGTTACTCGATATTGTTACTCCCAGATCAGTTTCTCTGTTTACATTCTTAAGCCGAGTGCCATTCATCGAATAGTTTGCTTTCTCATTTAGGTATCCGATGTGTAGTAGTTTACATTTATCCGCATTGAAACTCATTTGCCAAATTTGGGCCCAACAGAACAATTTATCTAGATTGTGTTGCATATCGTCAACTTCTTTTGAGAGAACGCTATTTGCAATTTTTGTGTCCTCGGCAAATTTTGAGATTGTACAGGCGAGACCCTCATCTAGGGAAGTTATTTAAATTAGAAAGAGAATTGGTCATAGTACGGTTTCCCTGGGGTACCCCGGTGAAGAAAGTTATAACCGCGAAACTAAAGAGGGGGTATAATCGCTAAATTAAACTTAATCCTATAAGCATCAAACTAGATTTTCTGAATTGCCACACTAACAGATACACAAAATGTAATCTAAAATGGCTAAACAAATCTGTAAATCACCACTAAAAGTGGACTTAATTTGAGAACTCGCCCTTACCAGTAGAAAGCCTAGGAGATACTGACCAGCTGCTCCAAAAGTCTACCTGAAGTAACCTCCTGCTTCACACAAATGAATCAGATGAACCGAAACTTTGAACACAAGCATTTTCGAAACCTTAAACAATTTCGGAAAACTCTTGAACTTGTAGCAGAGTAGTTTGTAGCCTACTTCACACACCTGAATCAGATGAACCGAAACTTATGAACACTAAAGCCTTTTCGAAACCTTAAGAAAATATTTGTTGAACCTATTCAATCAGATGACGGTAATTTAGATGTAGCTTATCACCTTCACCACCATTATGTAATATTCATCATATTCGAGTTAAGGGTAGAATTCCACTTGAGGGACTTTTTTCTTGACTTCTTTCTCCTTCATGTTTAGCCCCATTGCTTTTGAGATTTTAAGAAGTTTGCCCCATTATTTTGACGATTTAAGAACCCTCGCCCCATTTCTGTCAATTTTAAGACCATTCGTGCCATTTAGGTGTCGATTTTTTCCTGGCGAGCGACAGCGAGCCTGTAATTTAAGGGGAATCGGCCTTCGGCCGGGACATTTTTCTACCGAAAAATGTACAAATTTATCTTGAAAGGGGGTCTAGGGTGAGTAATTTTAAGTTTGATGGAAGTCTAGGGAATCAACTAAAAACCTCCCCTTAACGGTAGCCGTAATAAGATGAAGTATTGTATGACATCCTGGAATACTGAAAGTAGAATACATATATAAATATATATATAAATCCTCGTCTCGGTATTAACCCTTTTAATATCACGTCCCTTTAATTTTATTCTGGCTACTATTAGACGATTGTGTTCAGGTTAGGATAGACTTATAGTATTTATATAGCTTGGAACTAACTGAACTAAACCCCTTCAACTATCACAGTTCCTTCCAAAGCTGCATAAAATCGCCTAAATAAAGCTAGACTACAATTAAAAAGACTTCATCGGTACTGAAAGGGTTAAAGATTCGAGCAGCCACACTAATATAATACTGTAATTATAAGAGTACAGAAGGATTTGGCCTTTACAGTTGTTGTTGTTGTTGTTGTTCCCCAAGCTGCCTGGCCGAACAGCCTCAAGGCCCCGAGCAAGGCCAAGCCCAGTCTTTACAGTAGCCTCTACTTATGTCTATTTAACTCTGTCATGTCTATATAGTATCTGGATAGCTTAGAATTGATTATTAACCCTCTCACGACCATATGACGCAGAGGTTGCCAGAATAGCAATAATAAATAGAGTTCTCTCACTCTTATAATTACCTCTCCAAACTTAGTTTTCTGCCCACAGCTAACTCAAAGATAACTGCAGAGGTTAAAGTAACTAAACTAAAGATTTCTAAATACCCCTGATGGTAACAAAAGCTTTAAAGTATCCCCAATAGGTTCAAAAGTGCGTCAAGAACGTGAGAGGGTTAATAGCGTTATTAGTACAAGGTAGGGATTATTACGAATTAATGGGGACCCTCCCGTTTTCCTTTGCGATCGTGCTGCCATCTCTCGAACGCGCGGCTCGTTATTTTCAGATTTGTAGCGTCTTTCTTTCCTCTCTATCCAATCTGTACTCTATGACTGTAATAAAGCTTTATAAGTATCCGAACAAAATTGAACCGTAAAAAACACAAATGAATCTTTAATAAGCCCGTCAAAATAATTTCAACGGATCGACCACAAGTGTTCGAACCGCGCGAAAAAAAAAAAAAAAATGGCTCTCTCTCTCTAGCTCGACTTAAATACGAACCAATGACTAATCTGGCTGGGCGGCCTTAGGTTAGTTTTCACTGAGCGTTCGTGGAGTAAGCATTACGTAGCCGTCTCTGTCTACGTTAACCTCCAGACTTTCGCAATCCTTTCATTAACGGCATAAAACCAAACTAATTGAATTGGTAATATATATTTTTCTATTGGTAGAATTTTTGTTTCTATTTATAATAATTAAGATTTTGACATTAGTATTTCGTCGGCTGGAAAAGTACTTAATAAATATTTGTGAAAAACTTCGATATACGTGGAATTAAATTGTGCTAGTCATTTAACCCCTTCAGTACCGGTGCTGTTTTAACTTTATTCTGGCTATTAGACTATATTATTCAGTTAAAAAAGGCTTTAAGTAATTTTCAGCCTTCGAACTAGCTCGCTTAACGCTTTGTACTAACCCAAACCCTCTTCAAGGGGGGTGACTTGTTTTTGTTCTGTCCTTTTCTATATTTATCTGGCTTGTATCCATTTGGCCCCGTTCAGCCTACTGCTTTAAGACTTTTATCCCCATCCAGGTGTAATTTTTTTACTGGGGAGCTGTAGCGAGCCAGCATATTTTTTATTTTTGTTTGACAGTAGGCTAAATTTGTACATTTTTCGATAGAAAAATTTCTCCGGCGAAGCCGGATTTCTTCATATAATGCTGGGTCGCTATCGCTCGCCAGGAAGAAAACAACACCTAGATGGGGATAAAAGTCTTAAAATAGTTGGCTGAATGGGGCCGAATGGATACAAGCCAGAGAAAAGGACAGAAATAACAGAAAGCAGGTGACCCCCCTTAAGCTAGCTGCACACAATAGTCAACATATATCTAGACTAACATATATAACCGTCGCCGGTACAGAAGGGGTTAACGAAACTATGACGCTCCGGCTTGAAATTGCAGTTATGTAAGTTTAGTGGTGACTAATTTGAAATACTTTAATTATAAAATAATATCTAATATAGCCTTGGAAATAATGGTGTTGGATACTGAAAAATGTGTTAATAGTAACTTTCAAATAAGGTGTAAAGCGCTTGGCATTAAAGCCCGGGAAGGAAGAGTAACTATAGTCTATTTGTTCCCAGCTGAGGGTAAATGGCCATGTTTCTATCTTTATACTCGGCTATAAGGTAGATTGTGTAGTGAAGTATGATTTTAATTATGAAAACTTGGCATTAATAAGACACACAGCCATAATTGTCCATTAATTATCGATAAATCCGCTACTAAGGGATTCAATTTACCATCAGCTGGGACCAAATAGACT
Organism: Paralithodes platypus; assembly: GCA_032716605.1. Classification (NCBI taxonomy): domain Eukaryota; kingdom Metazoa; phylum Arthropoda; class Malacostraca; order Decapoda; family Lithodidae; genus Paralithodes; species Paralithodes platypus. The sequence continues at coordinate 5,425,677 of CM064480.1, forward strand.
ATAGCGGTACTTTAAATTACGGATTTCTGCCAGTGACATATCGGTCGAAAACTCGCTATTGCCCTCCACCCAAGAAAGAAGGCCTACTGTGATTAAGGAGAGGTTTTTAGTTTGGTCTCTAGATATCCATCAAACTTAAGATTACACCCCCTTGAGCCCCTTTCAAGATAAATTTGTACATTTTTCGGTAGAAAAATTTCCCGGCTGAAAGCCGGTCACTCTTAAATTACAGGCTCGCTATCGCTCGCCAGGATAAAATACACTTAAATGGCACGAAAGGTCTTAAATTTTACAGAAATGGGTCGAAAGTTATTAAAATCTCTAAAATAATGGGGCGAACGTCTTAAAATTAGAAAAGCAATGGGGCTAAACATGAGTGAGGAAAGAGTCAAGAAAAAAATATCTAGTGGAAATCTCCTTTTTAAGGCGCTTATTGGATTCTACTTTCCTGGCGTGGTTCGTGGTGAGTATCCGTACGGGTTTAAGTTTTATTGCTTTGGACTTTGATAATAATAGTTATGAACATTAAGATATTTACTTTGTTCCCTAGACCATCCAGCTTCAAATATATACCCCCTTGAGTCCCTTCCAAGATAAATTTGTACATTTTTCGGTAGAAAAATGTCTCGGCCAAAGGCCGGTTCCTCTTAAATTACAGGCTCGCTATCGCTCGCCAGGATAAAATACACTTGAATGGCACGAAAGTTCTTAATATGGGGTGAAAGTTCTTAAAATCGCTAAACTAATGGGGCGAACGTTTTATATCAAAAGCAATGGGGCTAAACATGAGGGAGAAAGGGGTAAAGAAAAAAATCCCTCTAGTGGAGATCTCTCCTTAATTCGATTAGTTGGTCAAATCAATTTTGCGTATTTATAAAGTAAAAATGTGCTTTTGATTTTGAACATGGTTTTAGTTTGGAGTTCAATGTGGCTTCGGACTTAGTTTGGATTACTCTTTAAAATCTGTTTTGACATTAAGCTTTGAAATTATTGATTTTTGCTCTTTTCAAATCTAGTTTTGGTATATATTTAAAAAACTATGTTATGAACAAGTTTAGAATCTAATTTGATTTTTACTTTTTTAAATATAGGCCTATTTCTGGTTTGGACTTCAAAAGTGTTGGTATATAGTTGGTAATATAATGCCAACAACACGCAACACTTGTTTCGGAGGGCTCTCGGTGCATTCTCCTTCACTTGTGGCGAGTGCTAGGCACGGTGGCACCCGCCTTTAAACTTCTTTAAAGTCTCTTATTCTGTCCAGCTCTCCAACCAAAGAATGAGCAGTTTTAGTTTTCTAATAACAATTTAACTAACTCGCTCCAATCCATGTTTCATCCTATGATTTATGGCTTTAATCTTCGTGGGCATGCAAAATATTTTGATAATCTAAAAGGACACTACATCCGCCTTATTAGAAACAATTTATTAGGGAAAATAGGCAGCAACAGATTCGCCATATTTTTCTCCATATAGTCCGCATGGAGGATTTTCGTTATTTACAAATTGAAAAAATACCCTTGTCACAGAAAAATACACCAATTTTGGTTTAAAGATGTCAAATAGCGGGGGTGTGGGGGCGGCAGCTCCCACCCATAATACTAGGATAGGTAAGGTTGTTAGGTTAGGCTAATGTCCTGTCAAAGGGGTAAAGGCTAGTAAACACTAGGATAGCTTATACCCGGTCAGAGGTAAGAAGAAGAAAAGTGATGTCTCCTTGAATGCTAAGTTTTATTGCTACCAATATTTTAACCCCTTCAGACTGATATGACGCAGAGGTTGCCAGATTAGCAATAAGAAATGGTTCTCACTCTTATAATTACCTCTCCAAAATTAGTTTTCTGGCCACTGCTAACTCAAAGACAACTGCAGAGGTTGAAGTAACTAAACTATAGGTTTCTAAATACCCCTGATGGTAAAGGTTTTAAAGTATCCCTAATAGGCTCAAAATCACGTCATGTGTCGGAGAGGGTTAAAATCCCTTTAATTTGGGTATGTGTTTCTCTTTTGGCGGCACTAGTTACAGGCAGCCTACATTTTGTCCTTCATACACATAAACATAAAATCAATGACTTTTAAAAGCTTTCATATTTATCTTGGATGGCTTAGTTGAGCATATATAAAGATAAGAACTTTCGTTATTTGCCTGATTTGGACAATTAATTTATTTGTGTGGAAACTTATTAGTTAGCCTAGGGGACAAACAAAAATACATGGTAAAAACAAGCAAATTACCGTACTTAATCGCATAAAAATCATAGGCTAATGCAAAACGCTTCGGAGACAATATATTAGAAGTCTCGTATGTGATATAATTCTGTGATTATATAGCTGTTAGAATTTGTCACCACAGTAGGCTACGTCTTGACCGCTTCAAGTATATTATTTTTAATTTGACTTTGTGGGTTTGAGTAAGGGTTGAAGCAAAAAGGGCGGCCATCTTGGATCAGTAGACTTTATCATATTCACTTTTCCTTATTAGATTAGGTTAGGTTAATGACAAAATATGGTTGTCTAACCTTTCTCTATAATGGGTCAAAATGCATGGGTATTCTGCAGAAGAAAAACTATTACGGGATTCCTGTCCCGTGGATTTTTAGTTTCGCTGTTACCTTACTCAGGGGACCTTACTGATGTGCGGATAAGTGCTACTTTTCTTTAGTCCATTTTATTTTCACTCTCCTATAACATTTGTGTACAGTCAGTCCAGGACACTTTGTTTACATTGTAGCTCCCTTGGTGGCTCCTTCCCGATGTTGAGTAGCCAGAGTAGAGCTTCACCTAGAAGTCTGTACATTTGTTATTGGTACAGCCAATGCTGAAGATTGCAGAGTAAATACCATAGACTTTATCCCATCAATTTTGTATAGTTTTAATACCCAATCAGCGGGGGTGTGGGGGCAGCAGCCCCCACCCATAATACTAGGATAGGTAAGGTTGTTAGGTTAGGCTTATGTCTTTTCAAAGTTTACTAAATAGAGTGAACTCTCAGATTGTTGGTATCTGAATTACAATTAACAATGCAAAGGCCAATACAAAGTGCTTTCCGTACTTTCTAACAATAAAATAGTCTTACAAAGCATTAAAATACAAAACATAAATTAAGCCTAAAATAACAGGTTGTAGTTATGCAGAATTACCGGTTTAATTCTAGTTTCGCTTTCACAGCATACTCTTAAATTTCTATGGCTACTTTAGAGTTGTCATATACCATACTTAATTCCTATATATGTCCAAAGCGGCGGAAATGCATTATAAGGAATTATACCTACTGTAAAACAAAAAATAATATTTTCTCCCCATATGCGGCACCATAGCTATTACATAATACTAGGTTAGGTAAGGTTGTTAGGTTAGGCTAATGTCGTTAATGTAGTTTATTATAATTATATTACGTCTTTTACCCAGCAATTTCCCTGATCTTCATAGTTGGTCGGGAAGCTATGCCTTTACAATGGCGCCTCCCTTTTGTCGCTGTGTACGTGAAACTAGAATTTTACCGAATTACCTCTGCTAGTTTGAATCTGTAAGGGGAGGTTTATAGTTTGCTACTTAGACTTCAATCAAGGTTGAAAAGGTGACTCTTATGAATGCAAAATTTTCGGTAGAAAATGGGTTAATGTCTTTGATTCGGGTCAAGGATAGAAGAGAGATGAAAGCATGGTTTCAGTTCTTTGCGCTAACTAGGGATTGCGCCACTATCGTGGGGCATACAACCAAAAGACCTCTGTTCTTTTCCGTATTAAATACTCCTTGATATCTGCACGCCTGGGCTTGTTTGCGGTTTTACCCAAATTATGGAAACTTTCGCGTAATGAGGGAGCGTTAGATTATAGAGGGAACGTCCTTGACAGTGAATGAAAATTGATAAAAGAATTATTTGGAAAAATATATAAAGGCTATAATATACCGGAACTTAAACAATGTAGGCTATAAATGTATATATACTGATATGTATATTGTATATACGGTACTTCTGTTAAAGTATAACTCGAGCAACACCTCATAAATCAAAAGGACATTGCGCAATTATATCAGTGACATTTTGTTAAGTTTAAAAAATGTATGAACTGGAAATTGTGAAAAATTTAGATTAGGGTATAATTATGACCTAATGCAACTGTGTCTGAACAATGGCGGCGGTAGAAAACTGATCTCCGAAACTCTTGATAATTAACACAATTTAATGATCTGACCTTTACCGTAGCCTCATGGAGTCCGCGCCACACTTGGACTATAATAAGTCTAGGACTCTAGGTGGTGCATTTGATATAGGCTACACTGGGCACATCGAACCTCTGGCTCTAAGTAATCTCTAATGCTATATATATTTTATTTTTAATGAAAGTGGAAGAATCTACGACCTATAAATTAAATTCTAAAAGATACAACCGCCAATAAACTCCAATGCGCACCTAAAACAATCCTATAAACCGGCAACACTTGCAGTTATCTGGTGAAAGTGACCCTTGGTACAGTCGCGCTAATAAGTGATTTCTCTGCACCAATTATGTTTTGATCAATAATTGGTATCGGCAATATCTAAAAGATTTATTTTTTTGAGTGCGGTAGGCTATACCAACGTGTTTGTACATTTACCCACCCTATTCAACATCTGACAGACATTATTACAGCACAGAGCAAGCCAAACGTAATGACAGCTGGGACATGACTTATTAGCGTGACTGTACACTGAATCAACGGTGAAGCAGTTAGATTTTATGTCATAATCTATTAGTGGCATTGCATACTACCGGTACCTGCCAATGCGGTACTCTTAATGCGGGAGCTGCGTAATAAGAAAGTCTATATAGAAGCAATATTCACTGTATAGGACCCTTTTCGATTTTGTTTTTAACTTTAAAACTTGAGCCAACCTGTGAATGTAAACTTAGCACATATGATAGAATACGAAACAACCCCTACCTACCAGGTATTAAGTGTCTCTAGTATGTAGGATAAAAAGAACTAACCCTTGCCTAACCAGTAGTAAGAGTTCCTAGAACCAAAACTAACCTAGAAAGACTATTTCCTAACAACCCAAACTAGACCTAGCACATTGGATGTAGAATAACCCTTACCTTCCAGCTTTACCCTATTCAAAGTTGGCCAAAACTCGTGAACATCAACCTATATAACTAGCGAATGATTAGAGTAATAGAGCTTATATTTCTACCATTTGGGAAGGGTCAGCCAGGGAACAAGTGTGGATACTTCCAGCCCCTTTTTGAGTTGCAAAGGTTAGGGTTCACGATTTCTGGACTACGTATTTGGAACGGTAGGCTATAGTATGTGTCTAGTACAGTACGTGGGATAAGACTAACCCATGCCAATTAATACGTGGCACTGATACCTGGTACGTGGGATTGAAGAGTAGGCTAATTGTTAATTACCAGGTAGTGTCCTATTAGGTGGATATTCCTATTTTATATATCGCTCATTACGCATCTCTCGCATTACTTATTGACAGGTAGTATAAAATGCGGTGGTAACAACGGAGTCCACCACACTTTAACACTAGATTAGCGGGCTAGCGGTTTATTTATATGTACCGCCCAGCGGGGTGTTTTTAGCCAAAATAGGGCTGTTTACGTGATCATTTTCATGCCTAAATAAGACCCAGAGCGTAAAACAAGTATCTATCCCTGAAAGGGCATAAACAGAGCTTTCCAATGACACCATAACGATCCTTTTATGACTGCTAGTTTTCTTGCAACAACCGCGCAACCAACGTGAGTGCAAAAAGCATGTAATTCGGTACTTTCCCCATTAAATTCAGTATGTAGCGAGTGAGAGAGGGAGGGAGGAGGTGGGATTCATGTCAGTAGGTTTGCCGCGGTGGCCTGGAGCAGTCATACGCTCGCTACTCTCCTGCCACCACTTGTCTCTCTCTCTCAGCAACATTACGTGCTGAAATTGCCACACTACCTATGTCGCGCGCCGCCAGATAGTCCAGATTTATTATACTCGACTTATGTTGCGCGCCGACACTTAGGGGTTAAAAACGCGCCTAACAAGGCGGTACACCTTTTCAAACTTATTTTTGAGGTTTAGCTTACTTCGGCATATAAACTTTAGCATGGTGATATCGGGCTGGTTAGCCCTCATTTATAATAGCTGAAGCTCACCTTTCATGTTAAATAATTAGCCTAAGTCTTAAAAAAATTAGACTGCGTTCCGAAAAAAATAAACAAACGTTCGAATGGTTGGATGAAGACTTATCTTTTTACTGAAGCATTATTTTTTTAGTCACCAATAAAACTCATAATTACATTGTATTGTCCGTCCATAATAGCGTAATGTTTGTTGTAGGCCTAGTAAAATATATTTTACTTTACTAGGGGGGGGGGGGGGAAAGCCCCCTCCTCAACTCATCCTGTATCCAAAGGCCAAAACAAAAATTTTATTTACTCTGAAAATGACTTACATCGGAGTGTTTTAACCCTTTCACGCATTTATGACTCAGAGGTTGCAAGATTAGCAATAATAAAGAGTTATCTCACTCTTATAACTACCTCTCTAAAATTAGTTTTCTGCCCACAGCTAACTCAAAGACAACTGCAGAGGTTGAAGTAAGTAAACTAAAGGTTTCTAAATACCCCTGATGGTAACAAAGGCTGTAAAGTATCCCCAATAGGCTCAAAATCGCGTCATATGTCGGAGAGGGTTAAGATGGTTGGATAATGGGTGAAATAAAGTTTTCCTGGGATTGTAACTAATTTCAACTACTGTATAATGAAATCTACCTAAAACCCAAAAGAAAAACCATGGGAAAATTAGTGTTAGCCTAGTTTCGGTTATAAATTCCATTTAATGGAACAATAAGAAACTTCCATGGGTTTAATTCTTATTTTGATTGGATACCGGATCCATGGATATTATCGCGGATTCACGATAGTCAGTGGTATAACACACGGTTTCTATGTATCATACCCTATAATTATACAGACTATATATACAGTATGTAAGCTTGACAGTGTGTAAGCTTAATAAGTTAAATAAGGCCTATTATACGAAAGTATAGAAGTCTTCAGAATGCATATATGATTATCATATAGCCATGTCGTAATATATAAGCGGTACGATATTTACCGCTAATTATCCGCTACAAACTTAGCAGTATTCGCTAGATTCGTAGCGCAAGACGAAGACTCCTCGCGCACGCGCTAGAGCACATTTAGACATCGTCCTAGCAACACCACTCATCAGTTCGCCGCGACCCTCTTCGGCTTTCATCCAGCCTTCATCTAACTTCATCCAATTGACAGACCGACAAGCTAAGCCAAGCCATATAATCATGATTTAAATCTAGCATTATTTTAACCTAGCCTATACCGTTTTTTGTTAGGTGCGCCCTCGTGGTTTTGATGTACAACCAACCGCGTTCGGGAAGTAGCCATTTGCCTACCATCCATCAGTATTTCTAAATTACCTAACTACACCCGGTATTTATTGTTAATTTCAATTTTATATGAGCGGACCTTTTCAGTCTAGGTAGAGTAAATTAAACTCCTTTAAATCCGCCATGGATATTTTTGTCTTAGGAAGTTAGGTTTCTTATATAACATAAGGGATTGCCGTATAGCCTAGCCTAGCCTATGCCAAGACTGTCGAAAATTAATTATATGGGATAGCCTATAGGCCTAGACTATAATTATAAGTGATTGCCGTATAGGGCCAAGACTGTCGAAAATTAATTATATGGGATATAGGCTATAATTATAAGTGATTGCCGTATAGGGCCTAGCCTATGCCAAGACTGTCTAAAATTAATTATATGGGATATAGGCTATAATTATAAGTGATTGCCGTATAGGGCCTAGCCTAGCCAAGACTGTCGAAAATTAATCATATGTATTGGTACAGAGTACCGAGCTGGATACACAGGCCTAGTTTGCCTTTTTCCAGAGGATCTACTGTAAGAAACTTAAGATATGGGATATAGGCCTAGGCTATAATTATGGTAGCATTCAAGGAGACTACTGCAGGACTCTTCTTAACTCTGACCGGGTATAGGCAATCCTAGCGTTTACTAGCCTATACCCCTTTGAAAGGACATTAGCCTAACCTAACTACCTTACCTAACCTATCCTAGTATTATAGGTGGGGGCTGCCGCCCCCACACCCCCGCTTTGACTTAGATTTTTGGTGTATTTGTTTGTGAAGTGGGTATTTTTCAATTTGTTGATAATGAAAATCCTCCATGCGGAGTAGGCCTATATGAAGAAAAATATGGCTATCTATTGGTGATTATTTTCTCTAATTATTTTTTTCTAATAAGGCGGATGTAGTGTCCTTTAAGATTATCAAATTAATTATATGGGATATAGGCTATAATTACAACCCCCCCCCCCCCCACACACACACACACACCCTAGCTGAATAGCCCATTAAAAGTGGGTGGGGGACTAAGGGTTGGGGACAGTCCCAACTAATGAGTTCGGTTATGTTAAGGTGTTTTAGATGATTTATGGCATAGGCCTAGGTTATGTTACGTTTTTTTTAGATTTATGGCATTTAGGCCTAGGCCTATATCAATATTGTTCGAAAAAAGTCTGTCAAACTAAACTCTAACGTAACCAGCAAGTCCTGTATCTTAACCAAAGTGAAGATTCGGAGATTCCGGCAATACACTAATTTTACCCTACTATGTGTGAGTCCTATACTGTACATTGTCAAGTGTTTAGCCCCATTATTTGTTTTATATTTTTAAGACTCGCCCCATTAGTTTGTTGCTTTAAAGACCTTTCGACCCACTTTTGTCAATTTTAACCCTTTCGCTGCGGGTGACGTTCTGGAACGTCCTGGCAAGTTACATAAATTTCCAGGCTTTAAAAGCCTGTAAAAATTGAGTGTCAGTGGGCGTGAGGGGCCCACCTCCATCCCTCAGAGCAGCGAGCGGCTCACTGAGGTAGACTGTCTCTCGCGCGGGTCTCTCTCACAACAGTGTGGCCAAGCGAGCGATTGCTACCAAATAGCGGGTTTCCCGTGTTTCACTGGCACCGCTGCGGGTGAACCAGACCACGTACGGGGCCCGTTCTGGTCTCATTTTGAAGCTATTTTCGCCTAGTTTTCGGCAGAATACAGTTCATTTAATGCAGATACTTTATTTATCATTGAAGAGTGCCTGAATATGCCCTAAATAGCCCAAACATAGCCGCAGCCAATGGGTTAAGAAATTGTGCAATTGGTATTTATTGATAGTAGTCAAGTGGTGCCTCTGTTTCCCTAGTACCGGTAATATTAAATGAATAAGAACTTGTATAGCCTACGGTACCTGCCACAGGATCTTGTATAGCCTACGGTACCTGCCACAGGATCTTGTATAGCCTACGGTACCTGCCACAGGATCTTGTATAGCCTACGGTACCTGCCACAGGATCTTGTATAGCCTACGGTACCTGCAGGATCTACGGTACCTGCCACAGGATCTTGTATAGCCTACGGTACCTGCCACAGGATCTTGTATAGCCTACGGTACCTGCCACAGGATCTTGTATAGCCTACGGTACCTGCCACAGGATCTTGTATAGCCTACGGTACCTGCCACAGGATCTTGTATAGCCTACGGTACCTGCCACAGGATCTTGTATAGCCTACGGTACCTGCCACAGGATCTTGTATAGCCTACGGTACCTGCCACAGGATCTTGTATAGCCTACGGTACCTGCCACAGGATCTTGTATAGCCTACGGTACCTGCCACAGGATCTTGTATAGCCTACGGTACCTGCCACAGGATCTTTATTGAGGAAAAAAGTAAAAGTTGTAGGAACAAAAATGTATATAGGCCTACAGGAACAGTGTTTACATGCAGGAACTTTAATAAGTATATGAAGTATTCCCCATATAGGGAGAAATATCTTGGTCCTCCCAGTTCTCTAAGGGTCGGTTAAATGTTCAAATCCCCAAAGTTTAGTTCAGGTCAAAGTGACTCCTAGTGATAGCATACAGGACACTCCTCATACGACAGAGCACTGAACTTTGTAAAAGGTACGGGTAGGAAGAAGTCTTAATATTAATGTACACTGAAAGTAATTTAACTTAAAGCTAGAGAAGAGTAGATTTAATATAGGCCTACTCTATATAATTCAAATTTTAACTGTTAATAACTTCAAATTCAACAACTACTGATTTAGTGATGTATTTCACAAGGATGATATTCTGACTTTGTTTAAGGCGTAAAGTACGGTATATTCACAAATTAAGATCTAGAAGTTCTGAGAAAGATTTTAATGGGGACTTAAGAATGTAATTATTTGAAGATGGGTCTCAAATTATATCGAATACTGCCTTATTTCCTTCCTGAAAGATAACAAACTAAACTCGGCCTTTGAATCTGAATTGTTAGTCTTTTGGGTAGTTTCCTATTACTGGGAAACTGCTATACACAGATACCTAGTTCGTATCTTTTTCTTCTGCTCTCACTTGGAAGGACCATATTACCAATCTTGCTAAGGCAGCCTCCCAGAAGCTAGGTGTGCTCAAGGGGTTCTTTACCCCTGCACAACTTCTTGCTCTGTACAGGGGCACGGTTGTGTCCTTGTATTGAGTATTGTTCACATGTGTGGGGAGGTTCCTCTCACACCGCATTCCTAGACAAAGTGGAAAGGAAGGCCTTTCGTATCATTAACTCCCGTCAACTCACCAACTCTGCAATCTCTCTCTCCGCCACAATGTTGAATCTTGCTATTCTATCGCTACTATGATAATGAGTGTTCCTCAGCGCTCTCCCAGTGTATACCACCTCCTCTACGTAGGGCACGTCATGCCAGTCTTGCAACACAATCCCACCCCTACTCTGTGCAACTCTCTAACCCAAGAGTGTAAAGTTACTCTCAGAATTTCTTCTATTCAACAGCTGCTCTGGAACTTTCCCAGAATCAGTCTTTCCCTCTTCCTATGACTTAAATTGCTTCAAACTCGGTGTGTCTAGGCATTTTGGCTCTAACGTGCCTTGATTTTGGCCCTGTCGCTCTGGGGGAGGCACTCTCTACAGGCAGTTCTGCCTTTTGCATCCCTCACTTACATAGAAGAAACAAAAAATCCACCCTGTCGACCGTACAGTCCCTTCGGTTTAGTCTTTATTATTAAATTTGCAAAATTAGAATTAGTTATTCCAGTTCCTAGTGTCTTTGGAAATGATAATAGGACAAATGCCATGCCATTATTTTTTTATTTTCCTGTTATTTTTAATGTAGCCTATACTCCAATCTTAAGCCCAAATAGGTCTAGTGTGAACCACTGAACCCCTGCCCTGGCTGTCTACAACAGCCACGCTACTGGGACAAGAGTGACGTCACACGCAGACGGAAGGAAAACTTGAACATCTAGGGGGGAGATAAAGAAAAAAGAAAGGTGGGCTCCCTTAAGCAGGTAAGTCGCCTCCGAGACTGGTGTGTCTCAGCCACTTCATGATCCGCCATGCCTGTACCAGGTGTACCGGTCACTAATGAAGGTAAGAGTCTCTAACTATTTTTAATGAATATAAGTTTAATTTTATATAATTAAACTTGGTGATTTTCATGAATATTCCTTGCTTAATATGATTAAAAGTTCTGAAAAGTAGTTTAAAAATTGTCCCTTAATATATATATATATATATATATATATATATATATATATATATATATATATATATATATATATATATCCACATAGCGATTTTGATAATTTAATGACTTTATATTGTCCTTGTCCCAATTTTGGTTTTAGTTTGCAAGTTTAACATTTTAATTACATCTGGAGACCCAAATATGTGACTAGTGACTGTGCATTGGACCATGTGATGGCCTTTTTACCTGCAGACAGCCGTTTAAGTGACCAGAAGCATGCGTACGTGACAGAGGAGAGCTGGGCGGATATCACTGCATTCTCCCCCCTACATGCGAACACCTGTGGATCGCGCACCTGCCCCTCACCTGTGGTTGGTAGACTCAAGCAGCCTGTCTGCCGATTGGTGACTGCCTGTGTGACCACTACTCGTTAGTTCGTGAGTTAGTGACTATTAATTAATATGTTGTGAATACTTAACCTCATTTGATTTAGGATTTGTGATTGGATATAGTAACTAATTTATCTGGCTGACATTGTAGTAAAGTTACTTAAATTATTTGATGTAATGCTATAGTTTCATTAGTAATTAATCATTGTAAGAAGTCTTATTAATTTATATTGGAACTTAAGGTTAAACAATGTGAGCTATAACTTTATTCTATATAATTAAAGTGGATCTGAAAGTGATACGAAACGATCCTGAAATATTAAACTTAAATTTCTTCCATAATTATTTATTTTGTTTCGTTGTAAAATACTTTTATTTCTGTTTGTATAATACAATTAATTTTATATATGTGACTTTTTCTATATTCGCTGATAATCTATCATATTGATTAATTAGAAGTCTCGCAGTAATAAGTAGCTTCTCCGCTGTCACTAAGTTTTTGGTGTCACTGTTAGTCTGTCGGATGTTTAATATGGTCAGTAAAGATGGCAACTTTTATCTCAAACTATTGATGCTTGGATAGTGCAGATACCATTGATAAAAATATACTTTGTGCCGCAACCTCGCTTATTTGGCAGACTTGTCCCTATGTTATATTGACCCTCTCAGACATATGACGCAATTTTGAGCCTATTGGGGATACTTTAAAGCCTTTGTTACCATCAGGGGTATTTAGAAACCTTTAGTTTAGTTACTTCAACTCTGCAGTTGTCTTTGAGTTGGCTGTGGGCAGAAAACTAATTTTGGAGAGGTAATTATAAGAGCGAGAGAACTCTATTTCTTATTGCTAATCTGACAACCTGTGTCATAAATGCGTGAAACATGACTTGGACATGTACTACATTCATAGGACTAACCAGTGATCTCCGTATAGATTCGAACCTTTCAGGAGTAAACTCTGAATAGTTTGAAATTTGAAGTCTTATCACACTCTCCCTCCTTTGTACCCACACCCCATGGGTTAAACTAAATTATCCCAGTGTATGCGAAAATCCTTCATGCCTGAGCGTGGGATTGAACTTGGGTCACCTTGGGTGGGAGGCAGACTTTCTCCACTAAATTACAGAGCCGGTAGTACGTAGGTAAAGCATATTTTCTCAATGTGATTTGAAATACGCTTCTAGTGGTTAAATGGAGCCAGATCTATTTAAAATATCTCAAGTTAGCCCCATCAGTACCATCTATGGTATGAGAGTACAGCAGTCAAGTATTAATATTTGGTTTTGTTCGCAGATGTGAAAAGGGGTCAAAGACTTCTACAATGGTTGGAGCTGTTGCGGGATGCTGCTGTTGGCAGTACTCGCTCTGATTTTGTTAGGGAATCTCTAGTTGCTACATTATTTTGATTTACTTAGAACTTAAAGCCTTAATTTATATATTTTTGTTTTGATACTGTATTCAAATCCTGCACATTTGATATTATTTATCAATTTCAAAATTAAATTGGGCTAAATGCTACTAGTCACGATTATTAAAGTAAAAAATAATTTAGAGTTAAACATTAAATGTCCTTCATTAAGCAGGTTATAGACTTCTGATCACTCTATCTATCTACCACCAAATACATAACCTGGAAATGTTCCTAAATTATTTTATTTATTTAAATTGAGAAATATACACAGTACCTTAAATTTAGATTAAAAAGGACTATTCAAATACTGCACTTGCATTGAAATTGTATTTGTATTAAATTAAAATACTATTGCTCCATATTAGTGTATTTTTAGAGTTTTACATTGCAATTTTTGTATTAAATATTAAATTAAGAAATAATCCGACTATATTGTTAAGGTATAAAATTAAAAAATAATCAATATTGTTAAGGTATAAAACTAAGGATTATATAGCGGTTATATATATATATTATATATGGCGGTTCGTTCGTGGCCACCCCTTCGGGGATCACTGCGTCAGGCAATAAATAGATAGATAGATTGTATAGCGGTAGATATTAAATGTATTCTTAAATTCCGCAGATAAAAGAAGACTCTGACATCTGCTTCACCACCACCACCACCACAACTACCACCACAACCACAACTACCACCACCACCACCATCACTCCTATTATTAACTCCAGGTATGTGTAGGATATTAAGGGGCCGTTATTTCAAGCTGCATATAGCCTAGTAAAGGAATTTATACAAATTTTATTAGAAAGGCTAAATCTGTAATTTTTGTGGATTACTGTTTATAAAGTAATTAAATATAACTTTATTTATTATTTAAAGTACTGTACTGTATGAGATTAAATAAGCGCCAAACTGTATTGTTGGATTACTGCCTCAAATATTAACTTTTAGAATAAATAAATTAGGATGAAACCTAAGCCTATATTTTTTATTAGTTGTTAAATAATAGAAGTAATTATCATCCTGGTAACCAACATTATGTAGTTGAGAACATGGCCCTATATGTCCTAAATTAGTCTGCCTCATATTGTAATAGAAGTACCAACTCTTATATTTTTAACTTGACTGCCAATATGAATTTAAAAAAACATCCTAGGGAGATGCCTTTTTAAGAGTGCACCTTCGTGCAGAGGGTTTAAAGTTCGCAGCACAAGAGGGTTTTATTAGTCAGTCTTAAATATTGCTAAAGATAATATAGTTTACTTATAATTTCACTTAATTTTGTTGCAACTAATTTCTAAAGGTTTTGTACAGTAAATAACATAAATCTAAATTAATGCTAGTTACCGTTTTATAACTACATTTTCCAGTAGACCGAAAACACTTATATTTATCTGATATGAGACTTTTTCATTCATAAGGAATAAATTTCATAAAATGACAAAAAGTATATGCTATCTAGATCAAGCCATGTACATTGAGGGTGCTCCTCGCAGATAAAGTCATCGCCCATTGGGGTGAGGGCATAGCAGGTGGTATCACGGCAGTAAGACGGTCTAACGGGTGGGGACTGTCTCTAGGACTCTTGTACTAAAGTCTCTAGGCGGATCGCTGCTGTCGCTTGCTTCACAAGCTTGCTATGCCTGAGGTCAACATGACCCCACGGGGTCGTGGATTTTTTTTTCTTTTTTTTTTCTATGTGATTGAGGGAGGCAAAAGGCATAACTGTCTATAGCGAGTGCCTCCCCCATAGTTGAAAGAGTGACAGGGCCAAAATCAAGGGACGTTCGAGCCAAAATGCCTGGACACACAGAGTTTGAAGCAATTTAAGTCATAGGAAGTGGGAAAGACTGATTCTGGGAGAGAGTTCCAGAGCTCCGCTGTTGAGTAGAAGAAAGTTTGAGAGTAACTTTTCACTCTTGGGTTGGAGGGTTGCACAGAGTAGGGGTGAGATTGAGTTTCAAGACGGGTACCACGTGCACTACGTAAAGGAGGTGGTATGCACTGGGATAGCTCTGAGGAACACTGATTATTATAGTAGCGATAGAATAGCGAGAGAGATGCAACATTGCGGCGGAGAGAGAGAGATTGCAGAGAGTTGGTGAGTGGACGGGAGTTAATGATACGAAAGGCCTTCCTTTCAACCTTGTCTAGGAGAGTGGTGTGAGAGGAACCTCCCCACACATGTGAACAATACTCGATACAAGGGCGCAATATGCCCCTGTACAGAGCAAGAAGCTGTGCAGGGGAAAAGAACCCCATAAGGCGGTTGAGCACACCCAGCTTCTGGGAGGCTGCCTTAGCAAGACTGGTAATATGGTCCTTCCAAATGAGAGCAGAAGAAAGACACCAAGAATATTGAGAGAAGATGAAGGGTTGATTTTTGTATAATAAGGGATAGTCCGCTGGGAGATCCTGAGGGGTAGATAGATGGAGAAATTGGGGTTTGGAAGCATTAAAGTTAATAAGGTTTTCTCTGCCCCAATTGGAAATGGTATTTAGATCAGAATTTTAGAGTTCTATGGCTTCATTACGTTTGTCGTTGAGAGATTGCTGGCTGGGGCGTTCTGAAAAAGTAATGGAGTAGTGTAAGGTTGAGTCGTCTGTGTATGAATGGATGGGAATTAAGGTACAGTTAAGGAGATAATTTATAAAAATTAGAAAGAGAATAGGAGATAGGACAGAACCCTGAGGAACACCGGAGTTTATAGGGTGAGGAAGTGAACAATGGCCGTCCACAACCGCGGCTATGGAACGGCCGGAAAGGAAATTAGAGACAAAGGCACAGGTGGAGGGATAGAAATCGAAGGAGGGTAGTTTAGAAATTACAGATTTATGCCAGACTCTATCGAAGGCTTTCGATATGTCTAGTGCAATAGAAAAAGTCTCACCGAAGTCCCGAAAGGAGGATGACCAAGAGTTAGTAAGACATGAAAGAAGATCACCAGTAGAGCGACCCTTAAGGAAGCCATACTGGCGATCTGAGAGCAGATTATGAGAAGAGAAATGCTTAAGAAATTTGGAAGCAAGAATAGTTTCAAAAACTTTAGAAAGACAAGAAATGAGCGCAATTGGACGATAGTTGGAGGGTTGAGAGCGGTCACCCTTCTTTGGGACAGGTTGAATGTGAGCAAACTTCCAGCATGAAGGGAAGACGTTAGAGGATAGACAGAGACGAAAAAGTTTGCCTAGGCAGGGAGTCGGCACGGAAGCACAGTTTTTGAGAACAACAGGAGGAACACCGTCCGGACCGTAATTAGACTGTTATGATGCACCATTGTACGGCCCTACACTCTCAATGCTTTACAAGGAGCTTTTTCTACTTAGTTCTTATGCTTAATTTAATATTTAATACTTTCAAATCAACCAAAAATAACCTTTAGTCACTTCAGATGAAAATGTTAAGTGTTTTACAGTTAAAGCAAAAATAAAATCCATTCCTTATTGAGAACTTTTAGTAAAGTAAAAACATAAACTTGCAAAGACAAAGTAAGTTATCCAAATAAATGGAAATATGACTAATTTAGTAGCTATTATTTCAGTTAGCGGATATCCTATAGTTCCTCCTGTGTTGCATGTCATTCCTAAGGCACCCATGTAGAACATGGAATGGTCTTTTTATTAATATATAATTGGGAAATGTTACTATAACATTTCTATTGACATCAATGACTTCTACAATAAGTCATAGATTTTCAATATTGTTAAAAGGGTTAACAACCTTTTGTATACAGTTAATGTTTACTCACTTAAATCTCTTGAATTAGTTTGGTTACTGTCCAATGTCCATTAAATTTCAGTTTATTGTTTATTTAGATAATACTTAAATTGCATATCTGCTCTTAAAAGTAATGTTAATTACTTATTTGAATGTTTATAATTTAAAGTAAAGTAGGTTATTGTAAAGTATGATATAAAGTATATTTTATAATTTAAAGTAAAGTAGTATATTTGAAAGCTTGATATAAAGTAATTACATTTAAACTAAAATTTGTAATAATCCTTCAAAGATTTATTTTATTTTATGCTGTAAATTAACTTTTAAAGTCTATTACCAAGTACAGTAGTATTTGTAAATTTACTATTTTTGTCAGTAACGTTGTTTTACATTTTAAGTGGGGACTTACTGTATAGCAATATTGCGCCGCAAAATGTAATTTTCGCGGTTCGAAACTTTGTTCCTTGGAACATTGAATGCCCTAGTCTGTGATTTTGAAGGTGGCGAAAAAGTAAATTTATTAAATTATTTACTGCCCAATACAGTAAACTACGAACTTTACAGTAATATTGCATTAAAATTATATTTTCCTTTGTTAGTGATAATTTCCACGTAGCGATTTTGATTAAAGTATTTTTTTTGTATTTCTATTGTTACTTGTATTAGTTTGTTCATTTTGAAAGTTTTAAATTATAATATTGCATAAGAGGCATAGCGGTTCATTAATTATCGGATCTAATGTTAAGTAATAAACTTTTCGCCATGTTTAAAAATAATGGATTATGGCAATTGGCAAGTCAGGTTTTGTGTTGATGTTTTTGAATGTCTTAAGTTTAACACTTTAAGGAAGCGTACAATCTTTTAAATAGTTCACTGGTAACCTTGTTCAGAAACTATAAATTGTAAGTTGCAATCACATAAGTGTTCATAATTTGTTAATAGCTCGTGAATAAGGTGTCTATTGTCAGAAATATCTTGGTTAATGTCTAAATTTCAAACTTTATCTTGAAGGTACAATTTTATACTTAAAGTTGGTTTATTGTTTATTTGAAGTAACTGATCAAACTGTCTTGACATGGCTTTTATTATTTAATGTAATTTATTGCTTTGCTCAAATGTAGTCTACAGTTAATTGCTCTGAAAGTTTAAATTGCTTTGTTCTTTAAGTCATTTAAATTGTTTTGCTCTTTAATTGATACTTTTTGTCAGTTAAATGTAAATTTGTTTGCGTAACTCTTAGATCTTTAAGTTGGCTGTCTTAGACGTGCCGAATAAATTTGTGAAATCTAGAGACTGGTTTTCGGTGAACTATATATAGATTGTACAATAAGAGTTGGTACATAGATTACAAAATGAGGCAATGTTTGAATTTGTAGTGTTGAAGGCTGTAATTGCGTAAAAGTTTAAAGAAATTGAAGATTTGATTTATTTTATATTTGTTCTCCGGATTTAAAGTAAAACTAATTAATATTAGTTTAATTATTTTCTTTGGATTTAAAGTAAAATTCATTCTATACAAATTTTGGAACTAAAATGGTTCGAAATGTCTACAGCATTCCATTACGGCTCAAATAGGTAATTTTAAGTTAATAATTTTAAGGTACTGAAAATTTATATGTACCGGTACGGTATGTAATTTATATTAATTTGGCAGAAAATTCAAACGGTTAGTCATTGCTAGTTTTATCCTGGTGTGAAATTAAATTAGTCTTGACATTTGTAAATTTTATTCTGGCTATGGTTAGACTATTTTAATATGCTTAGAAAATGTCTTTATATTTAAAGGGGTAACTGTTAGGTCCTGTGAAGGTTATACAGCATCTTCTTTTATGATAGTCGACTGGGAAACGATAGTTAAGGATGGCTTTAGGTGAATTAATATTTTTTCACCAACCAACTTTACTTCTAAACTCTATTAATGAAATAAGAAATACTCTCACCGAAATTCCGCGCATTTATGAATTTCGCTATGAAGGCAGTAAATCCCTAGTAGATTGTTGAAACATGCTTCCTATGTCAGACACAACAGAAATTTGTAAATAGATGTTCTACCACATACATAAAATTTTAAGACGGAGTGTTCCACACATAATTGCAGTTTGTCTTTTCCTAATGGCGGCGTTCCAGGCAACCCTGTTAAGGGCTGCTTCACTTGTCAAGTTCTTGGATTTGAGATCGGCACGTATGGTCTGATCCCAAGTGTTCCTCGGTCCACCCCTTGGTGCAGCTCCCTCCACAATCACAGACCTGCATTTTTTCACCCAATTTTATTCATCCATTCTCTCCACATGTCCATACCATCCCAGTCTACTTGTACGCATCACCTCGCTAATACTCTTTATACCTAAACGTCTCTTCAGCTCAACATTTGTTATTCTATCCTGCAGCCTGGCCCCACACATCCATCTTATACCATTGTTCTTTTCAATAGTCGGTTTCCTTTTGCTCACTCGGTTCCTCTCTCTCAAAGGTATTGGCATTTATCCACTCGATCACTCAATGTTGAGCAGTTTAGTACTTCTGCTATAGAACTTGCTTGACATAAATTTATCTCTCTGCATTCTCCTTTTAAAATATCTCAGCACATGACCATACCACCTCAAAATATTTTTTCTTGATCCATTCAGCCGCTCCGCATTAAATACCCGCAGTTCCCTGCCCCTCTTGAAAGAAAAGTACATACCCCTATTGCTGCCTCTGTCCAGCCTATGTAAA
The DNA here is from genome assembly GCA_032716605.1 of Paralithodes platypus. Lineage (NCBI taxonomy): Eukaryota > Metazoa > Arthropoda > Malacostraca > Decapoda > Lithodidae > Paralithodes > Paralithodes platypus. The sequence continues at coordinate 5,445,465 of CM064480.1, forward strand.
CGTCTAAAAGATAGCCTGTCCTCTTAGACCTTGACCTCTTCTATCTGTAGCAGCACCGTTCTTTTAACTTTATTCTGGCTACTATTAGACTATTTTATTCAGTTTAAAAAGAGCCTCCAGCAATCAAAGGGCTTCTAAGTATCGCATCTTGGTTAAACATTTTAAGTATCACACTTGCTTCTTAAGCTGCACATATTATAGTTTTAGTTATAATTATTGGATTAATTTGTATATTATTAAATGTAGGTAAAGTCTAGTTAAAGAGTTTGCTGGTACATGAGGGTTAACTTTGAAAAGTCTATTACATGCGACCTTTGCAGATTATGCTTCAAACAGTTTCATACAAAATACTATATCTATTGTTGGACGCTGGGATCCCTGAAGGGGTGACCACAAATTAACCCTCTCAGACATATGACGCAATTTTGAGCCTATTAGGGATGCTTTAAAGCCTTTGTTACCATCAGGGTATTTAGAAACCTTTAATTTAGTTACTTCAACCTCTGCAGTTGTCTTTGAGTTAGATGTGGGCAGAAAACTAATTTTGGAGAGGTAATTATAAGAGTGAGCGAACTCTACTAATCTGGCAACGTCTGAGTCATATGTGCGTGAAAGGGTTCATAGCTCATATGCACTTCTGTCCCCAGTCATCAGACAGGGGCCCCTCCCATCCAGCACTGCTTTCACGTATATACTGTACGGTACTTGACTCAATCCTTCCACACTTCGGTCTTACCTTTGCATCTGCCCTTCCACTTCACACGTGTACACTTTTTTGTAATTCTCTCGCTTCCCATAAGTTTGACACGGCTGAAACCTCTGTGTTCCTGTTCACACTTTCCAGCACATCTACATCCATACCACACCACTCATGTACTTCCTCATTCTCATGTACAGTATATCCCTCCGCTAAATATTTAATTTAAAAATATCTTGGATCGCTAATCTCCCTTGCACAATTATCTCGTCACTCTCCCTCCTTTCCTAGTTGCACAAAATCAGTTTAGATATTAAAAGCATTAAAGCTCTTACAGTTGGGCAAATGTTATTTTCATATATTTTCAAATGTTTGGCCTAAAGTTTCTATTTATGATATACTCTCTAATCCCATTTGTAATCGGTTCGGCTATAAGTTTAGATTGATGTTCTGAAACTCTATTTTTAGGGTTTGTTTATAAGTGTAGCCTCGTACTATCCTCTCCAAGCATTACTTTACTGTCTTAATTTTTGTTTCTGGAGCCCCTGTCCCTCCTGTTTAGCCCCATTAGTACAAAGATTTTGAAGAGCTTCGCCCCATTAGTTTGCCGATTTGAAGACCTTTTGCCAGATTTATGTTAATTTTGCCTGTAGTGATCCATTCAGCCACTCCGCATTAAATGTCCGTAGTTCCCTTCCCCTCTTCAAAGAAAATTACAGATTCCTATTGCTGCCTCTGTCCAGCCTATATGTCTAAAAATAGCCTGTCCTCGTAGATGTTGACCCCTTCTGTACCGGTACTGTTCTTTTAACTTTATTCTGGCTACTATTAGACTATTAAATTAAAATGTAAAACTTGCAAACTAAACAAACCAAAATTGGGACAAGGACAATATAAAGTCAAATTAAATGATCAAAATCGCTATGTGGAAACAACGCTTACTAAAATGAAAATTATTAAATAAAAGAACACAATCCACCACATAGGGTGTACATCACTACATGAGCAAGTTAATCTGTTTCCCAAGCAAACCAATCGCACATATAACAACGCACTATCGTCACGTTAAAGGAAGTAGTCAAGTTTGGGAAGTCCGGGACGTTCTGGCAAATTTTACTAAACTCTGCATGAATAAAGAAACTACATGTTAAATGTCAAAATATTATTTAAAATCAAATTTGCAACATGACAAGACATTAACAATAGTAAAAAATACAAATAATGATAAGATATCTATACTATTACAAAATAATATATAAAATACAGTACAGCACTCACTAACGATAGTGCTATTCAGTTTAAAAAGGGCTTTCAGCAATCCACGGGCTTCTAACTATCTCTTAAACATTTTAACTACCACAGATCGTTCTTAAACTGCAGATTATTATAGTTTAGTAGTTATAATTATTGCTCTAGTTAAAATTATTATTCTTAACCCTGTCAGACATATGACGCGATGTTGAGCCTATTAGGGATACTTTAAAGCCTTTGTTACCATGAGGGGTATTTAGAAATCTTTAGTTTAGTTACTTCAACCTCTGCAGTTGTGTTTGAGTTAGCTGTGGGCAGAAAACTAATTTTGGAGATGGAATTATAAGAGTGAGCGAACTCTATTTCTGATTGCTAATCTGGCAACCTGTGCGTCATGAGTCTGAAGGGGTTAAATGTAGCTAAAATCTAGTTAAAAATAAGTCTCTGATACACAAGAGTTAACTTTGAAAAGTGTATCAGTTTCCACCTTTGCAGATTATGCTTCAAAGTGCTTCATACAAAATATATACCGGTATCTATACTGAGGCCCAATCCCCACTTTAACTTCTTATTTGGAATTATTTTTATTTAAATTTGTTTATTTTTACTATATTGCCGTACGCCTTGATCCCTGAAGGGGTGACCACGAATGAATCGCTCCCATGCACCTGTCTCCAGTCATTAAACGCCCCTCCTCCCATCCAGCACCGCTTTCACGCATATACTGAAGTCAATCCTTCCACCTCCGCTTGCACGCATATACTGAAGTCAATCCTTCCACCTCTGTCTACCTTTGCTTCTGCTCCTCCATTTAACTCTTGCACTATTTTATTAATTCTCTAGTGCCACATAAGTTTCACATGGCCGAACCATCTCTTATGTTCCATTTCACACTTTCCAGCACATCTACATCCACACCACACTGCCCTCTTCCTCATTGTCATGTATATCTCTCTGGTAAATATTTAACCTAAAAATATGAAGGTCTCCAATCTCACTTGCAAAATGATCTCAACACTCTCCATCCTTAACTAGGTACAGAACACTAGTTTAGATATTAAAAGCATTAGATTAGATTCAGTACTCTACTCTCTAATCCTATTTGTAATTGGTTTGGCTAGAAGTTGAGATATATGCTGTTCTCTGAAACACTATTTTTAGTTTGAGTTTAAGTTTAGCTTCATACACTCCTCAAACTGCATTACTTTACTGTCTTGAGTTTTCTTTTGTGGACCCCTCTCACTCATGTTTAGCCCCATTAGTATTAAGATTTTAAGACCTTGGTTTTGCCGATTTTAAGAACTTTGGCAGATTTCTGTTTCTATTTTGCCAGTATTAGTTTGTAGCATACTTTAATTGACCATATAAGTTAGTGAGCGCTCTCATTCCTTTGCAACTTACAAATAGACAATTTGCGCTTCTTCCGTTTTCGTTAAGAATTATGCACACTTGCAGCTTTACACATTTTAAGCCTCTCCTTTGTTTACACAGTTAAGGAGGACAGGGTTTATATTTTGGAGTTTGTTTTTAAACAAGCATTCGCTACAGACTGAAAAAAACAAATAATCCTTCCGAAGCTTCATCAAATCATTAAGATGTAGCAGATATATTCACAAAATACTTCACCGGTACAGAAGGGGTTAACCTGAAATTATACAAACTACCAATTGAAATGTGGAGCATTAGTTCTAATGAGCCTTCCTCTCTAGTTTCCTCAAAGGGAGTCTTCTGGAACCCCGTCTCCCTCATGTTAGCCCTATTAAATTTTTATTTTGAATAATTTGTCCCTTTAGTATGGCTATTTAAAGACTACTCTAGGGGTTAATTGTTTCTTAGCATGTGATCGTGTAGGCTACCTGCATTTTTCTACCGAAAAAGGGTCAAATTTATCTGAATGGTGTTTTTGGTGTATTTTAATGTTTATGGAGCTTTAGAGAAGAGTCTCAAAATATTTATAAAGATCTCCCTAAGTATTTAGTCTATTTTGGCACTGAAAGTATGTGGCATGCATATTAAGGAACATCCCGTTATTAACATTAATCCTCCATTACAATCCCCAATGTACTTTACTAATTGAATGAAAGCATATGGTCCTCCCGGGATTCGAAGTCAGGACACCAAACCCAGAACATAAGCATCTAAACAATGAAACCATAAACAGTTATAGGTTTATTTCACGATTAATGTCCATTATTGTATTTTAGATATAAATTTAATGATATGCGAAATTCCGAATGGCATCCTTAGTCTCGCTTCTACATTTTCCTCTAAATTATCATTTAATCCCTGTGGGGGTCCACATGAATGAATTGCCTCACTGCTAGTGTCATAAATGTAGTTGATTTAAATTATTCTGTATAATTATTTCATAATTATATTTTATTAAGCGTTCTTTCCACATAGCGATTTTGATTAGTTCTTTTGCGTTTATCTTGTTGTCCCAGTTTTGGTTTGTTTATTTTGGAAGTTGTATATTATAATTATTTCATGCAAGTTTTAGGTTGATCATAAAAATGTAGCCAGCACCTCTCTTCCCACCCAACCACAAGTTTGGTGGTACTGTATACATTGACTCAATTGTTCATTCTCTTGCTCGGTCTGTCTCTGCCGTTCTGGCTAAACACTTCTGTTATTCTTTTAAGTCACTATCCATAGGCCTACAGTTAGATTATCAGTGGTTCTAATAGCGTGGGAATTTTAAAATTTATTTTATTTTCTAGTACACATTGAATTTATTTTATATATATATTAATATATTTTTAAATGTGTATAAAATGATCTAACTGCCAGAATAAAAAATGTTTAAGTCTAGGTGGTTGTGTTAATGCAAATGTGTATTTTCTGCCAAGTTAATGCATACCGTGTACCATTTTTGCAGAGTTCTCCCAATAAGAAACTGAAAATATTGTAGACTATTCCAATTATTTTATAATTGCTATACAATTAATTGCGCTGTTGCAATGTTAATATTAGACTCCATCAGAGCAGATTTGTTATTAATGTATAAATAATTAACCAAATAAAGTAAAAGAAATGTGTGGTTATTGAATGTATTATAAATGATACAAAAGATGTTCTTCATGTACAATACACTAAATTCAACTAAGGATGGCAATGAATTATAATGATTAAATTAAAGTGGGAGAATTGTGTAAATTCATGAAAGATGTTATATATAATGTAATAGAGTATATAGATAGATTAAGCATTAAAGTAGGTGAAAGTATTTATAGGTTCGAAAAATGTATACAGTAGTTTGATTTGAGAGTTTTATATAATTAAAACAAATCCATATTAAATAGTTAGGAAGTTAAATTGTTTTTGAATCATGACTTCACGTTAAATAGTTACTTTATACATTTTAAAAGATTAAAATATTTGTATCGACTTAAAAAGAAGTTATAGTATATAAGTGGTTAAACTTTATTGTTGTTACTTTGACAGTTTAAGGGGAGATCTGCACTTGAGGGATGTTTTTCTTGACTCCTTTCTCCCTCATGTTTAGCCCCATTTTTAGGTATACATTTTTAGACTTCAATTTTTTGCACGTGAAACTTTTAAACGCCACACTTTTAAACTTGCATACTTCAAATTATCTTTACATTATTACACTTTAAAGAAAGTTTGTATAAATTTTTAGACTTCAATTTTGTGCACGTGAAACTTTAAAACTATACCACAGTTTTAAAGTTGCATATTTTAAATAATCTGTACATTATTACACTTTAAACAAACTTCGTATACATTTGTAACTTCAATATTTGAAAGTTGAAACTTTTAAACAATATTACGCTTAAATTTCATTATTTCCAATGATCTCGACATTATTACACTTTAAAGCAAGTTAGTATACATTTGGCGACTTGCCTATTTTCTACGTGAAACTTTGAAACAATAGCACAGTTTTCCAATGATCTCGACATTATTACACTTTAAAGCAAGTTAGTATACATTTGGCGACTTGCCTATTTTCCACGTGAAACTTTGAAACAATAGCACAGTTTTCCAGTGATCTCGACATTATTACACTTTAAAGCAAGTTAGTATACATTTGGCGACTTGCCTATTTTCTACGTGAAAGTTGTAAAGTATATTACAGTTTGACATTTCAATATTTCCAATGATCTCGACATTATTACACTTTAAAGCAAGTTAGTATACATTTGGCGACTTGCCTTTTTTCCAGGTGAAACTTGTAAACAATACCCCATTTTTAAAGTTGCATATTTGCAATGATCTCGACATTATTACACTTTAAAGCAACTTAGTATACATTTGGCGACTTGCCTATTTTCCACGTGAAACTTGTAAACTGACAGTTTTAAATGTCATTATTTCCAATGATCTCGACATTATTACACTTTAAAGCAACTTAGTATCCATTTGTAGACTTGCCTTTTTTGCACGTGAAACTTGTAAACAATACCACAGTTTTAAAGTGGCATAATTCCAATAATCTTTACATTATTACACTTTCAAGCCACTTCGTATACATTTGTCGAGTTGCCTTTTTTCCACGTGAAAGTTGTAAACCATACCACAGTTTTGAAGTGGCATAATTCCAATGATCTTTACATTATTACGCTTTCAAGCCACTTCGTATACATTTTTCGAGTTGCCCTTTTTCCAATGATCTCGACATTATTACACTTTCAAGCCACTTCGTATACATTTGTCGAGTTGCCTTTTTTCCACGTGAAAGTTGTAAACCATACCACAGTTTTGAAGTGGCATAATTCCAATGATCTTTACATTATTACGCTTTCAAGCCACTTCGTATACATTTGTCGAGTTGCCCTTTTTCCAATGATCTCGACATTATTACACTTTCAAGCCACTTCGTATACATTTGTCGAGTTGCCTTTTTTCCACGTGAAAGTTGTAAACCATACCAAAGTTTTGAAGTGGCATAATTCCAATGATCTTTACATTATTACGCTTTCAAGCCACTTCGTATACATTTTTCGACTTGCCTTTTTTCCAATGATCTCGACATTATTACACTTTCAAGCCACTTCGTATACATTTTTCGACTTGCCTTTTTTCCACGTGAAAGTTGTAAACAATACCACAGTTTTGAAGTGGCATAATTCCAATGATCTTTACATTATTACGCTTTCAACAAACTTCGTATACATTTTTCGACTTGCCTTTTTTCCAATGATCTCGACATTATTACGCTTTCGAGCCACTTCGTATACATTTGTCGACTTGCCTTTTTTCCACGTGAAAGTTGTAAACCATACCACAGTTTTGAAGTGGCATAATTCCAATGATCTTTACATTATTACACTTTCAAGCCACTTCGTATACAATTGTCGACTTGGCTTTTTTCCAGTGATCTCGACATTATTACACTTTAAAGCAAGTTAGTATACATTTTTCGACTTGCCTTTTTTCTACGTGAAAGTTGTAAACCATACCACAGTTTTGAAGTGGCATAATTCCAATGATCTTTACATTATTACGCTTTCAAGCCACTTCGTATACATTTTTCGACTTGCCTTTTTTCCAATGATCTCGACATTATTACACTTTCGAGCCACTTCGTATACATTTGTCGACTTGCCTTTTTTCCACGTGAAAGTTGTAAACCATACCACAGTTTTGAAGTGGCATAATTCCAATGATCTTTACATTATTACGCTTTCAACAAACTTCGTATACATTTTTCGACTTGCCTTTTTTCCAATGATCTCGACATTATTACACTTTCAAGCCACTTCGTATACATTTGTCGACTTGCCTTTTTTCCACGTGAAAGTTGTAAACCATACCACAGTTTTGAAGTGGCATAATTCCAATGATCTTTACATTATTACGCTTTCGAGCCACTTCGTATACAATTGTCGACTTGGCTTTTTTCCACGTGAAAGTTGTAAACCATACCACAGTTTTAAAGTGGCATAATTCCAATGATCTTTACATTATTACACTTTCAAGCCACTTCGTATACATTTGTCGAGTTGCCTTTTTTCCACGTGAAAGTTGTAAACCATACCACAGTTTTGAAGTGGCATAATTCCAATGATCTTTACATTATTACGCTTTCAAGCCACTTCGTATACATTTGTCGAGTTGCCCTTTTTCCAATGATCTCGACATTATTACACTTTCAAGCCACTTCGTATACATTTGTCGAGTTGCCTTTTTTCCACGTGAAAGTTGTAAACCATACCACAGTTTTGAAGTGGCATAATTCCAATGATCTTTACATTATTACGCTTTCAAGCCACTTCGTATACATTTGTCGATTTGCCTTTTTTCCACGTGAAAGTTGTAAACCATACCACAGTTTTGAAGTGGCATAATTCCAATGATCTTTACATTATTACACTTTCAAGCCACTTCGTATACATTTGTCGACTTGCCTTTTTTCCACGTGAAAGTTGTAAACCATACCACAGTTTTGAAGTGGCATAATTCCAATGATCTTTACATTATTACGCTTTCAACCAACTTCGTATACATTTTTCGACTTGCCTTTTTTCCACGTGAAAGTTGTAAACAATACCACAGTTTTAAAGTGGCATAATTCCAATAATCTTTACATTATTACACTTTCAACCAGCTTCGTATACATTTGTCGACTTGGCTTTTTTCCACGTGAAAGTTGTAAACCATACCACAGTTTTGAAGTGGCATAATTCCAATGATCTTTACATTATTACGCTTTCAACCAACTTCGTATACATTTTTCGACTTGCCTTTTTTCCACGTGAAAGTTGTAAACCATACCACAGTTTTGAAGTGGCATAATTCCAATGATCTTTACATTATTACACTTTCAACCAACTTCGTATACATTTGTCGACTTGGCTTTTTTCCACGTGAAAGTTGTAAACCATACCACAGTTTTGAAGTGGCATAATTCCAATGATCTTTACATTATTACGCTTTCGAGCCACTTCGTATACATTTGTCGACTTGCCTTTTTTCCACGTGAAAGTTGTAAACCATACCACAGTTTTAAAGTGGCATAATTCCAATGATCTTTACATTATTACACTTTCAAGCCACTTCGTATACATTTGTCGACTTGCCTTTTTTCCACGTGAAAGTTGTAAACCATACCACAGTTTTGAAGTGGCATAATTCCAATGATCTTTACATTATTACACTTTCAAGCCACTTCGTATACATTTACATTATTACGCTTTCAAGCCACTTCGTATACATTTTTCGACTTGCCTTTTTTCCAATGATCTCGACATTATTACACTTTAAAGCAAGTTAGTATACATTTTTCGACTTGCCTATTTTCTACGTGAAAGTTGTAAACCATACCACAGTTTTGAAGTGGCATAATTCCAATGATCTTTACATTATTACACTTTCAAGCCACTTCGTATACATTTGTCGACTTGCCTTTTTTCCAATGATCTCGACATTATTACACTTTCGAGCCACTTCGTATACATTTGTCGACTTGCCTTTTTTCCACGTGAAAGTTGTAAACCATACCACAGTTTTGAAGTGGCATAATTCCAATGATCTTTACATTATTACGCTTTCAAGCCACTTCGTATACATTTGTCGACTTGCCTTTTTTCCACGTGAAAGTTGTAAACCATACCACAGTTTTGAAGTGGCATAATTCCAATGATCTTTACATTATTACGCTTTCAAGCACTTCGTATACATTTGTCGACTTGCCTTTTTTTCCACGTGAAAGTTGTAAACCATACCACAGTTTTAAAGTGGCATAATTCCAATGATCTTTACATTATTACGCTTTCAAGCCACTTCGTATACATTTGTCGAGTTGCCTTTTTCCACGTGAAAGTTGTAAACCATACCACAGTTTTGAAGTGGCATAATTCCAATGATCTTTACATTATTACGCTTTCAAGCCACTTCGTATACATTTGTCGAGTTGCCCTTTTTCCAATGATCTCGACATTATTACACTTTCAAGCCACTTCGTATACATTTGTCGAGTTGCCTTTTTTCCACGTGAAAGTTGTAAACCATACCACAGTTTTGAAGTGGCATAATTCCAATGATCTTTACATTATTACGCTTTCAAGCCACTTCGTATACATTTGTCGAGTTGCCTTTTTTCCACGTGAAAGTTGTAAACCATACCACAGTTTTGAAGTGGCATAATTCCAATGATCTTTACATTATTACGCTTTCAAGCCACTTCGTATACATTTGTCGAGTTGCCCTTTTTCCAATGATCTCGACATTATTACACTTTCAAGCCACTTCGTATACATTTGTCGAGTTGCCTTTTTTTCCACGTGAAAGTTGTAAACCATACCAAAGTTTTGAAGTGGCATAATTCCAATGATCTTTACATTATTACGCTTTCAAGCCACTTCGTATACATTTGTCGAGTTGCCTTTTTTCCACGTGAAAGTTGTAAACCATACCACAGTTTTGAAGTGGCATAATTCCAATGATCTTTACATTATTACGCTTTCAAGCCACTTCGTATACATTCGAGTTGCCCATTTCCAATGATCTCGACATTATTACACTTTCAAGCCACTTCGTATACATTTGTCGAGTTGCCTTTTTTCCACGTGAAAGTTGTAAACCATACCACAGTTTTGAAGTGGCATAATTCCAATGATCTTTACATTATTACGCTTTCAAGCCACTTCGTATACATTTGTCGAGTTGCCTTTTTTCCACGTGAAAGTTGTAAACCATACCACAGTTTTGAAGTGGCATAATTCCAATGATCTTTACATTATTACGCTTTCAAGCCACTTCGTATACATTTGTCGAGTTGCCCTTTTTCCAATGATCTCGACATTATTACACTTTCAAGCCACTTCGTATACATTTGTCGAGTTGCCTTTTTTCCACGTGAAAGTTGTAAACCATACCACAGTTTTGAAGTGGCATAATTCCAATGATCTTTACATTATTACGCTTTCAAGCCACTTCGTATACATTTGTCGAGTTGCCTTTTTTCCACGTGAAAGTTGTAAACCATACCACAGTTTTGAAGTGGCATAATTCCAATGATCTTTACATTATTACGCTTTCAAGCCACTTCGTATACATTTGTCGAGTTGCCCTTTTTCCAATGATCTCGACATTATTACACTTTCAAGCCACTTCGTATACATTTGTCGAGTTGCCTTTTTTCCACGTGAAAGTTGTAAACCATACCACAGTTTTGAAGTGGCATAATTCCAATGATCTTTACATTATTACGCTTTCAAGCCACTTCGTATACATTTGTCGAGTTGCCTTTTTTCCACGTGAAAGTTGTAAACCATACCACAGTTTTGAAGTGGCATAATTCCAATGATCTTTACATTATTACGCTTTCAAGCCACTTCGTATACATTTGTCGAGTTGCCTTTTTTCCACGTGAAAGTTGTAAACCATACCACAGTTTTGAAGTGGCATAATTCCAATGATCTTTACATTATTACGCTTTCAAGCCACTTCGTATACATTTTTCGAGTTGCCCTTTTTCCAATGATCTCGACATTATTACACTTTCAAGCCACTTCGTATACATTTGTCGAGTTGCCTTTTTTCCACGTGAAAGTTGTAAACCATACCACAGTTTTGAAGTGGCATAATTCCAATGATCTTTACATTATTACGCTTTCAAGCCACTTCGTATACATTTGTCGAGTTGCCTTTTTTCCACGTGAAAGTTGTAAACCATACCACAGTTTTGAAGTGGCATAATTCCAATGATCTTTACATTATTACGCTTTCAAGCCACTTCGTATACATTTGTCGAGTTGCCCTTTTTCCAATGATCTCGACATTATTACACTTTCAAGCCACTTCGTATACATTTGTCGAGTTGCCTTTTTTTCCACGTGAAAGTTGTAAACCATACCACAGTTTTGAAGTGGCATAATTCCAATGATCTTTACATTATTACGCTTTCAAGCCACTTCGTATACATTTGTCGAGTTGCCTTTTTTCCACGTGAAAGTTGTAAACCATACCACAGTTTTGAAGTGGCATAATTCCAATGATCTTTACATTATTACGCTTTCAAGCCACTTCGTATACATTTGTCGAGTTGCCCTTTTTCCAATGATCTCGACATTATTACACTTTCAAGCCACTTCGTATACATTTGTCGAGTTGCCTTTTTTCCACGTGAAAGTTGTAAACCATACCACAGTTTTGAAGTGGCATAATTCCAATGATCTTTACATTATTACGCTTTCAAGCCACTTCGTATACATTTGTCGAGTTGCCTTTTTTCCACGTGAAAGTTGTAAACCATACCAGTTTTGAAGTGGCATAATTCCAATGATCTTTACATTATTACGCTTTCAAGCCACTTCGTATACATTTTTCGAGTTGCCCTTTTTCCAATGATCTCGACATTATTACACTTTCAAGCCACTTCGTATACATTTGTCGAGTTGCCTTTTTTCCACGTGAAAGTTGTAAACCATACCACAGTTTTGAAGTGGCATAATTCCAATGATCTTTACATTATTACGCTTTCAAGCCACTTCGTATACATTTGTCGAGTTGCCCTTTTTCCAATGATCTCGACATTATTACACTTTCAAGCCACTTCGTATACATTTGTCGAGTTGCCTTTTTTCCACGTGAAAGTTGTAAACCATACCACAGTTTTGAAGTGGCATAATTCCAATGATCTTTACATTATTACGCTTTCAAGCCACTTCGTATACATTTGTCGAGTTGCCTTTTTTCCACGTGAAAGTTGTAAACCATACCACAGTTTTGAAGTGGCATAATTCCAATGATCTTTACATTATTACGCTTTCAAGCCACTTCGTATACATTTGTCGAGTTGCCCTTTTTTCCAATGATCTCGACATTATTACACTTTCAAGCCACTTCGTATACATTTGTCGAGTTGCCTTTTTTCCACGTGAAAGTTGTAAACCATACCACAGTTTTGAAGTGGCATAATTCCAATGATCTTTACATTATTACGCTTTCAAGCCACTTCGTATACATTTGTCGAGTTGCCCTTTTTCCAATGATCTCGACATTATTACACTTTCAAGCCACTTCGTATACATTTGTCGAGTTGCCTTTTTTCCACGTGAAAGTTGTAAACCATACCACAGTTTTGAAGTGGCATAATTCCAATGATCTTTTACATTATTACGCTTTCAAGCCACTTCGTATACATTTGTCGAGTTGCCCTTTTTTCCAATGAACACGACATGATTACACTTACAAGCCACTTCGTATACATTTGTCGAGTTGCCTTTTTTCCACGTGAAAGTTGTAAACCATACCACAGTTTTGAAGTGGCATAATTCCAATGATCTTTACATTATTACGCTTTCAAGCCACTTCGTATACATTTGTCGAGTTGCCTTTTTTCCACGTGAAAGTTGTAAACCATACCACAGTTTGAAGTGGCATAATTCCAATGATCTTTACATTATTACGCTTTCAAGCCACTTCGTATACATTTGTCGATTTGCCTTTTTTTCCACGTGAAAGTTGTAAACCATACCACAGTTTTGAAGTGGCATAATTCCAATGATCTTTACATTATTACGCTTTCAAGCCACTTCGTATACATTTGTCGATTTGCCTTTTTTCCACGTGAAAGTTGTAAACCATACCACAGTTTTGAAGTGGCATAATTCCAATGATCTTTACATTATTACGCTTTCAAGCCACTTCGTATACATTTGTCGATTTGCCTTTTTTTCCACGTGAAAGTTGTAAACCATACCACAGTTTTGAAGTGGCATAATTCCAATGATCTTTACATTATTACGCTTTCAAGCCACTTCGTATACATTTGTCGATTTGCCTTTTTTCCACGTGAAAGTTGTAAACCATACCACAGTTTTGAAGTGGCATAATTCCAATGATCTTTACATTATTACGCTTTCAAGCCACTTCGTATACATTTGTCGGTGTGCCTTTTTTCCACGTGAAAGTTGTAAACCATACCACAGTTTTGAAGTGGCATAATTCCAATGATCTTTACATTATTACGCTTTCAAGCCACTTCGTATACATTTGTCGATTTGCCTTTTTTCCACGTGAAAGTTGTAAACCATACCACAGTTTTGAAGTGGCATAATTCCAATGATCTTTACATTATTACGCTTTCAAGCCACTTCGTATACATTTGTCGATTTGCCTTTTTTCCACGTGAAAGTTGTAAACCATACCACAGTTTTGAAGTGGCATAATTCCAATGATCTTTACATTATTACGCTTTCAAGCCACTTCGTATACATTTGTCGATTATTACGCTTTTTTCCACGTGAAAGTTGTAAACCATACCACAGTTTTGAAGTGGCATAATTCCAATGATCTTTACATTATTACGCTTTCAAGCCACTTCGTATACATTTGTCGATTTGCCTTTTTTCCACGTGAAAGTTGTAAACCATACCACAGTTTTGAAGTGGCATAATTCCAATGATCTTTACATTATTACGCTTTCAAGCCACTTCGTATACATTTGTCGATTTGCCTTTTTTCCACGTGAAAGTTGTAAACCATACCACAGTTTTGAAGTGGCATAATTCCAATGATCTTTACATTATTACGCTTTCAAGCCACTTCGTATACATTTGTCGATTTGCCTTTTTTCCACGTGAAAGTTGTAAACCATACCACAGTTTTGAAGTGGCATAATTCCAATGATCTTTACATTATTACGCTTTCAAGCCACTTCGTATACATTTGTCGATTTGCCTTTTTTCCACGTGAAAGTTGTAAACCATACCACAGTTTTGAAGTGGCATAATTCCAATGATCTTTACATTATTACGCTTTCGAGCCACTTCGTATACAATTGTCGACTTGGCTTTTTTCCACGTGAAAGTTGTAAACCATACCACAGTTTTGAAGTGGCATAATTCCAATGATCTTTACATTATTACGCTTTCAAGCCACTTCGTATACATTTGTCGATTTGCCTTTTTTCCACGTGAAAGTTGTAAACCATACCACAGTTTTGAAGTGGCATAATTCCAATGATCTCGACATTATTACGCTTTCGAGCCACTTCGTATACATTTGTCGACTTGCCTTTTTTCCACGTGAAAGTTGTAAACCATACCACAGTTTTGAAGTGGCATAATTCCAATGATCTTTACATTATTACGCTTTCAAGCCACTTCGTATACATTTGTCGATTTGCCTTTTTTCCACGTGAAAGTTGTAAACCATACCACAGTTTTGAAGTGGCATAATTCCAATGATCTTTACATTATTACGCTTTCAAGCCACTTCGTATACATTTGTCGATTTGCCTTTTTTCCACGTGAAAGTTGTAAACCATACCACAGTTTTGAAGTGGCATAATTCCAATGATCTTTACATTATTACGCTTTCAAGCCACTTCGTATACATTTGTCGATTGCCTTTTTTCCACGTGAAAGTTGTAAACCATACCACAGTTTTGAAGTGGCATAATTCCAATGATCTTACATTATTACGCTTTCAAGCCACTTCGTATACATTTGTCGATTGCCTTTTTTCCACGTGAAAGTTGTAAACCATACCACAGTTTTGAAGTGGCATAATTCCAATGATCTTTACATTATTACGCTTTCAAGCCACTTCGTATACATTTGTCGATTTGCCTTTTTTCCACGTGAAAGTTGTAAACCATACCACAGTTTTGAAGTGGCATAATTCCAATGATCTTTACATTATTACGCTTTCAAGCCACTTCGTATACATTTGTCGATTGCCTTTTTTCCACGTGAAAGTTGTAAACCATACCACAGTTTTGAAGTGGCATAATTCCAATGATCTTACATTATTACGCTTTCAAGCCACTTCGTATACATTTGTCGATTTGCCTTTTTTCCACGTGAAAGTTGTAAACCATACCACAGTTTTGAAGTGGCATAATTCCAATGATCTTTACATTATTACGCTTTCAAGCCACTTCGTATACATTTGTCGATTTGCCTTTTTTCCACGTGAAAGTTGTAAACCATACCACAGTTTTGAAGTGGCATAATTCCAATGATCTTTACATTATTACGCTTTCAAGCCACTTCGTATACATTTGTCGATTTGCCTTTTTTCCAATGATCTCGACATTATTACGCTTTCAAGCCACTTCGTATACATTTTGAAGTTCACTATTTAAAACTTGAAAGTTTGATAGCATACCACAGTTTTCAAGTTCAATAGTTCACATTTTGTGGACCTTTTTTTAGAGTGTATACAAATACAGTATAAAATGTTGGATTGAAATATATAAATATATGTGATTATTTGAATTGTAAAAACTGAAAATATAGAAATATAATAGAAAAACAAAATGAATAAATACAAAAATTAAAAAAAATATGTAAAAAATAAAATAAAATTGTTTTATTATATATTATAATAAGCCCTCAAGCCCGAAAGAACCCTAAACACCTCAAAATGCAGATAAGTCGATAAGTCCCCCAAGAATCTTTGTTTTTTGGTTTTTCTGTTTTGGTTTTTGGTTTTTCTTTTTCTTTGTATACTGTATATAGGTCCAAATAACACATTTCTAAATTATATCCTTTATTAATAAATTACCATACATCCTGGAATATAAAAGGGAGAGGGCAAATAAAGAGAATGGGGGGGAAGGGGAAAGAGGGAGAGCGAGGGGGGAGGGGAAAGAGAGAGAGAGCGAGGGGAAAAAGAGGGAGCAAATGATGGAGGAAAAGAGGGGAGGGAGGAGAAAGGGACAGCAGAAGGGGGGGGGGGGGGAGGGAGAGCAGAAGATATTAGAGGGTGGAGCAAATCATGGAAGAAGAGAGGGAGGGGGTGGAGCAGGAGAGGAGGGAGGAGAAAGGGACAGCAGAAGAGATTAGAGGGTGGAGAGCAGATGGGAGAGGGGGGGGGGGGTGAGGAAATGAGGGAGGGGAAAGAGAAGGGGGAGTAAATGAAGAGCGTGTGGGGGGCGAGACAGGGAGGGGAAAGAGAAGAGCAGATGAGGGAGGGAGAAAGAGAAGAGCAAAGAGGCAGGAGAGAGAAGGGAGAAAGAAGAGCAGATGAGGAAGGGGGGGGGGGGAGAAGGGAGAATTAGAGGGATGAGAGGGGGCAAGCAAATGAGGGAGAAAGAAGGGAGAGCAAAGAGGCACGAGAGAGGGGGGGGGGGGGGGGGAGGCCAAAGACAAGGGGAGAGGAAGGCGACGGATTAGAGAGAGGGGGGAAGCAAATGAGGGAGGAAGAGAGATCAGATGAGGGATGAGAGCAAATGAAGAAGAGGGGGAGAGAACAGATGAGGGAAGAGTACAAAGGAGAAAGAAGGGAGAGCATTAGAGGGATGAGAGAGGGGGCAAGCAAATGAGGGAGAAAGAGAAGAGCAGATGAGGGAGGGAGAAGGGAGAGCAACGAGGCAGGAGAGAGGGGAGGTGAGAGAAGGGAGAGCATTAGAGGGATGAGAGAGGAGGCAAGCAAATGAGGGAGAAAGAGAAGAGCAGATGAGACAGAAGGGGAGAGGAAGAGCGCGAAGGGAAAGCAAGAGGGTGGAGCAGAGGGGCGACAGAAGGGAGAGCATTAGAGGGATGAGAGAGAGGGGGGAAGCAAATGAGGGAGAGAACAGAAGAGGGAGGAGAAAGAAGGGAGAGCAGATGAGGGAGGAGAGAAGGCAGAGCAGATGAGGGAGAGATTAGAGGGTGGAGAGCAAATGAAGGAGAGAAAAGATGAGGGAGGAGAGTAGAGAGCAGAAGCAAATGAGGGAGAGCAAAGAGGGGGGGGGGGGGAGAGAAAGGAGAACAGATGAGGGAAAGCAAGAGATTAGAGGGTGGAGAGAAGAGAAGGGGGGGGGGGGAAGCAAATGAGGGAAGACAAAGAAGGGAGAACAGAAGAGGGAGTGAGACACAAGGGAGAGGAGAGAGAAGCGGGAGTACAAAGGAGAAAGGGAGAGCAGAAGAGATTAGAGGGTGCAGAGGAGAGAAGGGGGGGGGAAGCAAATGAGGGAAGAGTGAGAGCAGAAGAGGGAGGAGTGAGAAGGGAGAGCAGATGGAAGAGAGCAAGTGGGGGAGAGGGAGAAGAGAGTAGGCAGAGCGGAACAGGGAGGAGGCAGAAGAGGGGAGTGAGAAAGTAATGAAGGATGTTAGGCATAATAGTCATTATATAGTAAAAACATAGAACAGTGTAAGGGGGGGTGGGGGAGGTATCTAATTATTGAATGACGCCACTATAATATTGGCCCCTAACCTATATGATGCTTATCAAACAATATGTACATATTTTAATACACATGCAAATGGAAACCGTATACATATTAATATTCAATAATAACTACATTACTTCTATTACTATAAACACTACTACTATCTATCTATTGCCTCACGCCGTCATACACGAAGGGGTACCCACTACTAATAAAAATAATAACGCTATATAATACAAAACAATCAATTTAATCACTAACTCTATATAATTCAACCAAGCAATACAATCACACATTAATACTGTATCTATCGAATAACAAAACTAGGAATATATCAACATAATGCCATAATTATCAATCTAACTTTAATATCTATCACAAACAACTAATATCTAATAGTCTCGAGTCGGCCACCCCAAGCTAAGGGTTAAGTGCCTCAGTATAATACATAGGCCTACATAAATACAGTCTCGAGTCTGAATCTTTCGCATTCATCAAACTCCACATACCATCACACAACATTTATATACTAGGTCAAAATTAGTAACACGATTTCATTCCGTTCGAGATAGCTACACACATTTAAAGCCACGATTTGTGACATTGAGTGTACTGCATATAGAAATAATTAAAATAAACATATGTCTCGATTCGGCCACCCCCCACCCCCGCTATGGGGTATATGCCTGAGTATATATACATAGCCTACACACCTATAACACAATCAACATAATGTAATAATATGTAGCATCTAATAAAATAAATATGATTTCAATATTTTACCTCATACTTATCCTTACATATCTATCTATCTATCTAAAATAATTACAAATCATATTTATATCTCTCCTTGTCCCACCCCAAGCTGCAAGGGTTTTATTTGCATTCATAATCATAGCAAAAACAATATTAACAATCTAAAATTACCTATTTAAATTGAACACTTCAACACATCTATCTTATTATTGCCAGAAGCCAGTCCCTGAGTGGGTGCCACGAATGACCCCGCCTCTATATGCTGACGCAACTCACTCAATTATCTAGCATAAGACATTTTTTAACGCCATATACTCCCTTCATTTAACAGGGCTAGGGTGTGCCCTTGTAAGAATTTACATATACTAAATTTAATAACTCTTTAACACCTACGAGCGGCCTATGCGGTGTATTTATATGCCTACCGCACAGCGGGGGGTTTTTAGCCAAAATAGGGCTGTTACGTGATCATTTTCATGCCTAAATAAGACCCAGAACGTAAAACATATCTATCCCTGAAAGGGCATAAACAGAGCTTTCGAATGACACCATAACGATCCTTGTATGATGTTTGATAGTTTTCTTGCAAATAACCGGCAAAACAATTAAAATCTAACTATTTAAATTGAGACACAAACAATCTGAGATTATTGCCAGAAGCCGCGGTGGTCTGGAGCCACGCTTACCCGCCACCAATGTCTTTCTCACTCACATTACTCTGATTTGCCACTCGACCTAGTCTAGGTGTGCCCTTGTAAGAGGGACTTTTACATTATACTGTACTGGAATTTTAATAACTCATTTAACACAACACTTATCGATACAGAATGCAAAATGATAACACTACACTGTCTGCATCAACTTCTTGCCAACTTTTCATCATTATCTACATATTTCACTACAACAAATATTTCTCCTAATTGACCAGCCACACAAACGGCCGACAGACCGCGAAAGTGCTCCCGCAACTTTAAGTCTTCTTTCTGTTCAGGCTCTGTCTACTGTCGCCCACCCACAGCAAAGAGCTATTTGCCTAAGATATACATACAACACTATATACTTGTCTATTGTTGGCCACCCCCAGCAAGAGGGTATTTGCCTGAGATATACATACATACAACACTATATACTTGTCTAGTGTCGGCCACCCCCAGCAAAGGGCTATTTGCCTAACATATACATACACATACACACATACACACATACAAAACTATATACTGTACTGTAATATGAAAATATGACATTTACTATCACCTGGAATAAATAACACAATACCTTCCTAACGTTCAATCAATTATATCAAATCTAAAAGGAAAAACCAACAACTTCCATTGTAAAACTTAACAAATAAACAAACCAACAGTGGGACAAACACAATATAAACTACAAATAACTAAACCACTATCACACAAGAGCAGTCAACATTCGATGCTTAACATTATTCTGGCAACATTTCTGCAACATTTTCCACGGGCATCCGAAACAAAACGGACCAAACATGATTTTAACTGACAAATATTTGTAATGTTGACCTCATATGCTGCCAGACCAGTGTTAACCCTTTCACTACCAGTGACGTATGTTACCTTTTACTATTTGACACACTTGTGTGCAGCTTAGGAAGGATATGTCCTAGGTAAAATGACATGGTTGAGTCATTCCAAGCCTGGTCCTAGAGATCCTTCCTAATCTGAATACAAGCGTCCAATAGTCCTAATAATATTAACAAAAGGACGTCAACGGTACTGTACGGGTTAATGATCCAGGGAAACACCGCTGGTGTCATACCACCTTTACACTATTCATACCTTCCACATAATATACACTAGTAAACACATTGCCCGGGGTGGCATACTCGAGACAGACTGAACCAAAACTACATTTATAGTTCCAATTCTTAGGGTCCTTCACCACTTTAGCGTTCCCTCCCCCCTTTCTCTGGTGAACTTTATCAGGAGTCGTACTAATCCTAACATATATTGAATACTAATACTCATCCAAAACAATTAAGGCTATTTCAAACTTAAATTCAATAAGAAAATTAATACTTATACTATTCCTTACTCATAAAAAAAAAATAATGCTATTTCAAACTTTAATTAAATACTCACATTTATAGTTATACTATTCCTTAATCAAACAAATTTAATGCTATTTCAAACTTTAATTAAACACTACATTTTATAGTTATACTATTCCTTGCTCATCAAAAACAATTACTGCTATTTCAAACTTTAATTAAATACTAACATTTATAGTTACTGTAAACTATTCCTTATTCATCAAACACAATTACTGCTATTTCAAACTTTAATTAAATACTAACATTCATAGTTATACTATTCCTTACTTTCAATATACTGTACAGTAGTTATAATAAGCCTATCTTTACATCAAAATACTACAAACACACCAATTATACTAGTCATCTATCAAGTTATGGCTGTCTGGAGTCGCCCACCCACAAATAATCAACACATACAAACAAATAACAAATATATCATCACTTTAATTTTAACTGATAGAGTGGTAGCAAATTGAATACTTTAAGGGGGGATGGCCTGGTTTTCTGCTCACCCTTCTTCCTCAACCTTACCCCCAATAATTTTAAGATGTTAACATTGCTTGCCCCATTAGTTACTCGATTTTCAGACCTTTCGCCGCATTTATTACTCAATATTTACACCTTTTGGTGCTATTTAGGTGCTATTTTATTCCCTGCCGAACGATAGTGAGCCTGTAATGTTACAACAACCGACCTTTGGCCGGCACATTTTTCTACCAAAAAATGTACAAATTTATCTAAAAGGGGGATCTCATGTTTCGTTTTTTTCAGTTTGATGGACCTCTAGGCAGGAAACTACAACAAATATTAATTACATGCAAACATCGAAACCATTAACCATCCCCCCTTAATTGCCTTTGTCTTTATATTATGTCGTCCTTGCAAGTTTTACATTATACTGTACTGGAATTTTAATAACTAATTTCACAGCACACTTATCGATACTGAATGCAAAATGATCAAACTACACTGTCTGCATCAACTTCTTGCAAACTTTTCATTATCATATTCATTTCACTACAACAAAAACTACTTCTCCTAATCGACCAGCCACAGAAACAGCTGAGGGACCGCGAAAGTGGTCCCGGAACTTTAAGTCTTCTTTCTGTTCAGGCTCCGTCTAGTGTCGGCCACCCACAGCAAAGGGTTATTTGCCTAAGATATACACATACATACAAAGCTATATAAAGTACTTGTCTAGTGTCGGCCACCCACAGCAAAGGGGTATTTGCCTAAGATATACTGTACATACACATACATACAAAGCTATATAAAGTACTTGTCTAGTGTCGGCCACCCACAGCAAAGGGGTATTTGCCTAAGATATACACATACATACAAAGCTATATAAAGTACTTGTCTAGTGTCGGCCACCCACAGCAAAGGGGTATTTGCCTAAGATATACACATACATACAAAGCTATATAAAGTACTTGTCTAGTGTCGGCCACCCACAGCAAAGGGGTATTTGCCTAAGATATACACATACATACAAAGCTATATAAAGTACTGTATCATGAAAATATGATTTTTATCATCAGCTGCAATAAATAAGACAATAGCTTCCTAACGTTCAATCAATTATATCAAATTACAAATGAAAAAGCAACAACTTAAATTGTCAAACTTGCAAACTAAAATAACAAAAACTGTGACAAACACAATATAAAGCCAAAATCACACAAGAGCATTTTTAGCCAACATTCGATACTTAACATTTGTCTGGCAACATTTCTGGAATATTTTCAACGAGCATCGCAAACTACACTGACGAAACAAATATTTGTAATGTTAACCTCATATGCTGCCAGACCAGTGTTAACCCTTTCAGTACCAGCGACGTGTTTTACCTTTTTACTATTTGACACACTTGTGTGCAGCTTAGGAAGGATATGTGCTACGTAAAAGCCTTGGTTGAGTCAGTCAAAGCCTGATAATTGCTAGAGATCCTTCCTAATCTGAATACAAGCGTCCAATAGTCCTAATAATATTAACAAAAGGACGTCAACGCTACTGTACGGGTTAATGATAAATATCCAGGGAAAAACCGCTGGTGTCATACCACCTTTACACTAGTCATACCTTCCACATAATATACAGTACTGGTATAGTAAACTCACTTTTATCCTAAATTCATAACTCTTTGGACATTTTGGATAACCTATTTTTTTGGATAAATGACTCCCTCTACAGTATACTGTATATATGGTCAACTATAGGGTTTTCAATGTATCAAACAATTTCGAGGCTCTCTAACCTTCAAATTATCATCTTATTCAAGCTATGTCCACTTCAGAGCGAATAAATTGAGGCAATTAAGGACCCACAGTTTGGCCAAGCCAAACTTATAATTAAAATGTAAAACTTGCAAACTAAAAAAAACAAAATTGGGACAAGGACAATATAAAGTCAAATTAAATTCCCAAAATCGCTATGTGGCAACAACGCTAAAATCAAACGCTAAACAATGCTAAAATCAAACCAAAGATCATACAAATACTCAAACCACAAAATAACTTAAGGTAAACTTCAACCACACAAAACAGGCAAACAAAAACACAAAGCTAAACAATGTTAATAAATTCCATCACAAAACTAAACCATAAAATCCAACCAAACACTAAAAAAATGAACACTCAAAAATGCTAAACTCAAAGCCAAAACTATACAACAGTAGTCACAGTGCTAAACTCAAAGCCAAAACTATACAACAGTAGTCAATGCTAAGCCAAAACTATACAAAACGGTAAATGCCAAGCCAAAACAAGACAAATAAACATATATTGGTCAAATCCAACACAACACTATAAAGTGGTAAAATACAACCAAGATTATTTAATCGTAAAATCCATCCCAAAGCCAAAACTATAGAAAATCCAAACGCCAAGCAACCACTATCTATACAAAACTCCAAACGCCAAGCCAAAACTATAGAAAATCAAAACACCAACCAACAACAACTGTAGAAAACGGTAAACGTAAGGCTAAAAATACAACGGTAAATTCTAACCCCCCATTATAAAGAACACTCCAACCAAAACACTTACACTCCAACCCAAGACTACAAATAAACTACAACCCAAGGCTACCCTATACAACAGTAGAAACGCCAAACACAAACACAAAACAATACAAACTAGTAAACGCAAACCCAAAAGTATAGAAACATTAATGACAACAAATAATACAATAAAGTCAACGCCTTGCCAAAACTATACAACTAAACTACAACGCATGATAAAGAAGAAACTCCAAACAAACATTACAACAAAATGTACCGTATACTCCAACCCAACCAAAAACAAACATTCAACCCAATATTAGGCTATACACTAGCAATTCATGACAAACCCACAATGTTCATGGCTACCCCTTCATGGGAATTACAGCGTCCAGTACAAAATAAATAAATAAATCCATCAATAAAATCGTCCAAAAAGTGAATAATATAAATACACAAACACTAAAGTGGGCTATGTGTGTGGGAGAGTATATAAATAGATGGTGATGGGCTGGTCTATCAGAGTGAGACCTGAGCGATCTCTGCCATACCCATAGCTTACTCTGACTGTTCCTTTTACTTATATATTTTCTAGATCTCGAGTGACGGCGTCTCTTCCGTGGATTGACCTCCCAATCTACCAAGATTGGAAGCTAAAGCGTCACATTATTCCTTTGCCCATCAACTTTCTCTTCATAATTGCTGAGGGGCACAGGGCCCTGGGTGGGGCTTTGGTTTCCCGGGCGTTTACGCACCCTCTCGGCCCCCCGCCATGGAGTGGCTTCGGTCACCCAGGCTTTATTGTGGTCGGCAGGGAGGGTTCTGTGGGGTCGCTCGTTTATGGCCTTGGCCTTGCTCGGGGCCTTGGGGCTGTTCGGCCAGGCAGCTTGGGGAACAACAACAACATATTTAGATACATGTTGTTCTTACTGTATGTACAGTGTGTATATTCATAATTACCGCTACCTACATATTTCACTACAACAACAAATATTTCTCCTACAGAGAACCGGGTGAGGGGCGCAAAAGTGGTCCCTGAACTTTAACTGTGTTTTCGTTTCAGCTCAGAGAACGCAAGGGGGTATTGCGCAAAAGTGGTCCCGGAACTTTGGGTGTTGTTTCTGTTCAGGCTCTGTCTAGTGTCGGCCACCCCCCAGCAAAGGGGTATTTGCCCGAGATCCAATGAGTAATAATATTCCTAACTTCCCAATTCAACACTACAAATAATTGATATAAAAGAATATTACAACACTATACTGCTTCCAAAATAAAATAACATTACAACACTATACTGCTTCCAAAATTATCCATGACTAATTTTCTGTAGCCTTGGATATTTTTCATTTTCAATAAATCATTTGCAGATTTTCTGCCTTTCTATGTCAATTATTGATCATCCTCGTGCTTTTTTAATTTTCTGTAGGGATTCTCCAATATTGTAGACTGGTATCTTATTCCTTCTTCCTCGTCTTGTGGTAACTTGCGGAGAGCTTACGAGAAGCGGTGAGCAGCCTCCTTCAGCCGATCCTTACGGCACAGTGCCACCACGTCCTCCTGGAGTATGTTCAGCACCATCGCCCTGGAGGGATTGCACATTTATTATATATAGGAAAAGTGGGGATTGAGCCTGAGTATATAGATACATAGATAAATATAGATTAAAATGTAAAACTTGCAAACTAAACAAACAAACTTGGTCAAAGACAATACAGTATAAAAATATTAAAAAGTTATGGTTCAAATTATAACAAACTCGTTACAATTAAAAACTATTGATACAACACACTAAATCAAATCTAGATAGATGTAGAAAACGAACTAAAAGGTTACGGTTCAAATTATAACTAACTCATTACAATTAAAAACTATTGAAACGACAACACACTCAACAAAATCTATGTGGAAAAATGCTTATAAATTTATCAGAAATTACACTGTGAAAATAACAAACAATCCAAGTTAAGTTTACCCTGTATTGCCTTCATAACACCATGCTCCAAAGGGCAATGCGACGGAGAACGCCAAAGCTACGCAATGCTACGCAATGCTTCAGCGTATGACCCTCAACTTTACTTTTAGAAGGACTTCTAGAAATATAAGGGGTACTGAATAAATTATCTTAATTGACCCTCTGATTATCACAATTATTTCCTAAACTGTATTTATAATGTAAAATTTGCAAAATAAACAAACCAAAACACACAAACGAACACAGTAAAAAGACAAAACAACTAATGAAAATGGCTAGGCCTATGTGGAAACAATAATACAGCACCGGTATTCTGTCTTCATAGCGTAATGCATAAGTGCGCCGAATTTAGATGCGAGGATCCTAGGTTCGAGTCCTTGGAGTGCCGCATGTATTTGTTGATTTCATTAATTGAATTTAGAGCCTAGAGGTGAAGTTGGTTGGTGGAAAAAACATAATGTTACCCACAATATAATAACAAAATAATTTAATACCGCTACCGGTACTGTATAACAAAATTAGTCCCTGATGAAGGACACTTTTCCAAAGATGAATAAAACTATTCTTCCTAAACTTAATAAAATCTCTTAGTGTTCTATCTATATACTCTATAGAGATACAACACCAAGAGATTTGATTAACTTTAGGAGATGTTTAGGTATAAAGAGTATTAGCGAGGTGATGCGTACAAGTAGACTGGGATGGTATGGACATGTGGAGAGAATGGATGAACAAAATTGGGTGAAAACATGCAGGTCTGTGATTGTGGAGGGAGCTGCACCGAGGGGTGGACCGAGGAAGACCTGGGATCGGACTGTACGTGCCGATCTCAAATCCAAAAACTTGACAAGTGAAGCAGCCCTTAACAGGGTTGCCTGGAACGCCGCCATTAGGACATGAGACTGAAACTGCACGTACGTGTGGAGCACTCAGTCTTAACATTTTATGTATGTATGTATCCCATAATTCTGAAGCTCTGTCTTAAGTCGACCACCCCCAGCTAAAACAAATATATAAATAAGTAAAAAAATAAATAAAATGGGGAATGTACCTAATTAGATACAGATAGATAATTCTGGGAGTGTTAAGAGTTACTGACAGATAATTGTACTCAACTTAAGAACAACCTATAGAAATCAAAGGGACACAAAACTATTGCAATGAATCTATTAACTCCCACAGGTTCTCCTTGAACTTAATAAAACTGGCTAATGATAGCCACAATAAAGTTAATATAACTACACACCAGTATCTTCATTAATCCTCTGCTTCCCACAAACTTTCTAACCTCAATTATAATGTAAAACTTGCAAAATAAACAAACCAATAAAGGGACGGACACAATATAGATTAAACACTTATCAAAATAAAACAAACCAATAAAAGGGACGGACAACAATATAGATTAAACACCTTATCAAAATAAACAAACCAATAAAGGGACGGACACAATATAGATTAAACACCTTATCAAAATAAACAAACCAATAAAGGGACGGACACAATATAGATTAAACACCTTATCAAAATCACTGTGGAAAAAACACTTCAGCAATTAAATTGTCAAACTTGCAAAACAAACAAACCAAAACTGGGACAAAGACAATATAAAGGCAAAAGAAATAATCAAAATTGATATGTGGAAACAACGCTTTAGCAAAATAAAACTATGGAATTAAAATGTAAAACTCGCAAACAAACCAAACCAAAACTGGGACAAAAAAACTAATCAAAATCGCTATATGGAAACAACGCTTTAGCAACATAAAAGTTATGAAATAAAAACAACACCAATCAACCACATACCAGCGCCACAATTCACTACATGAACATCACCTACAACCGGCGACATAACTGAAAACACTCCCCAGCACCGCCACACACAAGACATATCAACACAAACAAACTCCAAGCACTCAACACCCACAACCCCACCCCCATAACCAACAAATACAATAACAACAAAAACTAAATTGGAAATAACTTCCTACACACACTTGATCACAAAACAAAACCCCCAAAAACTCCTACCAAACATCTAAAACCAGCATCATACTTTCCAACAGAAACACAACACAATCACATGCTGCAATCACAACAACAGACTCTAGTCCTTCATGTAAACAACAACCAAACACTCTCATCAATCACTTCTCACGTGTCAGCCACCTAAAAACCTCACACAAGACGACCGACGTGTCATCCGACGTAAGAAGACAATTCCCCACAGACCCTGACTATATACACCGCTTCACCATCACCAGACAAAAAGCATATCATCAACAATCTCAAGCACTTCACCCGCCTGTGGCCTACAACAACATAAGCAACATTACACCTCAGACACCTGGGACCACAACACAGCATACAAGCACTCAGTAATCATAATCACAACTTACAGTTTTATTCACACAACACACAATACCAGACATCTGGAGCATGGTAGTATTAGCATCACATTCCCCAACCCAACAAAGACCCCACACTAACCTCCTCCGCACCGCCCCATCACACTCCTTGTGCACCCCCTCCAACGTCATGCGAACGCCTATTACTCCAAACTAAATTACACCCGGACCTACCCCTAACCATCCAACACAAACATGGCTTTAGGCCACTGCACTCCACAAACACTCTTCTCACAGACCTTACACAAAGAGCTTTTGACGGCATCAACTCAGCTAGACCACCACATAGATCACTACTAGCCACACTCGACATTAGTAAAGCCTTCGATGCCATCCCCCGCCACAACCTAACAAACAAAATCTACAACACAAACGTGCACAACAACACAAAAAGGATATGGCGATGGGCTGGTCTATCAGAGTGAGACCTGAGCGATCTCTGCCATACCCATAGCTTACTCTGACTGTTCCTTTTACTTATATATTTTCTAGATCTCAAATGACGGCGTCTCTTCCGTGGATTGACCTCCCAATCTACCAAGATTGGAAGCTAAAGCGTCACAAAGCGTCCTTTGCCCCTCAACTTTCTCTTCATAATTACTGAGGGGCACAGGGCCCTGGATGGGGCTTTGGTTTCCCGGGCGTTTCCGCACCCTCCTCAGCTCCCCGCCATGGAGTGGCTTTGGTCACCCAGGCTTTATTGTGGTCAGCAGGGAGGGTTCTGTGGGGGCGCTCGGTTATGGCCTTGGAATTGCTCGGGGCCTTGGGGCTGTTCGGCCAGGCAGCTTGGGGAACAACAACAACAACAACTCCTAAAATATACGGTATCACAATAAATCTATCTATCTATTGCCGGACGCCGTGATCCCCGAAAGGGTGGCCACGAACGAACCGCCCCCATGCACCTCTGTCCCTAACAATGTGCTGTACATTTTTGGTTACTGTACTTTACATTTTGCTAAGCTAGATAAATCTATGATAAATTTTTATTTCATTAATCATTTACTAACATTGGAAAGTTCATTTGTATCTTCCTAAAATATTTACTTCGCAAAGACAACTTAATATTAATGAAAAGGCTAAAATGTTAAATCTTATAAAGCTTACCGATGAATGAAGACAACCCAGGCGTCCTAGGTGATCTAGTCGGCTTGGTGTTGGACTGCTCGACTGCAGGCCCGGGCCGGGATATACAGATCTGCAACAACATTTTGGTCATTAAAATCGTACGGTCGAGGTTAATAAGTGTTCTAAGATATTTCACAAAGTTTGGGACACTGACTAATACTCTGAGGGATAAGCACTTTTCCCAGTAATTATAAAGACACCAATAACACTTCTTGAGCGAAAACCACTGGAATCTATGACAACACTTAATACCCCCGAGTGTACGTAACAATTATAAATATATACTTGAAAGACCGAGTGATAATTTCTGCTCTTTCTAGTAGTAATATCGATAGTAAAATAACTTATAATTGTTTTTATTCCCAATTAATAAGATTTTGTAAAATCTGCACTAAAGTAGATGACTTTTGGGCTAGAGCTAGGTTACTATACAGACTCTTAGTGGACAGAGGTTTTGAGGCAAGTAAATTGTTCCATAAATTTAATCTTTTTAGGGTCAATTATTGTGACTGTATTCTAAAATTTGACATCAATAATTTTAATCAAGCATAGTCTGAAGTTTCTGTATAACCTCTGCTTACTGTATTTGTCTGTATTTATTGTTTATCTTTTTCTTTATCTATTATTATTTTTCTATTATTAATATTAATATTGATGATTTTTTAAATTTATTGTTCTTGTTAAAAGAGTACTTTGTTTAAATCTGTTGTTACTTCATATTTTCCAATTATTTGGCTTTATATTATATGTATTCATTGTCGATAGTATCAATTGCTTACTTTTGCGATTTCCTTAGTTTATTTGTGCAATAAATGTAGGTTATTTGTAGGATAGTTATTGATAGGGGTCACTTGAGGCATGCTATGCTTACAGGTACCTACCCGATAGCACTATCGTTAGTGAGTGCTGTACTGTATTTTATATATTATTTTGTAATAGTATAGATATCTTATCAATATTTGTATTTTGTACTATTGTTAATGTCTTGTCATGTTGCAAATTTGATTTTAAATAATATTTTGACATTTAACATGTAGTTTCTTTATTCATGCAGAGTTTAGTAAAATTTGCCAGAACGTCCCGGACTTCCCAAACTTGACTACTTCCTTTAACGTGACGATGGTGCGTTGTTATATGTGCGATTAGTTTGCTTGGGAAACAGATTAACTTGCTCATGTAGTAATGTACACCCTATGTGGTGGATTGTGTTCTTTTATTTAATAATTTTCATTTTAGTAAGCGTTGTTTCCACATAGCGATTTTGATAATTTAATTTGACTTTATATTGTCCTTGTCCCAATTTTGGTTTGTTTAGTTTGCAAGTTTTACATTTTAATTTATTGTTTATCTATTTATTTTTCTATTGGTGGTGAGATTAATCAAAAATAATATTAATATTAACATTGATGATTTTTTTAAATTGATTGTTCTTGTTAAAAGAGTACTCTTTGTTTAAATCTGTTATTACTTCATATTTTGCAATTATTTGTCTTTATATTATATGTATTCATTGTCGATAGTATCAATTGCTTACTTTTGCGATTTCCTTAGTTTATTTGTGCTATAAATGTAGGTTATTTGTAGGGTAGTTATTGATAGGGGTCACTTGAGGCATGCTATGCTTACAGGTACCTACCCGATAGCACTATCGTTAGTGAGTGCTGTACTGTATTTTATATTATTTTGTAATAGTATAGATATCTTATCAATATTTGTATTTTGTACTATTGTTAATGTCTTGTCATGTTGCAAATTTGATTTTAAATAATATTTTGACATTTAACATGTAGTTTCTTTATTCATGCAGAGTTTAGTAAATTTGCCAGAACGTCCCGGACTTCCCAAACTTGACTACTTCCTTTAACGTGACGATAGTGCGTTGTTATATGTGCGATTAGTTTGCTTGGGAAACAGATTAACTTGCTCATGTAGTAATGTACACCCTATGTGGTGGATTGTGTTTTTTTATTTAATAATTTTCATTTTAGTAAGCGTTGTTTCCACATAGCGATTTTGATAATTTAATTTGACTTTATATTGTCCTTGTCCCAATTTTGGTTTGTTTAGTTTGCAAGTTTTACATTTTAATTAACCCTTTCAGAACAGGTGACTGTACTGTACAGGCATTTTGGCTCCAACATTCCTTTATTTGGGCCCTGTCACTCTTTAAACATGAAAAGTAATGCAAAATATATCAGAGATTACGCGACATCTTTCCTAAACTGAAACAAATCATATATTGTAATGTTAGCTACAATATAATCAAAAGGTCGTTTTTTTTGGCCTATATAAATAAATCTACTGTAAGCCAAAATGCAAACACATGAATGGCAAAATTGTAACAAAATTACCAGTACTGTACTACCACTACACGTCCTTCCTAATCTTAACAAAATCTGCTTAAGCGTTGTTTCCACATAGCAATTTTGATAACTTGTTTAATCTTTTTATTGGGTTCATCCAAGTTTTGCTTTATTTATTTTGCAAGTTTGACATTATAATTAAAAATAAAATATTCCACCTATTACCAGACGCCATATTAATTTGCTATAGAAATGTGTGTTATTTCTTTACTTTCCTTCCTAGACATCCATCGACCAACAAAACACTAACACCTACCTACTAGATAAATTTAACCAACATTTTTCGATAATTTTGTTCAGCCCAAACCGTTTTTATCTTAAATTATATATGCTTACAGGTACCTACTCAATAGCACTATCGTTAGTGAGTGCTATATATACTGTACAGTATATATTTTTTGTAATATTATATATCTTATCAATATTTATTTTGTACTATTGTTATGTCTTGTCAAGTTGCAAATTGATTTTAAATTAACATTTTAACACTAATTGTAGTTTTTTTATTCATGCAGAGTTTATTAATATTTGCCAGAACGTCCCGGACTTCCCAAATTGACTAATTCCCTGAACGTGACGATAGTGCGTTGTTATGTGTGCAATTGGTTTGCTTGGGAACCAGCTTGGCTTGCTCATGTGGTGTTGTGCACCCTCTGGTGGATTGTGTTCTTTCATTGCATACATTTTATTTAGTAAGCGTTGTTTCCACATAGCGATTTTGATATTTTGTTTTGACTTTATATTGTCTTTGTCTTTTAGGAGGAATCGTCCTTTGGTCGAGATTTTTGCTACCGAAACATTTATACATTTAACTTGAATGGGAGTCTAGGGGGTGTTTTTAAAAGCTTGATGGAGGCCTAGCGAGTCAATTGAATAAAAATATCTAAAAATAAAAAAAATAAAATAAAATAAATGTACACCAAAAAATAATTAGATGCCAACGCCATTTGCAAAGTTTTGGTCGAGGTGTTCTGTTCAATTAGAGTTAGGGCCCGATAGTGACGCACCAACAGACCGAGACCTCCGAGACCACCGCTTCAACCCAAAACAGTTCAAATGGTGGTGACACACTTTAACCTTATAACTTTAAGTTAAGGATATTTTTTCTACCGAAACATGTATAAATTTAACTCTAATGAGAATCTAGGGGGTGTTATTTAAAGCTTGATGGAGGTCTAGCGAGTAAATTGAATAATAAATATCTAAAGAAATACACCAAAAAATTTGTTGTTTTACAAATTTTACATTTAAAAAAAACAAAAAAAATTAGCAGCCTATACATAATGCAGGAAAAGGTAACTTAAGACAACCCTACCACTAAAGACAGATCCGACAGAACGGGTACCGTAAAAAGGCCTAACTTCCGTCAAGGGAGTATACTTCACACATTAGTGGATAAAAGTATATAAGGTACAGTTATAGAAAAATGGCTCTGCATTATGGAACAACACCGCAGACTTGCTTGTTTTTCCATAACATCATGTCCTATAACTGCGGTTTATTAAATTTTATTCCAGAATGTCCGAAATTATGTCCTCTTCCAAAGTTATGTAATTTTACCGGTACCAGATATATTATCATGTTTCTTTACACCAACCAACTTCACATCTAAACTCAAGTAATGAAATCAACAAATACATGTGGCACTCCGAGGACTCGAACCCAGGATACTCTCATCGAAATTCCGCGCACTATGCATTACGCTATCAAGACAGTTAACACAGGTGGTAATTTACAGTGTCTATATTTCCTCGGCATCCAAAACTAAAGAGTATCTGTTCTTATGAGGGTCATACACTGTTCTTATCAGGCCCTACATAAAAAAAAAAAATAAAAAAAAAAAAAAAATAAAAAAAAATAAAAAAAAAAAGAGAGGAAGTCTAGACACCTTGGCATAATTATTTAACTGTCTTGATAGCGTAATGCATAAATGCGCGGAATTTCGGTGTGAGTATCCTAGGTTCGAGTCCTTGGAGTGCCACATGTATTTATTGATTTCATTAATTGAATTTAGAAGTAAAGTTGGTTGGTGAAAAAATATGAATAAATGACCGCCACACAGTCTAGAGTCTATTCATTAATAGTACAGTAGCATCAAGAAGTTCCCTCATGCCACATCATATATTAACGCCCATTACCAAGTTATAATGTAAAACTTGCAAAATAAACAAACCAAAACATATACGAACAGTAAAAATACAAAATAACTAATCAAAATCGCTATGTGGAAACAACGCTTAAATCAAAATTAAAATGTAAACTTGCAAAGCAAGCACCCCAAAACTGGAATCGCACAATATAAAGACAACAACTTCTAAAAAATAACTGGAATTAAAATAGACAATTTGCAAAATAACAAAACCTAAACTGGGACGACAATATAAAAGCAAAGAACTTATCAAATTTGACCTCAATTGCACGAGAGGTCCGAATATTGCTCAAGCAAACTGGGGGAAAGATGTTAAAATTGCCAAATGTTATAAAATTTCAGAACTAACGGGGCTAAACATGAGGGAGAAGGGGGCCCAGAAAAAGCCAGCCAGCCCCCCTTAAGTTAATGCCCGAGGGGATGGCCACAAATGAATAGCCTGCATATGCTTCCATAGGGCGAGGCAACTCATTAAGTCTGTAATTGTATTTATAGCTTGTTCCTGTTCACGGGAGGGTGGTCACTTAAAGGGGGGATGGTTGGTTTTTTCGGGGCCCCCATCTCCCTCATGTTTAGCCCCATTAGTTTAGAAATCTTGGGACGGTCGACCAACTATTTTAGCGATTTTAAGAACTTTAACCCTTTTGTTTGTCAATATTAGGGCCTTTCATGCCATTAAGGTGTAATTTCTTTCCTGACGATCGATAGCGAGCCTGTAGTTTTAGGAAAAATCGTCCTTTGGTCGGGATATTTTTGCTACCGAAACATTTATACATTTAACTTGAATGGGAGTCTAGGGGGTGTTTTTAAAAGCTTGATGGAGGTCTAGCGAGTAAATTGAATAATAAATATCTACAAAAACAAAACAAAATACACCAAAAAATAATGAGATGCCAACGCCATTTGT
>CM064480.1:5480327-5490327 GCA_032716605.1 Paralithodes platypus
TCCTCCTCCTCTCCTTCTCTCTCGTCCTTTTCTTCTTTCCTCTTTCCTCCCTCTCCCTCTCTCTTCTTCCCCCTTCTCTCTTCCTCCTCCTATCCTCCCTCTCTCTCTCTCTCTCTCTCTCTCTCTCTCTCTCTCTCTCTCTCTCTCATTTTATGTACATATTATGTAAGAAGAATAACTGGCTGTGGAAATAAATGTTAATATTATTATTATTATCATTATTATTATCCTCTATCTCTCTCTCTTCCTCCCCTTTCTCTCTCCTCCTCCTCCTCCTCCTCTCCTTCCCCTTTCTTTCTCCTCCTTTCCTGCTTCTCTCTCTTAGTCCCCTCCCTCTCTCCTCGTTTCCTCCCTCTCTCTTCCACCTTTCCTCTCTCTCTCTCTCTCTCTCTCTCTCTCTCTCTCCTCCTTTCCTCCCTCCTCTTCCCACTTTCCTCCCTCTCTCTCTCTCTCTCCCTCTTCTTCCTACCTCTCTCTCCCTCTCCTCCTTCTCTTTCCTCTCTCCGCTTCTTCTCCTCTTCCGGTTCTTTCTTCTTCTTCTCTTTCTCCTTTCCACCTCCTTCTTTTCTTGTCTTCCTCCTCTCCCTTCTTCTTTCCTTTCCTACTCCTCTCCTCTTCTTCTTCTATTCCTCTTCTTCCATCTTCCCCTTCACTCCTCCTCCTCTTCTTAACCCAAATTGTCCCCTACTAACATCTCCTCCCCCTCCCAGTCACTGTCTTACCCCCACTCCTTACCCTCCCCCTCTCTTACCCCCTTCCCACTCCTGTCTTTCCCCCTCTCCTCCCCACTCCCTGTTTTCTCCCTCTCCACCCCCATCCCACTCATGCCTTCCACCTCTCTCTCTCCCGTCCACCTCCCCTTCTCTCCCCCTCTCCTCTCCCTCTTCTCTCCCGTCTCCGATCCCGCAAAAAATTCCTTCTCCCCTCCTCTCCCTCTCCCACTATCAAAGTTGTCTCTGTCCTCGTTAGTCCAACTTTTACACCAACTTCCAACTCCTCCCTCCCTCTCCTCCCTTTCTCACTCCCTCTCTTCTTCTTCTTCCTCCCTCTCCTCCCTTTCTTCTTCCTCCTTGTCCCCCATTTCTTTCTTTGTTTTTGTTGTTGTTGTTGTTCTTCTTCTTCTTCCTCCTCCTCCAGTTCTCTCTTTTTTCTTCTTCTTCCGTCTCCTCCCTTTCTACCTCCTCTTCCTCCGTTTCTTTCTTTGTTTCTTCTTTCTCCACCTTCCTCCCTTTCTGTATCTTCTTCCTCCTACCACTAACCTGTCCTACCACTAACCTGTCCTACCACTAATCTGTCCTACCACTAACCTGTCCTACCACTAACCTGCCCTACCACTAATGTCTCCTACCACTAACCTGTCCTACCACTAACCTGTCCTACCACTAACCTGTCCTACCACTAACTTGTCCTACCACTAACCTGTCCTACCACTAACCTGTCCTGCCTAAAGAGTCTTTCAGGGTGGGCAACAAAGTTAATCCTACTCCCCCCCCCCCCCCCCCAGAAGGACGGGGCCGCTAAATTGGGTCTTTGTCCGAGGGTGGGGGGGGTTCTTCCTCCTAGTTCCTCTTTATAATAATAATAATAATAATAATAATAATAATAATAATAATAATAATAAATATAATACCAACTACTACAACTAATGAAATGTATAATATATATAATATTTTGTTTTCTTCATCGTCTTCTTATTAATATAATTACTACCCCCCCCCCCCTCTCTCTCTCTCTCTCTCTCCTTTCCTTCCACTTTCTCTTAGGGTTGTTATCTCTACCAGGATTAAGTCTTGGCCACCTCGCAGGGATCGTAAGGTCTGTGTGGCCAGTGTATATATGTAAATCTATGTAAAGCTCTGTAAATCTCACTCTCTCTCTCTCTCTCACCTAGACCCAGCAAATAAAACACAAATAATATATATATAAATACATATATACAATGCTATTAGAACCTATTGCCTGTAGTACTGTATGTATGTAGCTCTAGAATGAAATAGTTGTAGTGCAAGATGTTCCCCGTTTTCTTCACAGGTTAAGGGGAGATGGATCGTATTTCTGGTCACCGTTCTTCCTCATGTTTAGCCCCATTAGTTTTCAGATTGTAAGACGTTCGCCCCAGTAGTTTAAATGTACAAATATATCTTGAAGGGGTTGTTGTTGTTGTTGTTGTTGTTGGGTGTTCCCCACAAGCTCTGCCTCCTGGCCGAACCAGCCCCAAGGCCCCCAAGCAAGGCCAATAAACCGAGGCGCCCTCCGATCCCCCACAGAAACCCCTCCCTGCCGACCACAATATTAAAGCCCTGGGATGACCCGAAGCCACTCCATGGCGGGGAGCTGAGGAGGGTGTGCGGAAACGGCCCCCCGGGACAAACCAAAGCCCCACCCAGGGCCCCCCTGGTGCCCCTCAAGCAAGTATTGAAAGAGAAAGCTTTGAGGGCAAAGGAAGAAAAAAATGTGGACGCTTTGGCTTCCAATCTTGGTAGATTGTGATGAGGTCCAATCCAACGTAAGAGACGCCCCTAGTCACTTGAGATCTAGAAAATATATAAGTAAAAGGAACAGGTCAGAGTAAGCTATTAAGCTATGGGTTTTATGGCAGAGATCGCCCTCAGTTCTCACTCTGATAGACCAGCCCCATCACTCAAAACAGTACAGTATTCGGTATATACTTAGTGGCTGCCAAAGAAATAAATTTGCAAATTAAACAAGCTATTATACCGAACCCCCGCTATGGGGATTGCCCATCACCCACATGACTAGAACCCCCAATCCTCGTCAGCAGCATCTAGGGAAATGGCGCCTAGAAAGGAAAAGCCACCTTTGGCGGGGGGATAGCTCCCCTATTTCAACCTCTTTCAGGGTTGGGCACCCGCCCTATCTTGACGGGGTTGTTTTATAAAGCTTTATGAAGGTCTAAGGAGGAAACTAAAAAACAAAATAATAATATTACATAAATGAAAACAAAATCAACCCTAAAACGACCCATGTAACTCTAGATTATAATAGTTGTAGTGCGATATGTTCCCGTTTTCTTCCTAGGTTACGTCGGTTCTGCAAACTCCCATGTAAGTATGTCTTGTCGCTGTTTGGAGGCAACTTTTGGTGGAATAACATGTTTGGCGGTATTGGAGAGAGAGAGTGGAGGTGAGAGCGGAGGCCAAAGGACGCTGTGAGGGAGAGAACGCATTGGAGGGAGGCTCGGCCCGGGAGGATTTGAGCGGAGAAGAGAGGCCAGGATGGGGACGACGAGGGAAGGGCGGGGGGGGGCGAGGGGGGGGGATGGAGAGGCGGCGGGAGGGGGCCGGGAGAGGCGAGAGGAGGAGGGACGAGTGAATGGAGGGGGAGAGAGAGGAGTCAGGAGAGAGAGGGGGGAATCGAGAGAGAGAGCGAGAGGAGACGGTATGGAGACGAAGGAGAGATTGATAAGAGAGAGGCGAGATAGAGAGAGAGAGCAGTAAGTGGACGTGTTGCTGAGTAAGCAGCCGGTGAACCATTTTGTGTGTGTTTTTGTGTGTGTGTGTGTGCCTCTTTCCGTGTGTGTGCCTCTTTCCGTGTGTGTGTGTACCTCTTTCCGTGTGTGTGTGTGTGTGTGCCTCTTTCCGTGTGTGTGCCTCTTTCCGTGTGTGTGTGGCATGTGTAGTGTCTTTCCGTGTGTGTGTGTGTGTGTGTGCCTCTTTCCGTGTGTGTGTGTGTGTGTGTACCTCTTTCCGTGTGTGTGTGTGTGTGTGTGCCTCTTTCCGTGTGTGTGTGTGTGTGTGTGTGTGCCTCTCTTTCCGTGTGTTGTGTGTGTGGTTGTGTGTGTGGTTGTGTACCTACTTTCCGTGTTGTGTGGTGTTTTTTTTGTAATTGTGATGTGAGGGAAGAAAAAAGGCAGAACTGCCTGTAGCAAGTGCCTCCCCCAGAGTTGAAAGAGTGACAGGGCCAAAATCAAGGGACGTTCGAGCCAAAATGCCTGGACACACGGAGTTTGAAGCAATTTAAGTCATAGGAAGAGGGAAAAACTGATTCTGGGAGAAGGAGAAAGTTCCAGAGCTCAGCTGTTGAACTTGAAGAACGAAAATACCTGAGAGTAACGTTTTTCACTCTGGGGTTTGGAGAGTTGCATAAGCAGTAGGGGAAGGGGATTGTGTTGCAAGACGAGTACCACGTACCCTACGTAGAGGAGGTGATATATAACACTCTGGAGAGATAGGTCTGTAGGAAGACACTAATATATTTTAAATGTAGTAGAGTATTAGATAGAATTTAGAACGATTAGAATAGCGAGGAGGTATAGATGCTCACATTCTGCGGCAAAAGGCAAGAGAAGGAGAAAATTGCAGAGAGCGCATGGTGATGTCGAGTGGACGGGAGTTAATGATACAAAAGGCCTTCCTTTCTACTTTGTCTAGGAGTGCGGTGTACTCCTTTGTACTCCTCTGTACTCCTTTGATCCTCCCCACACATGTGAACAATACTCAATATAAGGACGCACTGTGCCCCTGTACAGAACAAGAAGCTGTGCAGGGGTAAAGAACCCCTTGAGGCGGTTGGGCACACCTAGCTTCTGGGAGGATGCCATAGCAAGACAGGTAATATGGTCCTTCCAAGTGGGAGCAGAAGAAAAAGAGACACCAAGAATATTGAGAGAAGATGAAGGATTGAGTGTTTGTAATTGTGAACGTATAAGGGATGTCCTCTGGGAGGTTCCTGAACGGGTAGGTGTAGATAGATGGGAGGAACATTGGGGTTTTTCTGGAAGCATTTAAAGGCAACAAGGTTTCTTTCTGTGCCCCAAATTGGCGAAATAACTAGTAGTAGTTAGATCAGAAGATAAGTATGTGTTGCACTTGCTTCATACGTTGTACGTTTTTGTCTTAGAGGGATTGCTGGCTGGGGCGTTCTGGAAAACTAATTGAAAAGTGTAAGGTACAGTTTTGGTATGGTTTTTCTGGACTCCCTTCTCCCTCATGTTTAGCCCCATTAGTTATGAGATTTTAAGGCTTTCGGCCCATTAGTTTGGTCGAATGTCTTTGTCAATTTTAAGACCATGCCATGTAGGTGTCGCTATATATACTGTATATATGACATATATTTCATATAACATAATGATAGTTGGGTGTGTGTGCCCTATCTATCTATCTATCTATCCATTAATCCATCTATCCATCCAACATCCCTATTGCTCTTTCTATCTATCTATCTATCTATCTATCCATCTAGCCATCCATCCATCTATCCATCCAACATCCCTATTGCTCTATCTATCTATCTATCTATCTATCTATCTATCAATCTATCTATCCATCAAGCCATCCATCCATCTATCCATCCAGCATCCCTTTAACTCCTTTCGCCCTCTCCCGCCCCCTCTTTCGTACCCCCCCCCCCCCCCCCATGCATACACTCGCCTCCTCCTCTCCCCGACGAACCAGCCATTTCCAAATTTGTTACAGGACATTTTACGAGGAAATTGAGTTTGTGAGCCGCCCGCCCGCCCGCCAGGGGCAGTTGTGGTGTGGGCGTTGTGTTCTGTTTCTCGTTGTGTCAGGGGGGGGGGGCCGGCTGAGGTATACGAAGAGAGAGAGGGAGAGAGAGTGTGTTAGAGTTAGATTTACATAGATACACTGGCCACACAGACCTTATTGTTAGAATTATGTCTCTAGAGAGACGATTTCAAGCCCCGCCAGGGTAGGATTTGAGACATAAATTATTCTACTATAGATTAGCGATGAGAGGAGAGAGTTACACAAATCGGGCGCACAAAAGGAAACAAGCAACCACAGATCTATGGACCCTTCTAGGCTGCTTGTCCTCCAAAACAACTGAGGATTCAAGTGTCAACAAGTGGTTTAGAGTGGGTAAGGGAACATTTGGGGAAAGGGGAACTACTGCCCTGGAACTAAGGTCCGTGGCAGGAATTAGAGAAGTTAGTAGGGGACAGATGGGTTAGTTGTTTTAACTGGGCTGGGGGGGCGGGGATAAAATAAAGTTATTCATATTTACAAACGCAGGTCAGGTCGCGCGGTTTGTATGGCGAGATAGTCTCATGTCTAAAGCGGTGTTTAAATGATTAAAACGGTGCTGCCAAGTCTATAAAACGTCTCGGGGAAGCCCATTCCACAAGTTGACAACTACGATGTTGAAGAAGAAATTCTTAGATTCGTTGTGAGGGTTAAAAGATTTACCAATAATTTTGCAACCGTTTCCCCGCGTGATAATTAGCTTGGGTCGATAGTGATAGTACTTACTACAGTTGCATTCTTGTCGATGCCTTTGATGATTTTTGAACACTTGAATTAAGTCACCTCTTAATTCTGCCGCTGGTTAAAGGAAATAATTTAATTCTCTAAGACGCTCTTCGTATGGTTTTGTTCTATAGGCTAGGTATCAATTTTGGTAACTCTACGTTTTGAACTCGTTCTAGCTTGTTTATATCTTTTTGGTAATAAGGGTCACCAGGATTTTGATACACGCAGTATTTCCAGAAAAGATGGGCCGGACTAGAAGGAATTGGTAAAGGCGTTAGGATAACCGCTTTGGATTTTTATTTATGGCTCAAAATGACCTGCCGATAAAGCCAATATATTTGTTTTTGCTTTCCCTTAAAGAACACACTTCTGAACATTGTGTTGACCACTCGGTTTTAGGTTACTCGATATTGTTTACTCCCAGATCGGTTTTGCTGTTTTACAATTCTTAAGCTGAGTGCCATTCATCGAATAGTTTGCTTTCCTCACTTTAGAGAGAGATGAGAGAGGAGAGAGGAGGAGAGAGGAGAGAGTAGAGAGAGAGGAGAGAGAGAGAGATGAGGAGAGAGAGAGTGAGGAGAGAGAGGAGAGAAGACGAAGTAGAGAGAGAGAGAGAGAGAGATGAGAGAGAAGAGGAGAGAGAGGAAGCGAGAGAGAGAGAGAGAGAGAGACAGAGAGAGAGAGAGAGAGAGAGAGAGAGAGAGAGAGAGAGAGAGTCAGGTTAGAATGAGTGGATGGTTACCGACTAATTAAGCGTTCGTTTAGCGCCCACCGCCCACCACCACCACCCCTCCCTCTAGATCCCCTCCGCCCCATTGCTGAGGGTGGCCGACACGAGACAGAGCCCGAACAGAAACAACATTTAAAGTTCCTATTCTCAGGGTCCGAGAGCACTTTCGCGTTCCCTAGCCCGTTTCTCTGTCTCGTCGAGTAGGAGAATTATACAAGTGGAGAAGGATTCCTAGCTACCTGCCCCCAGAAGGAAAGGTATGTATGTATGTATGTATGTATGTATGTATGTATGTATGTATTTACTCAGGCCCAATTCCAATTTTTTTGTTTATTTTTTTTTTTTTTTTATTTATTTTTTTTGTGTGTAAAGGATGGTGTGAATTAACCTTTTCTGTACCAGCGACGGCTTTTTAATTGCGTGCTGGCTACTATTAGACGATTTTATTAAGTTTAAGGAGAGATCGGCCGTTTTCTGGCCACTCTTCTTCCTCATGTTTAGCCACGTTAGATTTCAGATGATAATACGTTCGGCCCATTAGTTTGGAGATTTTAAGACCTTTCGCTCCATTTATTTGTCAATATTAAGACTTTTCGTGTCACATAGGTGTCGATGTATTCCTGGCGAGCGATAGCGAGCCTGTAATTTAAAAGAAACCGGCCTTCGGCCTGGACATTTTTCTATTGAAAAAAAGTAAAAATTTATCTTGACGGAGGGTCTTGGGCGGGTGTTTTTAAAGCTTGATGGAGGTCTAGGGAGGAAACTAAAAATATTAATGAAAAGATACATATATGAGCAAATACATACGCCCATTCTCTCCAGCCATTTAACAAGCTTCGAATGATCTCACCTAACCCTGTTTTACTACGACAGATCCTTCTTAAGCTGCACACAATTGTCTACATAGCGCAAGAAAAAAAGTATAAAGATGTCGCCGGTAGAGAGAGGGTTAATTTTGTTTCTTTTTTTCTGGACCTCCTTCTCACTCATGTTTAGCCCCATTAGTTTTGAGATTTTAAGACATTCACCCCATTACTTTGGCGATTTTAAGACCTTTCGTGCCATTTAGGTGTCGATTTACTGTATTTTTCCTGGCAAGAGACAGCGAGTCTGCCTTTTGGCCGGCACATTGTTCTACCGAAAAATGGAAAAATTTATCTAATCTCGCAGGGGTGGGGGGGGGGGGGGGTTGTAAGCTTGATGGAGGTCTAGGGAGGTCACTAAAACATAATACATAAATAAACAAACAAATAATAATAATAACAAAATAATAATAATAATAATAATAATAATAATAATGATAATAATGATAATAATAATAATAATAATAATGATAATAATAACAAAATAATAATAATAATAATAATATTAATAATGATAATAATAACAAAATAATAATAATAATAATAATAATGATAATAATGATAATAATAATAATAATGATAATAATAATAATAATAATAATGATAATAATAATAATAATAATAATAATAATAATAATAATATTACTCTTCTTATTGTTATAAATATTTTAAAGATTATTTTATGTGGGGGTCGAAGATCCCCCCCCCCCCCCCCCAATGGTGGCACCCCTCAGTCCTCCTTTCACCTCCAGAAATTAGTTCTCGCCTCTCTCTCTCTCTCTCACATACACATACACACACACACACACACACACTCACTCTCTCTTAGAATTATGTCTCTCTCTCTCTCTCTCCCCTTTGCAAATATTTGATATGCAATTATTGTTATCGTAATTGTGCTAACCCTTTTCCAGATCTGATGACGCATCTCTGTTCTGCTTTGTGGCTAGTATTGGATTTTTGTCAATATCAACACTTTTCGCGTCATTTAGGTGTCGAGTTTTTTCCTGGCGAGCGAGAGCGAGTCTGTAATTTAAGAGGAACCGGCCTTCGGCCGGTACATTTTTCTATCGAAAAATGTACAAATGTTGAA
The DNA here is from genome assembly GCA_032716605.1 of Paralithodes platypus. NCBI lineage: Eukaryota > Metazoa > Arthropoda > Malacostraca > Decapoda > Lithodidae > Paralithodes > Paralithodes platypus. The sequence goes on from CM064480.1 coordinate 5,489,244, forward strand.
GGAGGGTCTTGGGGGTGTTGTTTTTTAAGCTTGATTGAGGTCTAGGGAGGAAACTCACACGAATATAAATAGATAATTATATAAATAGATAATTATATAAATGAGCAAATAAATAGGCAAAATAATAAGGGAGGTGACCTGCTTTTTGTTCTCCTTTTCTCACTTTCGCTGGCTTGTATCCATTCGGCCCCATTCAGCCTACTGGTTGTTGTTGTTGTTGTTGTTCCCCAAGCTGCCTGGCCGAACAGCCCCAAGGCCCCAAGCAAGGCCAAGGCCATAACCGAGCGCCCTCACAGAACCCTCCCTGCCGACCACAATAAAGCCTGGGTGACCGAAGCCACTCCATGGCGGGGAGTTGAGGAGGGTGCGGAAATGCCCGGGAAACCAAAGACCCACCCAGGGCCCTGTACCCCTCAGCAATTATGAAGAGAAAGTTGAGGGGCAAAGGAAAAATGTGACGCTTTGGCTTCCAATCATGGTAGATTGGGAGGTCAATCCACGGAAGAGACGCCGTCACTTGAGATCTAGAAAATATATAAGTAAAAGGAACAGTCAGAGTAAGCAATGGGTATGGCAGAGATCGCTCAGTTCTCACTCTGATAGACCAGCCCATCACCACTCAGCCTACTGGTTTAAGACGTTTGTCCCCATCCAGGTATCAATATTTTCCTGGCTAACGGTAGCGAGTCAGCATATACTGTATATATTCTTTGTTTTGACAGCAAGCTAAATTTTTAAATTTTTCGATAGAAAAATTTCTCCGGCGAAGCCGGATTTCTCCAGGCAATGGTGGCTCGCTATCGCTCGCCAGGAAGAAATTGACACCTGCATGGGGATAAACGTCTTAAAACAGTTGGCTAAATGGGGACGAATGGATACAAGCCAGAAAAAGAGAGAAAAGGAGAGAAAGAGAGAAAAACAGGTGATCCCCTTAACTTCATTCCTTTAAATCCTTCCATAACTCTACCATCAGCCTCGTTAACCCCTTCAAGACCCGATTAAGTATTTATTGTCTGTTTTCAGGCTATCATTAGACGATTGTCTTCAGGTTAGGAAGGGTCTATGGAAGGCAGAGGGTTGGTTG
>CM064480.1:5495327-5525327 GCA_032716605.1 Paralithodes platypus
TGAACAGGGGAAGGCAGGGGGGGGGGGGGGGGGGGCTTTGTGGCATGGTTATGAGGGAGAAAGGGATGAGTGGGCATAGAAGGTTGAGGATGGAGGATAAGGGGGGTCACCGGCTTTTTTTTTTATCTTTCTCTCCTTTTCTCTCTTTCCCTGGCTTGTATCCATTCGGCCCCATTCAGCCAACTGTTTTAAGACGTTTATCCCCATCCAGGTGTCGAATTCTTCCTGGCGAGCGATAGCGAGCCAGCATTGTATGGAGAAATCCGGCTTCGCCGGAGAAATTTTTCTATCGAAAAATGTGCAAATTTAGCTTGCTGTCAAAACAAAAAAATATATATACTGGCTCGCTACCGCTCGCCAGGAAATTATTGACACCTGGAGGGGGGTAAAAGTCTTAAAACAGTAGGCTGAATGGGGCCGAATGGATACAAGCCAAAGAGAGAGGGAGAGAAAGAGAAAACAAGCTAGGTGGGCTCCCTTGAATTGAATTGAATTGAATTGAAATCTTTGTTATTTAGCCTTTAGTATACAATACAATTTTGCTTACAAATGATTTGTTAAAAAACAAAAATATATAATAATAATACAAAAAAATAAGGCTGAGCCTTTTGAGAGATGTCTCTCTTAAAGGCACCTGGCTATAACTCGATCTATCAAAATGCAATTGTATATAATACACTTAGTCACAGCTGTGAGCCCCGGGAACTACGTGTTGTAAAGATTTTTTTCTAAATTCGAAAAGGGATGTATGTAGGCAAAATATAATAACATAAAACAAATTAAATTAATGGTGATTAACCCTGAGGTCACACTCACTTCCCAGAGCTCACAGCTGATTGTTCATTATCACAATTACCCATGTAATACCATTTACAAAAATTGAATATATATAACATACATTGTACAACTATTGACTTGATGTTCAAAGGCCATACTCGCAATTATAACCACAATTCGACACAAAGACACATACGCTTCCCTAACAGTATATGCCTAATTAGTAAAGGACATAAACTTTGTTGTGCATGGAATACACACTTACACCATTCATTTAGACCTATATATGAGAACATGGTCAATAATTGACTGCAGACTATAATATATCCATTTCTATAAAACAAAACAAAAAAACAAAACAAAATGCATACAAATGCCAACTACACATACATCATATACACCTTTACAGACAAAAATAGAAGCATGTTTATTACAAAATAGTATTCAAGCTCATTCAACCCTTTACGTGACTCACCCCTTAAGAGGGGTGAGAGGTAGGGGAAAGTGTATACGTTTATTTCATCTGTACAGGCGGCCTAATAAGTCATGTCTCAGCACCAAGAATATTTTGATCAATAACTGGTATCAACAATATCTAAACACGATTTCTTCCTTTCGAGTGAGATATACAAACATGTTCCTACACTTACCCACCCTCTTCAACATCCGACAGACATTAATACAGCACAAAGCGAGCCAAACGTAATGCCAGGTGAGACATGACTTATTAGGGCCACCGTACCGGCAACGTCTTTATGCTATATTTAATTAGACGGTTTTGTGCAGCTTAAGAAGGATCTGTGGTAGTAAAAAGGGTTAAGTGAGATAGCTCGAAGCCTGTTAATTGCTAGACGCCCTTAATGCTTATACTGAATGAAATAGATAGATAGATAGACAGACAGACAGACAGATAGATTGATATAAACAGATAGATAGATAGATAGATAGACAGACATACAGGTAGATAGATAGATAGATAGACAGACATATAGATAGATAGATAGATACAGACACAGACAGATAGATAGATATAAACAGATAGATAGATATAGACAGGTAGATAGGTAGATAGATAGATACAGACACAGACAGATAGACATATATAAAAAGATAGATAGATATAGACAGGTAGATAGATAGATAGATGGGCAGATAGATAGAGAGAGAGAATAAGGAGATGGAGGGTGGGAGAGAAGAAGAACAAGAACACGCAGTAGTATAATAATAATAATAATAATAATAATAATAATAATAATAATAATAATAATTAAAATACGAGTCACACGGGCAATTGCCAAAACTTTAAAGGTCCATATCATTGTTATTAAACTAAGCATTTGGCAAAGGGAGCAATTGTTAAAAACCTTAGCCAATACTCTGTCATTCACCAACAATAAATTTGAATTTATCATTATTATTTGGTAGGGTAGGTATGTATAGGTAGGTTGGCTAAATAATTGCTGGAATTCGTAGGGACTCGAACGGTTTTGAGAGAGTTAAATAAAAAAACAAAAGATAGGACTGAATAATAAAGAGATTATGTTATTAAGCAAAACTGGGGGATGCGTGGAAGCCTATAGACTGTATACGGTAAACTTTGTGTGGGTAGCGAATTCGGTTTTAAAGTAATTTAAGAATAGACAGTTTTCAATGCTGCGGCCAAACTATTCCACCCATTTATATTTTGTTGGTATCAAAATGTTCGGAATCGCGAGCCTCACCCAACTACGCAAGCATGGCTCTGATCATCGGCGTAGTTTTCAAGATGTGGAATTTTAAGTGGAATTCGAGTTTTTTTCAAGATTGCCGGAAAAAAACACGTGCAAAAGCAAAACCTTCTCTATAAAATTTGCGGAGCATTAGTAGGGGAGTGCGTATGCCAAAGCCCAGTCGTTTCCTGTGAGCGGGAGAGACGGTATTTAAGCGTCAAGTTTTTCGGGAAATCGGCTGCCACGGGCCTGTTTGGCCGCCATGCCGGATGTTTAGCATATCAAAAGTTGCACAATACAAAAACGCACCTCTTGTGAAAGTTTGATCCCGATCCAAAAAGCGGTTCTGGAGATATTGCGTCGAAACCGGCGCGTAAGAAGAATTTGGATGAAATTCCAGGTTTAATGATTACAATAGGGGTTCCCCGTAAGGGACGAACCCCTAATAATAAAACGAGAATAAGGTAGGGAGAAAGAGGAAACGAAGAGGATGAAGACAATAGGATAAACCAGGAAGAGAGGAAGAAGAAGATGATAGGATAAAACAGGAAGAAGAGGAAGATAATATAATAAACCAGGAAGGAGGAGAAGAGATGATGAAGGAAGAACAGCCACATAAGGGGGTTCTCAAGACGCTAAGATCTATACAATGGACGCCTCTCTCACCATTATTCCCCTTGAGCGGCCTCTCAAGACCCTCTATTAATATACACACTATGTCTATTAATATACACACTATGTCTATTAATATACACACTATGTCTATTAATATACACACTATGTCTATTAATATACACACTATGTCTATTAATATACACACTATGTCTATTAATATACACACTATGTCTATTAATATACACACTATGTCTATTAATATAAACACTATGTCTATTAATATACACACTATGTCTATTAATATACACACTATCTTATTTAATATACACACTATCTCGGCTACACACTGTCTTATTTAATATACACACTCTGTCTTATTTAATATACACACTATGTCTATTAATATAACACTATGTCTATTAATATACACACTATGTCTATTAATACACACTATGTCTATTAATATACACACTATGTCTATTAATATACACACTATGTCTATTAATATACACACTATGTATTAATATACACACTATGTCTATTAATATACACACTGTCTATTAATATACACACTATGTCTATTAATATAAAACACTATGTCTATTAATTACACTATGTATTAATATACACACTATGTCTATTAATACACACTATGTCTATTAATATACACACTATGTCTTAATATACACACGAATTAATATACACACTATGTCTATTAATATACACTATGTCTATTAATATACACACTATGTCTATTAATATACACACTATGTCTATTAATATACACACTATGTCTATTAATATAAACACTATGTCTATTAATATACACACTATGTCTATTAATATACACATGTCTATTAATATACACACTATGTCTATTAATATACACACTATGTCTATTAATATACACTGTCTATTAATATACACACTATGTCTATTAATATACACACTATGTCTATTAATATACACACTGTCTATTAATATACACACTATGTCTATTAATATACACACTATGTCTATTAATATACACACTATGTCTATTAATATACACACTGTCTATTAATAACACACTATGTCTATTAATATACACACTATGTCTATTAATATACACACTATGTCTATTAATATACACACTATGTCTATTAATATAAACACTATGTCTATTAATATACACACTATGTCTATTAATATACACACTATGTCTATTAATATACACACTATGTCTATTAATATACACACTATGTCTATTAATATACACACTATGTCTATTAATATACACACTATGTCTATTAATATACACACTATGTCTATTAATATACACACTATGTCTATTAATATACACACTATGTCTATTAATATACACACTGTCTATTAATATACACACTATGTCTATTAATATACACACTATGTCTATTAATATACACTATGTCTATTAATATACACACTGTCTATTAATATACACACTATGTCTATTAATATACACACTATGTCTATTAATATACACACTATGTCTATTAATATACACACTATGTCTATTAATATAAACACTATGTCTATTAATATACACACTATGTCTATTAATATACACACTATGTCTATTAATATACACACTATGTCTATTAATATACACACTATGTCTATTAATATACACACTATGTCTATTAATATACACACTATGTCTATTAATATACACACTATGTCTATTAATATACACACTATGTCTATTAATATACACACTATGTCTATTAATATACACACTATGTCTATTAATATACACACTATGTCTATTAATATACACACTATGTCTATTAATATACACACTATGTCTATTAATATACACACTATGTCTATTAATATACACACTATGTCTATTAATATATGCAAACACTATGTCCATCCTCACACATAATTATACGTTCCAACTTCCTCAACCCGCTATCACACGAGCCCCCAGCAATATCTCTCAGGAATTGACCACTTGCGAGTTTCGGTCTATAAGGAAGTTGGAGCTGTAGACATAGATGGTAAATAGAAATGCAATAATTATGTGGGTTTCTGATGGCTAAAAAGTATGTTTAATTGGGTTTTATGTATTTATAGATGTACTACAACCATATTATAACTGGTAAATCTGCTCAATATCGATGTCTACAGCTCCAACTTCCTTATAGAACGAAACTTGCAAGTAGTCAATTCCCGTCTGGCAGCTCCAATACTCAATTTGCGTCAGAATTCGACCTGTAATTATCAGCACATTTCAGCCTGGTTTCCGATGTCAAGGCATAATAATCCAGAGTGTTATGGGGAAGAAAATTGCTCAACGAAAATTGCCGGAAGAAGCGCCCGTGTGCCATGGGTTATATAGGACTCATCTTGGGTTGAATATATCCACTTGGTAATAGGTTTGTCGCTATGGTTGGATTTGTATTAAAGCAAGGTACTGAACACTTAAAGGAGAAATTCGTTACTTGTGATTATTACTACTAGGCTATTGCTGCTACTACTACTACTACTTCTACTAATACTATCACCACTACTACCACAACCACCACTGCTTCATCAGATCACAGTTGACCTGAAGAAGCTATCTGCGAAACGTTGTCAATAACGTGCTCCTCCTCATATGGTGTTTTTTTATCCATTCTGTCTACTTTTCAAATACCGCTCAACATTATCATCATTATCTTCTATTTACACACGCGCATTTGTGAGGGTGATGTGTGTGTATGTGTGTGTGTGAGAGTGTGTGTGTGTGTTTTTGTTGTGTTTGTTATCATTAAGGATTGGCGGAAGGTAGTGTTCCTCTTATAGTATCGTTCTCTTGTTTGTATACGGATCCCAATATATAATTTAGCACAATAAAATAAAGGCCTCCCAGGATCAGAGGGGAAGGTATATGGTCGTTTAGCCCTCTTTGTATAGGTGTGTGTGTGTGTGTGTGTGTGTGTGTGTGTGTGTGTGTGTGTCTCTTTTATTAACCCAACTAGACTACTGTCCTATCATATCATATATATAACAATGTCCAACTATTTATTGAGGGTGGGATGGGCGTATATATTGAGGGTGGGATGGGCGTATATATTTGTTTATTAGTTTATCTTTATATTTGGTTTGTTTTTCAATTTCCTCCCTAGACCTCCATCAAGCTTAAAATTACACCTCCTTTGTCCCTAAACTTTCCCTTCATAACTGTTGAGGGGCACAGGGCCTTAATAATAATAATAATAATAATAATAATAATAATAATAATAATAAGTTTTATTTAGCCAATCCAAATACAATTAAAATATAATTGTTGTGAAACATATTACAATGGCTGAGCCTTTTGAGAGAAATCTCTCTTGAAGGCCCCTTGTGCATAACTCGATTACTGCAGTAAACTTAAAATTACTGCAGTTAACTTAAAATTACTGCAGTAAACTTAAAATTACTGCAGTTAACTTAAAATTACTGCAGTTAACTTAAAATTACTGCAGTAAACTTAAAATTACTGCAGTAAACAGTAAACTTAAAATTACTGCAGTTAACTTAAAATTACTGCAGTAAACTTAAAATTACTGCAGTAAACTTAAAATTACTGCAGTTAACTTAAAATTACTGCAGTAAACTTAAAATTACTGCAGTTAACTTAAAATTACTGCAGTAAACTTAAAATTACTGCAGTTAACTTAAAATTACTGCAGTAAACTTAAAATTACTGCAGTAAACTTAAAATTACTGCAGTTAACTTAAAATTACTGCAGTAAACTTAAAATTACTGCAGTTAACTTAAAATTACTGCAGTAAACTTAAAATTACCGCAGTTAACTTAAAATTACTGCAGTAAACTTAAAATTACTGCAGTAAACTTAAAATTACTGCAGTAAACTTAAAATTACTGCAGTTAACTTAAAATTACTGCAGTAAACTTAAAATTACTGCAGTTAACTTAAAATTACTGCAGTAAACTTAAAATTACTGCAGTTAACTTAAAATTACTGCAGTTAACTTAAAATTACTGCAGTAAACTTAAAATTACTGCAGTAAACTTAAAATTACTGCAGTTAACTTAAAATTACTGCAGTAAACTTAAAATTACTGCAGTAAACTTAAAATTACTGCAGTAAACTTAAAATTACTGCAGTTAACTTAAAATTACTGCAGTTAACTTAAAATTACTGCAGTTAACTTAAAATTACGGTATTGAATTTAATAATGAGGAAGGCAGTTGTAGGCACCCCACGCCCACCCCAACAATCACCATCACGCTGGCTGATCATGAGTGTAATGTATTACACAACCCCCACAGAACCCACACCCAACGGCCATACTCATGAGGGGAACGAGGGGCTCCACACCAGTCAACCTATAGTTACAATACTTTTTATGCTACCCACATTGATGCGAAAGCTTGCTTGGGTGGGGCTTTGGTGTCCTGGGCGTTTCTGCACCCTCCTCAGCTCTTCGCCTGGGAGCGGCTTCAGTCACCTGGGCTTTCTTAGTGGTAAAGCAGGGAGGGTTCTGTGGGGGCACTCGGTTATGGCCTTGGCCTTGCTCCGGACCTTGGGACTGTTCAGTCAGACAGCTTGGGGAACAACAACAACAACAACTCACAAACGACTAGAGTAATCAAACTAATATTTCTACCAATTGGGAAGGGTCAGCCAGGGAATAGGTGTGGAAATATACAGCCCATTTGTTCTAGCCCTTTTTGAGTTACAGAGGTTAGGGTCCAGGATTTCTGGCCCACCCATTTGGAACAGGGTATATCACCTACCGTTAAGAGGGGGGTGACATGCTTTTTGTTATTTCTGTCCTTTTCTCTCTTTCTCTGGCTTGTATCCATTCTGCCTCATTCAGCCAACTATTTTAAGACGTTTATCCCCATCTAGGTGTCGATTTCTTCCTGGCGAGCGATAGCGAGCCAGCATTATATGAAGAAATCCGGCTTCGCCGGAGAAATTTTTCTATCAATAAATTTACAAATTTAGCCTGCTGTCAAACAAAAATAAAAAAAATATGCTGGCTCGCTACCGCTCACCAGTAAACAAATTGACACCTGGATGGGGATAAACGTCTTAAAACAGTAGGCTGAATGGGGCCAAATGGATACAAGCCAGAGAAAGATAGAAAAGGACAGAACAAAAACAGGTCAGCCCCCTTAAAGCAGGGAGGGTTCTGTGAGGGTGCTCGGTTATGGCCTTGGCCTTGCTCGGTACCTTGGGGTTGTTCGGTCAGACAGCCTGGGGAACAACAACAACAATAACAACAACCCCACAACCATGAATTCACTATAGTCTGTGTTATCCCAGCCGGCAGTAAATTGCTCTGTTGTCATCTTGATTATTCAACTATTACGAAGATATTGTAACGAAATTATGTTGTTAAATATGAAAATCTGGCATTAATAATCACTATCACAACTACCACTACAACCACAACTACCACCAGAACCACAACTACCACCACAACCACAACTACCACCACAACCTCATATACCACAACTACCACCACAACCTCATCTACCACAACTACCACCTACGATGCAACAACTCTACCTGATCGAAGTTACCACCACAATCACAACTACCACCAAACCTACAACTACCACAAGTAACCAGTAACTCCACAAAGCCACAATAACAATTACAAGCACGCTCATAATTACCACCACAATAAGCAATACAACCACTATCACAAATACCACTACAACCATAAGAATAACTACCACCATCACAACTACCACTATAACCACACTACCTCTACAACCACTATCACAAATAACCACTCCAACCATAAGAATAACTACCACCATCACAACTACCACTATAACCACACTACCTCTACAACCACTATCACAAATACCACTACAACCATAAGAATAACTACCACCATCACAACTACCACTATAACCACACTACCTCTACAACCACTATCACAAATACCACTACAACCATAAGAATAACTACCACCATCACAACTACCACTATAACCACACACTACCTCTACAACCACTATCACAAATACCACTACAACCATAAGAATAACTACCACCATCACAAACTACCACTATAACCACACTACCTCTACAACCACTATCACAAATACCACTACAACCATAAGAATAACTACCACCATCACAACTACCACTATAACCACACTACCTCTACAACCACTATCACAAATACCACTACAACCATAAGAATAACTACCACCATCACAACTACCACTATAACCACACTACCTCTACAACCACTATCACAAATACCACTACAACCATAAGAATAACTACCACCATCACAACTACCACTATAACCACACTACCTCTACAACCACTATCACAAATACCACTACAACCATAAGAATAACTACCACCATCACAACTACCACTATAACCACACTACCTCTACAACCACTATCACAAATACCACTACAACCATAAGAATAACTACCACCATCACAACTACCACTATAACCACACTACCTCTACAACCACTATCACAAATACCACTACAACCATAAGAATAACTACCACCATCACAACTACCACTATAACCACACTACCTCTACAACCACTATCACAAATACCACTACAACCATAAGAATAACTACCACCATCACAACTACCACTATAACCACACTACCTCTACAACCACTATCACAAATACCACTACAACCATAAGAATAACTACCACCATCACAACTACCACTATAACCACACTACCTCTACAACCACTATCACAAATACCACTACAACCATAAGAATAACTACCACCATCACAACTACCACTATAACCACACTACCTCTACAACCACTATCACAAATACCACTACAACCATAAGAATAACTACCACCATCACAACTACCACTATAACCACACTACCTCTACAACCACTATCACAAATACCACTACAACCATAAGAATAACTACCACCATCACAACTACCACTATAACCACACTACCTCTACAACCACTATCACAAATACCACTACAACCATACAGCCATTACAATAACAACCACCATCATCACAACTACTACTACAACCATTACAATAACCACCAACACCACCACTACTACAACTACCACCATGTCCACAACCACAACTACGTCCACCATCACAATTACCACTACAACCACTACCACAATAACCCCCACAACTACCACTTCAACCACAACTACCACTTCAACCACAACCCCACAACCCTCTACCAGCACCAAGTCCCCCTCCACAAAACCACAAAAGGAACCTCCCCGCCGCCCCCCCCCCCCCCCCCACACACACACCCATAACCTCTACACTTCCCCTCAACCAAAATATTATAGTGTCAAAATATTCACAGCCCTTCAAAAAATACAAATATTAACAAAATATATAAATTCACCCTCGCCAAAAAAAAAAAAAAAAAAAAAACTTCCCCAAATTCACATAAACACAAACATTTTTCATCGCCCCGGGGAAACCAGCGCTTTTTATTATCCATTTTTTCTTATATATAAAATAAATAAATCTTGACAAGAATTCCTTTTTCCACACAAATTCTATAAAGAGACGAGTAACCAGCTCGACTCTTTGACTAACTGACCGTGATGAACGCGTCCGGATACCTGCTACCGGCGCTGGCTTGGCCTTCCCTCCCAAGCCATGAAGCTGAGTTAAGGATACAGATTAGGACTAGGGAGGTGGGATTGTAGGCTGGAGGGATAGTAGGGACCTGGGGGATTATGAGCCTGAGGGAGATTGGCACGAAGGGGGATGCAGGATATTTGGGATTGGGAAGGGAAGTCAAGAATGTAGGGTCTTGGACCGGGTGGCGGTCAGGCTTGTGGGGATGGGTAGATGTGTATTATTCGGAGCAGTTCACAGGATAATGACCATTGCTGTAATACGGCTTAATGACCACAGTGACCACCTCCTCTCTCTCTATCTCTCTCTCTCTCTCTTGCTCACTTTATCTCACTCTTTCTCTCTCTTTCTTTCACTCTTGGTCTTACTCTCTTTGTCTCACTCTCATACTCTCACTCACTCTCAATTGTTCTCTCTCTCTCTCTCTCTCTCTCTCTCTCTCTCTCTCTCTTCTCTCTCCTTGTCTTAAACTCAGTAGCATCTGCCGCTGTAGATTTAAGTCCGGACTGCCTAGTTAAGCCGGTATCAAACGAGCGTTTTTTCCGTCAAAATTTATCCTTAACACTGGTCTGGCAGCTTATGAGGTCAACATTTATAATATTTATGTCACCTAAATTCATCTATTATCAGTCTAGTTTCTGATATCAGTGCAAAACAGTCCAGAAATGTTGCTTATCGAATGTTGACTATAAAAGCTCTCTTGTGATACAGGCTTAAGGATCGCCAAGCCTGTGTAGTCTGTATATTGTTGAAACTATGTATAGCTCATCATCTCTTCTGTACTATCCTTGTCTTCCACTTTCCTTTAGTTGGTGTTCTGTTCTCTCTCATAGACCCCCTGAGGACTTGACGCGTTTGAGCAGTTCATTCTGGCTTCCACCGGACTTTATACAGCTTAGGAAGGGTCCGTGGGAATTAAAAGGGTAAAGGCTATCTCAATTAACCCCTCTGACGTGCATCTAACCTTCCTCATCCGAATACAATCGTCTAATAATAGCCAATTATATACAGCTTAGGAAAAAATGGGGTGAACCGTGAAAGGTCTTAAAATCTGAAAACTAATGGGGTTGCGTGTGCGAGTGTGTGCGTGCGTGTGTGTATGTGTGTGTGTGCGCGTGTGTGTGTGTGTGTGTGTGCGCGTGCGTGTGTGTATGTGTGTATGTGTGACCAAATAAAATAGAGCTGAAGGGGGGGGGGGGCCGCCCCCCCATGGTCCTTGGCGCAGATGGACATAAAAATAATAATAATAGTAACAGAGGGAGCGGGAGGGGGGGGGGGGGGGGGGGCACAGGGGGGGGGGGTCAGTAGCAATAATAAGGGAAACGAAATAATAATATATACAAGAAATACAATATATATAATACAATACTAGAGAATGAAAAGCCAAGGAAAATACAACATAGATGAATAAAGATACATAAATACAACACTAGAGAATGAAAAGCCAAGGAAAATACAACATAGATGAATAAAGATACATACATACAATACTAGAGAATGAAAAGCGAAGGAAAATACAACATAGATGAATAAAGATACATAAATACAATACTAGAGAATGAAAAGCCAAGGAAAATACAATACAGATAATTACAGATAAACAAATAAAATATAATACTAGAAAATGAAAAGTGAAGGAAAATAAACCATAGATAATTTAAGATACATAAATAAAATACTAGAGAATGAAAAGCCAAGGAAAATACAAAACAGGTATTTAGAGATTAATGAAACTTAATATAATACTAGATAATGCAAAATGAAGGTAAATAAACCATAGATAATTTAAGATACACAATAATATACTAGACAATGAAAAGCCAAGGAAAATACAAAATAGATCAAATAAATTTAATAAAATACTAGAGAATGAAAAACGAAGGCAAATATAACATAGATTATCTCAATTAACCCTCTGACTTCCCCACACCCTTCCTAATCTCAATAAAATCGCCGGACAACAGAAAAGACCTGAGTGTTGGATCTTGAAGGGGTTAATCGGAGTGTTGCCATAAGTGCCCTTGGTGGGGAATTGAAGGGGGGGGGGGGGATAAGGGGGATTAAATAGGGGGTTGAATGGGAGACTGAGGGTTGGAGGGGTTTGTAGGGAAAGTTGAAGGGGGGAAGGGTGACAAGAGCGGATACATAGGAGTTGAAGGGGGGACTGAAGGTTGAAGGGGGGACTGAAGGTTGAAGGGGTTTGTAGGGAAGGTTGAAGGGGGTACAAGAGGGGTTGAATGGGGGAGAGTGAAGGTTGAAGGGGTTTATAGGGAAAGTTGAAGGGGGGAGGGGTGACAAGAGCGGATACATAGGAGTTGAAGGGGGACTGAAGGTTGAAGGTGTTTGTAGGGAAGGTTGAAGGGGGGTTTAAGAGCGGTTAAATAGGAGTTGAAGGGGTTTGTAGGGAAGGTTGAAAGGGCATAATAGGGGTTAAATAGGGATTGAATAGGTTTGTAGAGAAGGTTGAAGGGGGTTTATAAGCGGTTAGATAGGACATGACGGGGGGGATTGAAGGGGTTTGTAGAGAGGTATGATGCGGTATAAGAGGGGTTAAGTAGGGGTTGAACGGGAGGGCTGAGGATTGAAGGGGGATTAAGGATTGAAGGGGTTTGTAGAGCCAGTTGAAAGGGGAGGGGTTACAAGAGGAGTTAAATTGAGGTTGAAGGGGGGCTGAGGGTTGAAGGGGGAGGGGGATTGCAGGGGGAAAATGAGCATGGGTGAAATTATGATACAGAAAAGAGAGGAATTAAGGGGAGGTATTTATTTTCTGGACCCCCTTCACCCTCATCCTGGTTCTTAATGTGGATGAGGGAGACAAAAGGCAGAACTGCCTTTACAACGGCACCTCGTAGCTACTTTCTACTTTTCCTATTTACTGAAGAGTGTAGAGAGGAGAAGGGGTGTTGGAGAGAGAGAGGAAGCTGTTGCAGTGGCTATGGTATGTGTGTGTGTGTGTTTTTTTTTTTTTTTTTTCCAAGCTTGAAGCTAGGGAGGAAAGTAAAAACAAATAATGTATATTAATAAATCGACCTATAAATATACCCATCTTAACATGATCTGGTCCGACGACTTGTGGGTTTTTATGATATTTTTTTTATTATTTATTTATTTATTTATTCATTTTATTTTATCATTATTATTTTTTTATTTTAAGGATGTGTATCTCAAAGTATATATCCACTACTTAATGTTCGTATGCTGGGGAGATTATCACTTAAGGGCTGTTTTTCATGATGCCCCTTTTCCCTCATGTTTAGCCCATTAATTTTGATATTCTAAGACGTTCACCCCATTATTTTGTCCATTTTAAGACCTTTCACCCAATTTTTGTCAATTTTAAGACCTTGTATGCCAATTAGGTGTCGATTATCTCCTGGCGAGCGAAAGCGAGCCTGCAGTTTAGGGGGGAACTGGTCTTCGGCCGAAGGGGGTCTTGGGGGTATTTATTTTTAAAGCTTGATGGAGATCTAGGAAGCAAACTAAGCATCTCCCCTTTATGAGTATATCACTTCTTAGCTACTCTTTTTCATTGCTTATTTTGAATTTGAGAATATTCATACAATACAATATTCATACAATACAATATTCATACAATACAATATTCATACAATACAATATTCATACAATACAATATTCATACAATACAATATTCATACAATACAATATTCATACAATACAATATTCATACAATACAATATTCATACAATACAATATTCATACAATACAATATTCATACAATACAATATTCATACAATACTCATCTAGAAGGGGGATCTAATGGATTTTTTTTATTTTTTTATTGAGGTCTAGGGAGGAAACTAGAAAAATAATGAATACATGCAAAAATCGCCCCAAAAGTGAATCATCCCTCCCTTAAAGCTTGATGGAGGTCTAGGGAGCAAAGTAAAAAGTTCCCCTCAATGTACCCAGACCCCGCACCCCATAACACCTTGAAGAACAGCTGTATATCACCAGTTATGCCATTATCATCACATTATGGGAGAGGTAGTCGCTTTTTATCTAGCAGGTTTAGTCCCATTAGTTTTGATATTCTAAGATGTTCATTCCATTAGTTTGGCGATTTTAAGACCTTCCACCCAATTTCTTTGTCAATATTAAGATCTTTCGTGCGATTTAGGTGTCGATTTTTTTCCTGGAGAGCGATAGCGAGCCTGTAATTTTAAGAGAAACGGCCTTCGGCCCTGACATTTTCTACCGAAAAATATACAAATTTATCTTGAAGGGGGGTCTAGGGGGTGTACTTCTAAGGTTGATGGAGGTCTAGCGAGGAAACAACAAAATATATGAATAAATGAATGAATAGACCAAAAACCAAGTACTACCCTCTTAAAGCTTGATGGAGGTCTAGGGAGCAAAGTCAAAAGTTCCCTTCAATGTACCCAGACCCCGCACCCCATAACACCTTGAAGAACAGCTGTATATCACCAGTTATGCCATTATCATCACATTAATCATCACCATCCCTCCCATGCTATGTGTACCTAGGCGCCATGACAGTTTACCACCTCCCTCCCCTACTCCCCTTCGATACTGACAAAAGGACCCACCCCCCCTCCCCTTCTCTCTCTCTCTCTCTCTGATTCCTTTTCTATACTTCTTCCTTTCTCTCTCTCTCTCTCTCTCTCTTTCTGCCGTCTTGCTATTGAGGGCCCCTAGTAACCCCCCCCCCCCCCTCCCCCCCTCAGGGCCACTAAAAAGGGCGGTCCGGGGCCAATCAGGCAAGGGCACTGGTAAAAAGGAGCTCTGATTGGCGGAAGGGTGGGAGGGGAGGGGGATAAGGGGAAGGGAGGGGGTACTATAGTGGGCAACCCGCTGGGAACACAACAAAACAACATGAACCCGTCCCCCACTTACCCATACCCTCCCCTCCCCTCCCCTCCTCTCTCTCTCTCTCTCTCTCTCTCTATACCAACTCACACTCACACACACTCTCTCTCTCTCTTGTATTTATGTCACTGTTTTTTCCTCTCTATCTATACCAACTCACTCACACTCACACACACACACACATTCACTCTCTCACTCTCTTTCGGTATGCTTTCCTTCATATACTGTCTATACCCCCAACCCTCAACCACGGCATCCATTCCATACCCGGAACCTACCCACCCCCTTCTACACCCCCCCCCCCCCCCCCACACACACACCAGAGAGCCCGCTTCATACCCCAACCTACCCATGCCCCTCCTCCCCCCCCCCCCTCAGCCACAGAACCTCCCCCCTCCCTCTCTCTATCTGCCCCCCATTTCTCTTTCTTTGAGTGCCCCCTCCATACAGCTCATCTGGTTTTCATCACACTCAAATGTCACGCCAGAGGACGCCCTTATTATCGCACACATACACACACACACACATACTGCACGCACACACACACACACACACACACCACATACATACTACACATACTGAAGACACACACACACACTGCACAGACACACACACACACTCAAACACTGCACACAAACACACCACACATACTCTCTCTCCCTCTCTCACACACACACACTAACACTGCACACAAACACACCACACATACTCTCTCTCTCTCTCTCTCACACACACACACACACACACACTCACACTAACACTGCACCCAAACACACCACACATACTCTCTCTCTCACACACACACACACACACTGCACACACACACACTCAAACACTGCACACAAACACACCACACATACTCTCTCTCTCTCTCTCTCTCTCACACACACACACACACACACACTCAAACATTGCACACAAACACACCACACATACTCTCTCTCTCTCTCTCTCACACACACACACACACACACAGAAACACACAGCACACACACCACATAAATACTGCACTCACACACACACACACACTCACACAAGCAAATATTATACATTTTGCAATAATATTTCTAGTTCCACCCACTTCCACTATACATATTTCTAGTTCCACCCACTTCCACTATACTGTACATATTTCTATTCCACCCACTTCCACTATACTGTACATATTTCTAGTTCCACCCACTTCCACTATACTGTACATATTTCTAGTTCCACCCACTTCCACTATACATATTTCTAGTTCCACCCACTTCCACTGTACATATTTCTAGTTCCACCCACTTCCACTATACTGTACATATTTCTAGTTCCACCCACTTCCACTGTACATATTTCTAGTTCCACCCACTTCCACTGTACATATTTCTAGTTCCACCCACTTCCACTATACATATTTCTAGTTCCACCCACTTCCACTATACTGTACATATTTCTAGTTCCACCCACTTCCACTGTACATATTTCTAGTTCCACCCACTTCCACTGTACATATTTCTAGTTCCACCCACTTCCACTATACTGTACATATTTCTAGTTCCACCCACTTCCACTGTACATATTTCTAGTTCCACCCACTTCCACTATACTGTACATATTTCTAGTTCCACCCACTTCCACTATACTGTACATATTTCTAGTTCCACCCACTTCCACTGTACATATTTCTAGTTCCACCCACTTCCACTGTACATATTTCTAGTTCCACCACTTCCACTACTGTACATATTTCTAGTTCCACCCACTTCCACTATACTGTACATATTTCTAGTTCCACCCACTTCCACTGTACATATTTCTAGTTCCACCCACTTCCACTGTACATATTTCTAGTTCCACCCACTTCCACTATACTGTACATATTTCTAGTTCCACCCACTTCCACTGTACATATTTCTAGTTCCACCCACTTCCACTGTACATATTTCTAGTTCCACCCACTTCCACTGTACATATTTCTAGTTCCACCCACTTCCACTATACTGTACATATTTCTAGTTTCCACCCACTTCCACTGTACATATTTCTAGTTCCACCCACTTCCACTATACTGTACATATTTCTAGTTCCACCCACTTCCACTATACTGTACATATTTCTAGTTCCACCCACTTCCACTGTACATATTTCTAGTTCCACCCACTTCCACTGTACATATTTCTAGTTCCACCCACTTCCACTGTACATATTTCTAGTTCCACCCACTTCCACTGTACATATTTCTAGTTCCACCCACTTCCACTGTACATATTTCTAGTTCCACCCACTTCCACTATACTGTACATATTTCTAGTTCCACCCACTTCCACTATACATATTTCTAGTTCCACCCACTTCCACTGTACATATTTCTAGTTCCACCCACTTCCACTGTACATATTTCTAGTTCCACCCACTTCCACTATACTGTACATATTTCTAGTTCCACCCACTTCCACTATACTGTACATATTTCTAGTTCCACCCACTTCCACTATACTGTACATATTTCTAGTTCCACCCACTTCCACTGTACATATTTCTAGTTCCACCCACTTCCACTGTACATATTTCTAGTTCCACCCACTTCCACTATACATATTTCTAGTTCCACCCACTTCCACTATACTGTACATATTTCTAGTTCCACCCACCCACTTCCACTGTACATATTTCTAGTTCCACCCACTTCCACTATACATATTTCTAGTTCCACCCACTTCCACACTGTACATATTTCTAGTTCCACCCACTTCCACTGTACATATTTCTAGTTCCACCCACTTCCACTATACTGTACATATTTCTAGTTCCACCCACTTCCACTGTACATATTTCTAGTTCCACCCACTTCCACTGTACATATTTCTAGTTCCACCCACTTCCACTGTACATATTTCTAGTTCCACCCACTTCCACTATACTGTACATATTTCTAGTTCCACCCACTTCCACTGTACATATTTCTAGTTCCACCCACTTCCACTATACTGTACATATTTCTAGTTCCACCCACTTCCACTATACTGTACATATTTCTAGTTCCACCCACTTCCACTATACATATTTCTAGTTCCACCCACTTCCACTGTACATATTTCTAGTTCCACCCACTTCCACTGTACATATTTCTAGTTCCACCCACTTCCACTACTGTACATATTTCTAGTTCCACCCACTTCCACTGTACATATTTCTAGTTCCACCCACTTCCACTGTACATATTTCTAGTTCCACCCACTTCCACTGTACATATTTCTAGTTCCACCCACTTCCACTATACTGTACATATTTCTAGTTCCACCCACTTCCACTATACTGTACATATTTCTAGTTCCACCCACTTCCACTATACTGTACATATTTCTAGTTCCACCCACTTCCACTATACTGTACATATTTCTAGTTCCACCCACTTCCACTATACATATTTCTAGTTCCACCCACTTCCACTGTACATATTTCTAGTTTCCACCCACTTCCACTGTACATATTTCTAGTTCCACCCACTTCCACTGTACATATTTCTAGTTCCACCCACTTCCACTATACATATTTCTAGTTCCACCCACTTCCACTGTACATATTTCTAGTTCCACCCACTTCCACTGTACATATTTCTAGTTCCACCCACTTCCACTATACTGTACATATTTCTAGTTCCACCCACTTCCACTGTACATATTTCTAGTTCCACCCACTTCCACTGTACATATTTCTAGTTCCACCCACTTCCACTATACTGTACATATTTCTAGTTCCACCCACTTTCCACTGTACATATTTCTAGTTCCACCCACTTCCACTGTACATATTTCTAGTTCCACCCACTTCCACTGTACATATTTCTAGTTCCACCCACTTCCACTATACTGTACATATTTCTAGTTCCACCCACTTCCACTGTACATATTTCTAGTTCCACCCACTTCCACTATACTGTACATATTTTTAGTTCCACCCACTTCCACTATACTGTACATATTTCTAGTTCCACCCACTTCCACTATACATATTTCTAGTTCCACCCACTTCCACTGTACATATTTCTAGTTCCACCCACTTCCACTGTACATATTTCTAGTTCCACCCACTTCCACTGTACATATTTCTAGTTCCACCCACTTCCACTATACTGTACATATTTCTAGTTCCACCCACTTCCACTGTACATATTTCTAGTTCCACCCACTTCCACTATACTGTACATATTTCTAGTTCCACCCACTTCCACTATACTGTACATATTTCTAGTTCCACCCACTTCCACTATACATATTTCTAGTTCCACCCACTTCCACTGTACATATTTCTAGTTCCACCCACTTCCACTGTACATATTTCTAGTTCCACCCACTTCCACTGTACATATTTCTAGTTCCACCCACTTCCACTGTACATATTTCTAGTTCCACCCACTTCCACTGTACATATTTCTAGTTCCACCCACTTCCACTGTACATATTTCTAGTTCCACCCACTTCCACTGTACATATTTCTAGTTCCACCCACTTCCACTGTACATATTTCTAGTTCCACCCACTTCCACTGTACATATTTCTAGTTCCACCCACTTCCACTGTACATATTTC
Organism: Paralithodes platypus; assembly: GCA_032716605.1. NCBI lineage: Eukaryota > Metazoa > Arthropoda > Malacostraca > Decapoda > Lithodidae > Paralithodes > Paralithodes platypus. The sequence continues at coordinate 5,515,451 of CM064480.1, forward strand.
TAGTTCCACCCACTTCCACTGTACATATTTCTAGTTCCACCCCCTTCCACTGTACATATTTCTAGTTCCACCCCCTTCCACTATACATATTTCTAGTTCCACCCACTTCCACTGTACATATTTCTAGTTCCACCCACTTCCACTATACATATTTCTAGTTCCACCCACTTCCACTGTACATATTTCTAGTTCCACCCACTTCCACTATACATATTTCTAGTTCCACCCACTTCCACTATACATATTTCTAGTTCCACCCACTTCCACTATATTTCTAGTTCCACCCACTTCCACTATACATATTTCTAGTTCCACCCACTTCCACTATACATATTTCTAGTTCCACCCACTTCCACTATACATATTGTAATAAATAATATTCCTCTCATCATAGTGAATCTTGCAAACTTTAGAAAAATTATCATTCTACTCTAGTGATGTTTCATTGGTTTCGGTTTTCAGGGGGTAGTGCTGGTTTGTTGGGGGTAGTGCTGGTTTGTTGGTCTATATATTTATGTATTTATGTTTGTATTAGCTTCCTCGCTAGACATCCATCGATCTTAAAAAAATAACACCCCCCTAGACCCCCTTTCAAGATAAATTTGTACATTTTTCGGTAGAAAAATGTCCGGGTTCCTTCTAAAATTACAGGCTCGCTTTCGCTCGCCAGGAAAAAATCGACACCTAAATGACACGAAAGGTCTTAATATTGACAAGAAATGGGGCGAAAGGTCTCAAAATCGTCAAATTAATGGAACGAACGTCTAAAGATGTCAAAACTAATATGCTAAACATGAGGGTGAAGGGGGTCCATAAAAAGCGACTACCTCCCCCTTAAGGTTATTATATATGTTGGGGAAGCAGATGTTTGTCTATTATGACTTCATATTGAGAGCATTGGTTGTGGTAGTGGTGGTTATAGTGGTAGTGGTGGTAATAGTGGTAGTAGTAGTAATAGTAGTGGTTGTGGTAGTAGTGGTGATAGTAGTAGTGGTGATGGTGGTAGTAGTAGTAATAGTAGTGGTTGTGGTAGTAGTGGTGATAGTAGTATTGGTGATGGTGGTGGTAGTGGTGGTAGTAGTAGTAGTAGGGATAGTAGTCTGATGTTCGTAAAATATAATGAATGTACAATATTAAATCAAAACCAAAGAAGAAAAACAGGAAAAAAAAAAGGATAGTAGTAGTAGCAGTGGTAGTTGTGGTGATGGTGGTAGTAGTAGAAGTGGTAATAGTAAAAGTAGTGGTAGTAATAGTAGTAGTAATTGTGGTGGTAGTAGTAGTAATAGTAGTAGTGGTAGTAGTAGCAGTGGTAGTTGTGGTGATAGTAGTGGTGATGGTGGTAGTAGTAGTAGTAATAGTGGTAATAGTAAATGTAGTGGTTATAATAGTATTAGTAATTGTGGTGGTAGTAGTAGTAATAGTAGTAGTGGTAGTTGTGGTGACTCAGATCCCCCCCACAGGAATTAAAGTTGTCCTCCCATCTTCACTAGCCTATACCATCACTCACTTTACTCGCTCACAAAACTCGCTCACAAAACTCGCTCACTCGCTTTTTTCCTTGCTTTACTCGCTCACAAAACTCACTCACTCGCTTTACTTGCTCACAAAACTCACGCACTCGCTTTATTCGCTTACTCACTCACTTACTTTACTCGCTCACTCACTCCATTCGCTTACTCACTCACTCACTCACTCCATTCACTTACTCACTCACTCACTTTACTCGCTCACTCCCTCCATTCGCTTACTCACTCACTCACTTTACTCGCTCACTCCCTCCATCCGCTTACTTACTCGCTCACTCGCTCCATTCACTTACTCACTCACTCACTTTACTCGCTCACTCCCTCCATCCGCTTACTTACTCGCTCACTCGCTCCTTTCGCTTACTCACTCACTCACTTTACTCGGTTACTCACTACATTCGCTTACTCACTCACTCCATTCGCTTACTCACTCACTCACTCACTCCATCCGCTTACTCACTCGCTCACTCGCTCCTTTCGCTTACTCACTCACACACTTCTATTATTCACTACCTCACTCACATCGCCGACTCGGTATATTACTCACTGATTCAAAATTATGGTATTATGTTGGCAATTTTACTTTTACTGTCATAACTACAATCGGATACCATAGTTTACCCTACTCATGATTTTTTGTGAACCTCACCTATTTCTAATTATGGAAGTATATCTCTGGAAACCAATTAATTAATACAATTTTCTAAAGATCAACAGCGAAACTATATACTATTTATTGAAAAGCATATTATCTCCCAAAATATAAATCCAGATACTTAGAATTGCATATTAATATATATACAGTATATAATATATATATATATATATATATATATATATATATATATAGTATATATACTATTCTATAATATGTATCATCCCTCTATAATATTATCTACCCATCTATCTATCTATCTATCTGGCTATCTATCTATCTATCTATCTATTGAATGGAGTGTACATGCAATCACAGAACCCCAAAATACACATATACCTCAAATCAAAACAACAATATTCACACAAACAGAGCACACGACAGACGAACAAACATGCAATTTTGAGCGAACAAGACTCGGGTGGGGGGGAAAATACCATATGCAAACTTGCTTAACTGGACTATTCTTGGTGTGCTCGCTCTCCCTCTCTCTCTCTCTCTCTCTCTCTCTCTGAGTGTGTTTCTCTCTCTCTCTCTCTCTCTCTCTATCTCACTCACTCACTCACACTCTCTCTCTCTCTGTGAGTGTGTTTCTCTCTCTTTCCCCTCCCCCCATCTCTCTCTCTCTCGCTCTCGCTCTCTCTCTCTCTCTCTCTCTCTCTCTCTCTGTTAGGTGTGTGTATGTGTGTGTGTGAGTCTGCGTGCGTATGTGCGTGAGTGTGTTTGTGTGTGTGTGTGTGTGTGTGTGAATTATTGAGGGGGGAGAGAGAGCAATTGCGTGTGTTTACATATATATTTATAATAAAGACAAACACCTAATGTAAACAAGGCACCAGGAACAATAGCAGGTTAAACAAGTAGGTACAGTTCCCTTCACAAGTTCTGTTCCTCTCTGAGATATTATTTATGGAAACACATAGCATTATTGAATTACTAGAGTTCTTTGCTATGCTGTACTTTATTCACCTTCTTATGAAACTGTTGAATAAAATGACACTCTAAATTCAACTTTACTATATTAACTTCCATAAAAAAAATCTCAGATAGGAACGGAATTTATGCAGGGAACTGTACATAAAGAAATATAGAACATATACCGTACTGAACGATAATACATGGTATATATATATATATATATATATATATATATATATATATATATATATATATAGAGAGAGAGAGAGAGAGAGAGAGCAAAGTATATTATAAGATGGACCCGTACAAGCTTTCCCTCCCATACCCCTCCCCCCCCCTCTTTTGAACCCCCATTTCCCCCTCCCCCCTCCTTCAATATGACTCCCTTTCTTCTCCATACCTCCCTCTCCCTCTTCTTCTTCTTCTCCGCCTGTCATATTTATCAGCCATCACAATTATTCCATTTTATTTGCCACCTTCTTCTTCTTCTTATTCTTCTCGTGCGTCCTTTTAGCGGTTGAGTTCGGGGAATCTTTTTGGCCGTTCTCTCTCTCTCTCTCTCTCTCTCTCTCTCTCTCTCTCTCTCTCTCTCTCTCTCTCTCTCTCTCTCTCTCATCTTGTCTAGTTATAAATTCACATAGGCCTATCTTAAATCTCTACTTATGTCGTACACTATAATTATATATATATATGCCAAATTTTCTCAGCTCTCTTAGTATTTTCATCTCTATATTTCTTTGTTTGATTATCTTAGTTACTTACTCTCTCTCTCTCTCTCTCTCTCTCTCTCACTAAGCCCCCTCCATTTTCATAGCCACCTCCTTTTGTATACTGCCTCCCAAACTCTCAGATATGCCGTTTGCAGCTGGTCTCTCCATCATTCCTAAGTTTTTTTCCTTCCTTCCTTCCTTCCTTTCTAACTTCTTTCCTTCCTTCCTTTCTCTCTTCTTTATCCCTTCCTTTCTTCCTTCCTTCCTTCCTCCCTCCCTCCCTTCTTTCCTTCCTTCCTTCCTACCCCTTAATCCTTCTATCCTTCTGTCTTCCTTCCTTCATTTCTTCCTTCCTCCCTCCCTCCCTTCCTTCCTTCCTTCCTCCCTCCCTTCTTTCCTTCCTTCCTTCCTACCCCTTAATCCTTCTATCCTTCTGTCTGCCTTCCTTCCTTCCTTCCTTTTATCTCTTTCTCCCTTCCTTCCTTCCTTCCTTCCTTCCTCCCTTCTTTCCTTCCTTCCTTCCTACCCCTTAATCCTTCTATCCTTATGTCTTCATGTCTTCCTTCCTTCCTTCCTTCCTTCCTCCCTCCCTCCCTCCCTTCCTTCCTTCCTTCATTCCTTCCTTCCTCCCTCCCTTCTTTCCTTCCTTCCTTCCTACCCCTTAATCCTTCTATCCTTCTGTTTTTCTTCCTTCCTTCCTTCATTTCTTCCTTCACTCCTTCCTGCTGCCACACCAGCTGTCATACCACTATCAACACCACTACCACTATCTACACCACTACCACTGTCACACGAGCTGTCACACCATTACCACTATCACACCAGCTGTCATACCAGTCACACCAGCTGTCATATCAGCCACACCAGCTGTTATACCACTATCTACACCACTACCAGCAGTCATACCACTATCCACGCCCCTACCAGCCACACCACCACACCCGCTTTTCAATTGGCTCTCGTTAGCCAATCAGAGCCGTTATGAGGGTAGCGGGGGGGGGGGAGGGGGGAGGTAGATTAGTGGGGGGACGGGGAGGATGATGAGAGAGAGAGAGAGAGCGAGAGCGAGAGAGAGAAGAAATAATAAGAAGGGAACATTAGTTGATCAAAACAAAGAGAAGACGAGAGAGATAAGAGAAACGTTGAAAAAATAGAGGAAACAAATTAGGAGAGATAAATAAAAAATAAAAAACAAGAGACGAGACGAGATGATAGGAAATCGAAAATAAATGCAGGATAATATTATTTTTATTAATCTCACCACCACACCCCCAATGAAATTAATTAAAGTATATATGATCCACCGGGATTCGAACCAGGGTTATCACACACATATTTTTGCCACCTTAACCATTACACCACCAGGACGGTTAAATTAGATATTTTTGATATAAGTATCTCAGATATTGAAAAGAGATTTGAGAGAAATCGTCAACTGTGATCTGAAACCAAGAAATCAATGATACTAAGATACTAAATATACCGAATCAATGCATCAGTTGTTCTAAATAAGGCAAAATGGTCTTGTATTTCTATCTAGAAGTTTGATTAACCGAATAGCAGACGTAATCTTGAAACTTTATCTAGCGTTAGTGAGGCCACATAGGCTATGGATTATGTTGTTCAGTTTTGGTATCCATATTACAGAATGGACATGATTCCTTGGAGAAAGTACAACGTAGAATGGCAAAAAAGATCCATAATATTAGAAATCATCCATATGAAGAATGGTTGAACAAATTAGGCTTGCATTCAGTAGAGACGCAGAGTTAGAGGGGATGTGATAGAGGTGTTCAAGTGGGTTAGTGGGATTAACAAAGGGGACATGAAAGATGTACTGAAGCTCAGTGATAGCGAGAGAACTCGAACAAATGGTTTCAAATTAGATAAATTTTGTTCCAGAAAAGATTTAGGCAAATATTGGTTTGGCAACAGAGTTGTAGATATGTGGAATAGGCTACCTAGCGCCATAGTAGGATCAAGAACGACAGAGAACTTCAAAATAATATTAGATAGGCATATGGACAAGATAGGTTGGGTGTGAAAGGGAACTGCCTTGTGTGGGCCAATCGGTTATCTGCAGACTCCCGTTTTCTTATGTTCTCAGGAGAAGAAACTAAAAACAATATCAGAGACTGGAAAAGGATAGCAAAATAAAAAGAGGAAAAGAAAAGAAAAAGAAAAGAAAACGAAGCAGAGGAAAATAAACAAAAGACATGGGGGGAAAATACAAGAAGAAAGGAAGAAACGGAAAGCATAGCCAAATAAATAGAGGAGAATAAAGGAAGAAACAAAGAAAACGTAATAGAGGAAAAGAAACAAAATACATGGGGGAAACTACAAGAAGAAACGAAGAGAAAGAAAACGCAAGGAAGCCAAAACATGAACGAAACACGACAAGCAGAGGAAGACGAGGAGCGAATGAGGAGGTGAGGAAGGAAGATTGAAAAGGGGGGGGGGGGGAGGGAGGGGGGGGGAGGCCTAAAATTCGAGAGGGGGTCGGGCTAAGAGGCTTGTGGGGGAGGGAGGAGGGTTGCTGAAAGGAGGGGGTGGGGGGAGGGGGAAGGAATGGTAGAGAGGAAGGGGGGGTGGGGAGGGGTGGGGTGGGGGATGAAAGGAGGGGGTGGGGGAGGGGGAAGGAGTGGTGGAGAGGAAAGGAGGGAGTGGGGAGGAGAGATGGAGGGGTGGGGGATGAAAGGAGGGGGTGGGGGAGGGGGTAAGAGTGGGGGAGAGGAAGGGGGAGGAAAGAGGGGGTGGTAGGGGGGAGGAGGCATGGGGGGATGAAAGGAGGGGGTAGGGGAGGGGAGTGGGAGGAAAGAGGGTGGGTTGGGGGGGGGGGAGAACATAGGGGAGGGAAAGAGAAGAGGGGGGAGGGGAGGGGGGGAAGTTTGATGGATGGGACAGCTGAATGAGGGAGGCAGAAATGTCTAAATATATATATTATGTATAAATATATATATTATGTATAAATATAATATTATGTATAAATATAATATTATGTATAAATATAATATTATGTATAAATATAATATTATGTATAAATATAATAATATGTATAAATATAATATTATGTATAAATATAATATTATGTATAAATATAATATTATGTATAAATATAATATTATGTATAAATATATATATTATGTATAAATATAATAATATGTATAAATATAATATGTATAAATATAATATTATGTATAAATATAATATTATGTATAAATATATATATTATGTATAAATATAATATTATGTATAAATATAATATTATGTATAAATATATATATTATGTATAAATATAATATGTATAAATATAATATTGTGTAAATATAATATTATGTATAAATATAATATTATGTATAAATATATATATTATGTATAAATATAATATTAAGTATAAATATAATATTATGTATAAATATAATATGTATAAATATAATATTATGTATAAATATAATATTATGTATAAATATATATATTATGTACAAATATAATATTATGTATAAATATAATGTCTAAATATATGTCTAAATGTGTCTAATTATGTATGTCTAAATATGTTTAAATATGCATGTTTAAATGTGTCTAAATATGTATGTCTCAATATATACAGTATGTCCAAATATGTACCCTATGTCTAAATATGTCTAAATTTATGTCTAAATACATGTCTAAATACATGTCTAAATACATGTCTAAATACATGTTTATGTGACTTAACTATTATGTTTAATTATGTATGCATTTTATACATTAACTCCTCTTGAAGATTTTGACACATTTTAACAGTGACCATTAGACGATCTTGTACAGCTTAGGACAGATCTGGGGGAGTTAAGGGGACCGACCCGTTGTTTTGTTCTTTCTGGGTAGTAGCCATTCGACCCCATTCAGCCCACTGTTTTAAGACGTTTACCCTCATCCAGGTGTCGATTTACACCTGGCGAGCGATTGCGAACCAGCATATTTTGGACAGCTGACTTAAATTGTACATTTTTCGGTAGAACAATGTCTTTGGATCTCTCTATACAATGATATGCAATAAATCGACCAAAAACTAACCCCTTCCCCCCATACAAATTAACCCTTCATTTATATTAAGGGGAGATTTCCACTCGAGGGATTATTTTCTTAACCCCTTTCTCCCTCATGTTTAACTCCACTGCTATTGAGATTTTAAGACGTTCGCCCCATTAATTTGGCGATATTAAGAACTTTCGCCCCATTTCTGTCAATTTTTAGACATTTCGTGCCATTTAGGTGTCGATTTTTTCCTGGCGAGCGACAGCGAGCCTGTAATGTAAGAGGAAACGGCCTTCGGCCGGGAAATCTTTCTACCGAAAAATGTACAAATTTATCTTGAAGAGGGTCAAGGGAGTGTAATTTTTAAGCTTGATGGAGGTCTAGGGTACAAACTAAATACCTCCCCTTAATATTCTTGGTGTCTCTTTGTCTGTTGTTCTCTCTTGGAAAGATCATATTACCAGTCTTGCTAAGGCAGCCTCCCAGAAGCTGGGTGTGCTCAACCGCCTTAGGGGGTTCTTTACACCTGCACAGCTTCTTGCTCTGTACAGGGGCATAGTGCGTCCTTATATTGAGTATCGTTCACATGTGTGGGGAGGATCCTCTCACACCGCACTCCTAGACAAAGTAGAAAATACAGCCTTTCGTATCATTAACTCACGTCCACTCACCAATTATCTTCAGTTTCTCTCTCTTCGCCGCAATGTTGCATCTCTCTCAATATTCTACCGCTATTACAATAATCAGTGTTCCTCACAGTTCTCTCAGTGTATACCACCCTCTCTTTGTAGAGCACGTAGCACCCGTCTTCCAACACAATCCTACCCCTACTCTGTGCAACTCTCCAACCCAAGAGTTACAGAATATGACGTATACAATAATAATCAATACAAATATAAATGTATGTGCTGAAAACGTTAAAGAGTAGAGCCATATACACGAGCGGAATAAATATTAGGATGTGCTAAAGCAAAACAAATATATATATATATATAATTATATATTGTATATATATATATATATATTTATATATATATATATATATATATATATATATATATATATATATATATATATATATATATATATATATAAAAATAAGATAAATTGTAAATAAATAAATATACAAATGAATAAATAAAAAAAAAAAAAAAAAATATATATATATATATATATATATATATATATATATATATATATATATGCTGAACACGTATTAGAATAGGACCATGACACGTATCAAAAATAAAAACTGATGTTCTGATAATAAAATAAACAGATGTACTGAGAATAAAATAAACTGATGTACTGAGAATAAAATAAACTGATGTACTGAGAATAAAATAAACTGATGTACTGAGAATAAAATAAACTGATGTACTGAGAATAAAATAAACTGATGTACTGAGAATAAAATAAACTGATGTACTGAGAATAAAATAAACTGATGTACTGAGAATAAAATAAACTGATGTACTGAGAATAAAATAAACTGATGTACTGAGAATAAAATAAACTGATGTACTGAGAATAAAATAAACTGATGTACTGAGAATAAAATAAACTGATGTACTGAGAATAAAATAAACTGATGTACTGAGAATAAAATAAACTGATGTACTGAGAATAAAATAAACTGATGTACTGAGAATAAAATAAAACTAGAATAAAGAAAAGAGGTTCCAACAAGAGGTGTAGGTGGAGAGACTATTATACCTGTGTGGGTCAAGAACATTAAGAGGACCCACCGGATTTGTTTTTTTATCTTTCTCTCCTTTTCTCTCTTTCCCTGGCTTGTATCCATTTGGCCCCATTCAGCCAACTGTTTTAATACGTTTATCCCCATCCAGGTGTCGATTTCTTCCTGGCGAGCGAAAGCGAGCCAGCATTGTATGGAGATATCCTGCTTCGCCGGAGACATTTTTCTATCGAAAAATGTACAAATTTATATATATCCTGGTTCGCGGAAAATATTGACACCTGGATGGGGGTAAACGTCTTAAAACAGCAGGCTGAATGGGGCCGAATGGATACAAGCCAAAGAGAGAGGG